>JACTOM010000934.1:104972-251744 GCA_015832385.1 Elymnias hypermnestra | reverse complement strand
AGATCCCAAGTATACAAATTCTTTCACCTCTTCCACTTGTTCCCCATCTATCAAAATATTGCCATTCATCATAGATTCATCTCGTTCAAAAAGCATAACTTTCGTTTTGTTTACATTCACTTTCATTCCTTTCCCTTTCAAAGCTTCATTCATAATATTTAGCATCTCCTGAAGCTCGTTAGCGGATGACGCAAGTATTACTTGATCATCAGCGTAGAGTAAACATTTGATGAGTAATTCATTCATTCTTAACCCATACATACATTCTTTTAAATCTGTCAAACATTTATCCATGAAAAGGTTGAACAGCCATGGTGACGCAACACATCCCTGTCGAACACCTCTTTCGACAGGAAACCACTCCGTGTACGCTCCGTTTATTCTGACACAGGCACTAGAACCCTCATAGAGAGACTTCAATGCTTGGATCAGACAACCGCTCACCCCATACGTAGATAATGTTGACCACAGCTCATTCCTCACCACTCGATCATAGGCCTTTTCTAAATCTATGAACGCGCAATAAACTTTTTGGTGTTTCTTATCCTTACTTATCTTATATATGCGAAAGTAACTCTGCCTGTCTGTCTGTCACGCTTTCAGGCCCAAAACTAGTCTGTAATAATTTTTGGAGTACTACGTTAAAACAGTACGCTTTGAAACCTATTTGAAGATTACAGAATTAAAGATTCTAATGTAGTTTTTTTAAATCATGTCTTTATAAAAGGCCGTTCGACAAACATTATTTTTATTAACTGTTGAATTATTGAAAGTAGAGACTTTTGCAATACGAGTCCAGAGCCTTGCATTATGGATGTCATAAAAAAACATTGTAATATAAATATTTAATAACGCATTATATTACCACTATTCGTTTTGATACGAGTGCTCATTTTCTACGAACTTAAACACAGATAACACAGTTTATGAACTATCTGAACATTGTTGGTATTGATAACAGTAATGAATATTTTTCTCTTCGGTTTTTATCATAATAAATCTGATATAATTGGTGTTTAAAGCAACTTTTGAAAATAAATACACGAGGCGGTTACAGACATGGTCAAGGGTTCAAGTCCCTGGTCGTGTAAATTCAAATAGAGTTTTCTGTATTTCAGCGGTAATGTTGTAAAATTTCCCATAAATTCTCCTATAAATGAGGAGGCCTGTGCCCAGCAGTGGAACGTTAATGGACTGCTACTTACCTAACTGCGAATCCATTTTATTACGCACACAATGAATTTACGTTCGCTCTGTGTTCAAGATGTAATTGAAATTTGATATTTAATTTTTATTTAATTTAAAGCAACTTATTACGTAATTTCCTTTTATATGGGTTTTTTCTGTGTACAATTTAAATTTATTACTCTGGGCTCCCAAATTAAATAATTTTATTTTTAATAAAGTTATTTGATTTATTTATTTCAAAGCTCTTATTATGTAATGCATTTTTTTGGTGTGATAAGGTATTATAAATTGATGGGTGCATGCAAAAAAAAACAGGATCGGCTCATTGTCGCGAAAGAGCGCGGAACAAGCGAAAGAGAGGTGCAATCGGCCTAATTGCATTGTTTATTACAACATTATGTTTGATCAATATTTTCTTATGAGGTCATAACGTCAAATTATCGTAACCGAATTTACAGACAGTCAATTTTTTTGTTTCTTTTTTTCAGACAATCATCTATATGCTGCCATAGCGATTGTTTAAATTCTCACCGGAGCATTGCGATGACAATAGACATCTAATGAATCTCCTTTGACTTAGTGCTTATTTTAAGGAATAGGTAATATGCAATTATTTAGATAATAGTTAAGAATATGACATAGTATATGAATTCTCTTTCTTTAAGCAAAATTAAGCTAAGCTAAAACTTAGGTAGCTAATACTTTATGTGCCTTGTCAAAATGAAGGATAATAGGCTGGTATTGGAAAAAGTGGTATTTGAACTATTTCTTGATTCCATAAGAAAATAACTAGTGTTAAGACAAAATCTATGTGGAGTGCACTTACATAAAGCTTTATCTATTAAAAAAATATTTTACAGATTAATATAGTAAAGATACAAAAAGAATATCTATCTCTTTTCCATGTGTAGTTGTTTTACAGAAAATATTTTTGAATAAAGTAGAAAGATTTCTTAAATTAGTATGGACTCTATTGTGTAGATTATAACCAGATTATATTTAATTCTATTCAAATGTAAGAATTTTAAAAGTATCTTTAGATGGTATGAAATGAAGTTGCTTCGATCTATCTTAGATCTTTTAAACCTTTCACCGGATTTTAATACAGTTTTTAGTAATAGATAGACTGATTCCAGAGGAAAGTTTATGTGTATAATACATACATATTATAGTACAGAAAAGCAGTCTTATTAAAAGATTGGCAATGTAGCGTCATAACAAACATATTTTTGGGCGCTTAAATCGCAACCTTACGAGATAGATTGAAGTAATGTGCTATGGTATTGTATATCTTAAAAAATCGACAAAAAAGTTCTCGATGCTATATATTTATATCAAAAGAATAACCTACAGTAACAATTTTTCGTCTCTCATATATTACAAATTAAATGTGTGCGCATGCAAAGTACACATGTCAGAGGTGAAACTTCTTTGGCAAACTAATTTTGTAGTCTTGTTTATATTTATACAATTCTAAAACTTTGGATTTCCGAGACTTAGAGGGAGAAAAAAAGGAAGATATGTTAGGAATTTCATTATCATTGAAATATTAAAAGTGTCGAAAATTAATACAAATAATTTATTGAAATCTCAATTGACGATTTGTAAATAAAAATGCCATGTGATTTTTGTCAATATTAATTAAAATTTATTTTTAAATTTAAAATTAAGAAAAGAGAATTTATTTTATGAAAAATAGTATATTAAAATAGATATTTAAGAAGATATCAAAGATTTAAAAAGCGTCCGACTGACCGTAAGATTCGTCTCGTTTGGCAATAACGTGATTGTTAACATTCATTATCATCTCAACCGATGGACGTCCACTGCTGGAC
This sequence comes from Elymnias hypermnestra, assembly GCA_015832385.1. Classification (NCBI taxonomy): domain Eukaryota; kingdom Metazoa; phylum Arthropoda; class Insecta; order Lepidoptera; family Nymphalidae; genus Elymnias; species Elymnias hypermnestra. The sequence goes on along the minus strand of JACTOM010000934.1, from coordinate 248,721 downwards.
ATAAGTCTCCTCCAAGGAGCTTTACTTGATATTAAATACAATTTAAAGTATAAACGAATATGATTAACCAAAGAGTTAAGAAAGATAACATTTATTATACAAACAAAACGATATCTAGTTGAAATTTATTTTGTATACTTATCTTAAATTGTTATAAATTGTAAAAGTTTATTAAAGTAATACATTATTGCATCGACTAATATTTTAATATACGAAATATATGAAAGCAGGGCCGGAAGAAAACATCAGGGGTGGGTGAAAATAAATATTTGGGATTATAGGTCTTTGGGTTGGGTCAAACGTCAAACATGTATACATATATCCACCTTATTTATTCAGGTGGCACCCTTTTGTTTGAACACTTTGTTAGCATTTAAGCCTATATTATGATCATTATAATGGTATTGTTATGTCTCGTGGGTTAAAATACATATTAATGCTAACGGCGCAATATAATTCTTTCAAATGAGTTTTAATATTAAAAAACGTTGTCATGGGGAGGTCATTAATGCGAAATATAAAATTTTTCTTTGTTCTACATTCATAAAATAATATGTATCGACGCTGTAAAGCAAACACGTAGTAATTGCAGAATATTGTTATAACAAATCCTTATGATAATGTAGCTAAAGTAAATTTTTTGGCAACAAATTTAATTTGATTTTGTGTATAAATGTATTCTCAGTAATGTTATATTTAATAATGAATTGTAATCAAGGGTTGGCTATAACTATCTCGCTACGGTATTCGAGCGTGCGTTACATACCCGTGCGTAACGACTAAGTATCATTCAATACTCACAAAATAAGGTGCAAGGATTTTTTTGATGTCAGTTTTTATTGCTTTTTTAAGATTGTATCATCCTTACCAACAGGTGAACATGTCATCACTAACTATTAGGTGATAATACGGCCAAGTGGTATCCTCTCAGCAATAAAATAATCTTTGTTTATACAGTCGATTTACGGACGATAATTTTACGTGATAATGTCGCAAGAAAACATTGATGAAAACGCTTAGGCCGACCGCGCCTCCGTATCGTTTGTGCCGCGCTCTCGCTTGCACGCTCGTCTCAAGCGAAACGTGACAACAAGTCATGCTTTTTCTTGCGTTTATGGTTTTATAACACGTTATCACGTCAAAACTACTAAGGGGTGAACCGAGTCTAATTTTGTTTGCGCATTTGTCACCTTAGATTATATCATCACCTATCAGATGAGATTACAGTCAAACGTTAACTTTAAAACATTTAAAAAAAAACAATTTGAGAACGCTATCTAAGACTGGATATGCCTATATTATATAAATGCATATCCAGTCCCACCTTAATTAAGTTTTTGTTTGAAAAATTAATGAAATATTTACGATAAAAATGTATGCATTTACATTATTTTATATATTGATATATGTAGTTACCTACGAAAATTCTGTTATCGTAATGAAATGTTACCTTTTAAAGTTCCTAAAATTTATTTATAGTTGTATTAGTTTTTAAGTTGAGATATGCATAATTATTTAATGACATTTAAAAAATGGTGTATCTATTTTTGGAGTAATAATTTACAACTGAATCATCGAGTGCTAAAACGGCCTTTATACGAGATTAAAATATCCCAATTGAAGAACAAAGTAATTATTTTAAAACTTTACCACTACCATTAGTTGTATTTAATGTTAAGTGTGAAAAATAAATTAAGTCTCGCAAGTCGTTTTACGAATGACAGTTTTACGTGATATAGTCATTGATGGAAAATTGTTATTGTAGTAATCAATGAGTCAATCAATCAGTCAATCGGTTCTAAAATTAGGCCGGTCGCGCCTCTCTATCGTTTGCACGCTCGGCTCAGGCGGAGCGTGACACTGACTCAAACTTTTTCGTGCGTGCAGTCGGCAACCTTCCATTTCTAAGACGTTATCACGTCAATTTTTTAAATTAATAATTAACAATTGATATAAAAGAAGTCACGCGAATATAAACACGCAACAACTGGTAACCAATTTTGTGACGTCATAATATTACGTATTTACGAATATGTTAACATAAAATTTAATTAATAACATTGTGACGTCACAACGTCACAGCGTGTTCATTTCGATACTCTGTTCAATAATTAATTTTTAATTTGATATAAATTTACAAAAATAATTTTGTTACGAATCTTATATCATGACTTGTTATTGATTATTCACGCTATTTAGGCCGTTCTTAGTCTCGCGACTTCAATTGATGTTATTAATGTGGCTTCCATTAATTACGTACGATATCTAGGCATTGCTTAATTATTATATATTTCGACATCCTCAACCTTATATCTCACGCGAGATTTTAAAAATACTTGTCTTTAGAATCCTTCCTCGCTTATTTATCGCAGGATATTAAAAAACAAAATTAAAGAGCGCGTATACAAAGTACATATGTCTTCTTTGGCAAGCTAATTCTTAAGTCTTGTTTACATTTATAGAAATCTAAAACTTTATGATTTCCGAGACTTATAGGGAGGGAAAAGGGAAGATATGTCAGGAATTTAATGAATTGTCATTGAAATATGAAAAGTGTAGACAATTAATACAAATAATTTATTGAAATCTCAATTGACTAATTGTAAATAATAATTATGTCAATATTAATTAGGTTTTATTTTAAAATTTAGAAAAGAGAATTTATTTTATGAAAAATCTACTATAAATATTAAAAGTAAATATTAAAACTATCTAACCTTCAAACGAATTAGCATAAAAACGCTGCACATCATCGTGACGCTAATCACGCGTTTCATCCGTAAAAAATTTACCTTCATGCGCCTAAAGAAGTTTCACTTCAAAAAATATGTCTGTAGACTCCCTCGCACCCTGATTTCTCACATTAATTTGCAAAAAATACCAGCGCCATTTATTGGAAGTCACGTAAAAGTTTTAAAGGTTTCTTTAATTTTCTTGACGGCCTCGCTGGCGCAGTGATGCGCGCCGGCCTTACTAGCAGAGACCCTGGATTCGTTCCCCGGTAGCGCGAATTTAGAAAATTCCATTTTCTAATTTGTCTGAGTCTGATCTGGTGGGAGGCTTCGGCTATGGCTAGTTAACATTTTAAGCAGCAAAGACGTAGCGCCAAAACAAAGAGATTTGTGTTCCGGCACGATGCTGTGTAGAAACCATAAGGGCTATATCACCTTTTACTCAGATTAGCGCGCTTCCATATTAGACTGTATCATCACTTACCATCTGGTGAGATTACAATCAAGCGCTATAACTGTCAGCAATATAATAAAAAAGAAATCTTATAGTACCTCAGTAAGATTCATCTCTACCTCCTTGACGTTTCACGTAACTAATGGAAGCCTCAATCTAACGTGAGTGAAATAAATCAAGTAATTTGTTGGTCACTTTTAGTACGAAATAAAATATTTTTTAAACATTAATATGATTTTATGTGTTGTTCCTAACATTTATAATTGCTTGGTTTTTTTATTTACTGCTTTATAAGTACATTAAATATTTGTCATTTTAAATATTTAGTTTTGTAATTGTTTATAAATAGTTTTTTTTTTTAACATTTCACATGTACATATCAATAAATGATAAATTAAACAGGGGATGAAAGGATGCGAAGCTATCTATCTAAATGATGTTTCTCATTAAAAATATATTATTTTTTTTTTATTAAAAATATTTACTTAAAATTTTTTCATTGATTCCTATTAATATGTAATTTATGTCATAGAAAATATATTTATTATAAATTTTTCAATTTAAAAGTTTTGTTATTATTTAGAATCTATCTCTAGAGCCAAATAAGTCTTCTTAAAAAGACCGTGCCTACAAAGTACACATGTCAGAAGTGCAACTTTTTGCTACAAACAATTTTAAATCTTGTTTATATTTATACAAATCAATCAAAGAAAGGGGAAAAGCAAAATATGTTAGGAATTTATTGATAAATTCATTAAATACCTAACATATATAATATTAAGTGTCGAAAAATAATACAAACAATTTATTGAAATCTAAAATGATGAATTGTAAATAAAAAAGTCACGTGTTTTTTTGTCAATGTTATAAATTATTAAATGAATTTTGTTTTTGAATTTAAATAATAAAACAGTATTTATGAAATATTTTATGAAAAATAGTATATTGAATTATAAAATGAAGAGTGGCAATTTAAAATACCACATGTTAATTGTAAATATTAAAATTACTTACGAACGAATTAGCATAAAAAACGCAGCACAATTTTGTGACGCGTTAGTCACGCGTTTCATCCGTAAAAATTTTACCCTCATGCACCGAAAGAAGTTCACTTCAAAAGGAATTTAATTGAATTTAACATTCTGGTGAAATCGATTTATCATTTTACATAGATTGAAACAAATTAAACCCAATGTAAAATTTTTTTTTTTATTCGAGCCGATTTTTTTGCAGCACTTAATTTGTAAAAATTTTAATCCTACTCTTCGTATACAAACACTTTTAATAGCTTCAACTTTTTTTTTGCGTTTATAAATTTTCGAATACGTATATACATACAAAGACATTGAAGGCCTCTCTGGAGCAGTGATGCGAGCACTCCCCTTACTAGCAGAAGTAGGGCAAATTTAGGAAAATCCATTTTGTGATTTATCTGATTTTGTACTGGTAGGAGGCTTCGGCCGTGGCTAGTTACCAGCCTACCAGCAAAAATTTATCGCCAGGCAAAGAGATTTGTGTTCCGGTAACATACTGTGTAGACACCATAAGAGGTACATTTCCTCTTACTAGATTAACGCGCTTCCTTCTTAGACTGTATCATTATTTACCATCAAGTGTGATGACAGTTAACCGCTAACTCAGCAATAAAACAATAGACTGAATCGTCATAATTTACAAAGTTGAATATATATTTAATAATAATTCCTATAAATAATAAGAAAAGACAAAAAATTGAGGTGTTTATGAAGATTACTTTTATTTTGTATCAAAAATGGATTGTTTATAGCATATTCTGCGTACGAAATTGCGTAGCCTTAAGCATAAATATCTAAGATAAGGAAATCCTATCCGTCTTGCTGGCATCCGCTCATTAGAATTTGCCGATGGATGTTTTGCACTTCCAAAGGAGTAAACTCTCATTTCAATTTCCTCGTATGATGGAGAATTGGTTTTTTGTGTTGCCCATCGGAGTGGTTTTGATAGCCTGAAAATGTATAAAAATATTCATTGCTTGATTACGACCTTAAGGTATGGCAAGTAACAATCTATCAACATCCCATTGCTGGGCACAGGCCTTCTCACTCATGGGAGAGAGGGTTTTTAGAGCATAGACCCACTACGCTGCTCCACTGAGGGTTGACGGCATAGTACACAAGTGTAAGCGCTAATACAAGTTTACTTTCTATTCCTTTAAATTCATAGTTCGATGTGAGGACAATCCGAAACGACAAGAGAGAGATCAGGCGCAGCACCGACGGCTTAACGTGCTCTACGAGGTACAGGGTGGAGCACACCACCAACTTCCAAACTTCGGGCAAATACTAAATATATGATGAAGTCTAAAATAGTAAGGACAGTAATTTCCATTCTTTCTACAAAACATCGTATTGAAATGTAATTTATCTGTTTGACAGCGTGACTTTCCTAGTAGAATTAGTAATATATAATCCCAAGCAAAACTTCTCATTAGTCCAGACTCAGACAAATTAGACAATATATTATATGAAATCTGTGGTGGACATCTAAGCCGGTAAGAGATTATTCACACCATTACCCCAGAAAGGTTGATACAATGTGTTGCAGTTATAGAATCAAAACAAAAAGCTCACAAAGCATAAGCATGAATTTAATATCTACGAAAGGAAAGAACAATCAAGCATGTATCATTTTTAATAACAGAAACTTAACGGTGCCTGCTCAGGATTTGAACTGGCGATTCCTCTAAATGAGAATCTACGCGTCTCATCACTAGGCCATCATGGATTTTAATACCTAGTCTATGATTTCTTATACCCTTACAAGAAACGCCCTATGTCCAGGTTTTTCTGTAAACAACTTTTCAGTGTTTATCGGTATATTATTTAAAATTCCCAAGGTAAAATATTATCTATGTTTTTTATAAATACTAGGTATATTGCTCGCTCTATTCTCACAAAAATATATAAATATAATAGTTATGACAGTTACAAATTAACATTTGTTAACTAATTAATTTTAATGTCACTCACAATAACGTACGGTAAATTTTATATTGAGAAATAGACATACAAGCAGTGTTCTTTCTTGAATAGTACCATCTATCGACTTCTATATATAGAAAATTCAGGATAACAAGAGATACGACAGATTATATATCACGGTTTGGAAGAACTGTGACACAATTAAAAAAGCGCTTTCAAACGCATTTTAAGAAACACGTGAATCGTTTGAAAATTGAAACGTATAAATAAATTAATTCTATTTACTTAAATGTGGTATCGCAGAGAAGTCTCAATTATACAGGCTAATTACTTATTCTATTATTATGTTAAATTAAAAATAATTTACTCTGAAAAATAATCCATATCCTCCATAACGTCCGGAAGTTCCCTGCCATCGATATCCGGTAATAGACAACATAGAATAATCAGAAACACTGAGAGTCCGACTTCCAATACCATCATTGTAAAGTCATCAATAGCGTGAAATGTTACAAGGAGGTAGCATATTATACATCCAAATTGACCACTAGAATAGCAGCAACCAAATAATGTCGCTCTTATATTAATTGCAAATAACCTAGGCGTTATGTTAAATATAATTCCATGTACAATAACACTTGCGGCTAATGATAATGGGCAAACGATTGTTATCATTGTGTTCTGGAAACAAAGCTAATTATATTAAATTTATATTATATTAATGTTTCTGCTACTTAACTTACTGCAAGGATTTATATTTAAAAATTTAACGTATCCAGACCTAGTTAAATTAGAAAATAAAATACTGGAAACTGAACAATTGATGACTTGATGTGTTACGAATCTGGGTCAGTAATAGACGAAGATCCTTTTGAAGGAATATTGCTTGACCAAATCTTTCTTTCCAGAATTATTGCGATCTTGGAATACTTATTTTACAGGCAAAATTGAGATGATAATCCACTTTGATGGCATAAAGTATCTTAAATATATCATTCAAGTTTTAGAGTCGCTCACTAATTTGCAGGTTAAGTAATACTATTCTCATATTCTTCATCATTATATTTCATACTTTGAATGACTTAACACAATACTAACGTTGATACAAACTAAGAACTGCCTCTACGCGAATATTGCTTCATTCCCCTGTGCTACCCCTCTTATAGCAAACGCCACATTCAAAATAATAAGTCCGTCTATCAACAATCTTCTTAAATTTTAGAATTTCCGGACTGTGTTAAACCGGATGTAGTGCATGTGAAAGTTTTACTGATATAAAAACCACAACATTCATGATCGCTAACACAAGTTATAAAATAGGATATTATAATTCTTAATACGCTATACGATAAAAATAAAAGTCTTGCATAATTTCGGCAATCCATAAAGTGCAAATTAATTACATTCTACTGCCTTGCAAAAACAAATAGCAATTACATTTTAATGAACTATGTATCACGGAAACTATTGGAAAAGTTTAAAGACTTACATTAAATTTCATAAGTGTAATAAAAATTAGGATAATGCTTGAAGTACCCACGACAGCTATGTTCAACATTAGTAAAAGTTTCATTTTAAATTTCTTCGAAAGACACCAATTCAGGAATCCCAAGAAAATAATGAAGCAGAATGTTTTCAGTAAGGCGTAGTGTTGATGCTTAAAATGTATCCGTAAGTATAAAGAACACCACAAAAAGAAACAAAGTGCCCAGAAGACTAAAAGCGTTAATGACAAAATTTTAATATTGTGTGTTGTTAGTAAACCGACACATGTCCACGTCTCGTCTAAACAGTGGTATGCCTGGAACAAAATTTATATGAATCCGTTTAAAAAGTTAATGTTGGGTCATGAATATGTAATGAACTTTATTATTGAATAAAAAGAGCTATAATATCCCTCTAATTTGTATCTCGGGGTTGACTTTCCTTCTTTTGCGTCTATATACTTACAACAAAACATAGAGAATAAAAAATCACAAATTACTTAATTTGCTTCCTATATTTAGTGTGCTGTACCTAAACCATACCCAAATTCCTACTGTTAAAAAAGGTTTCGAAAATAATTAACGTTAAACAGCTGATAAATTTCTAACTCAACGTGGTAAATAAAATGCTCCCTGCCACTATTTTCAAAAGTTTATATTAATTATTACTGGTGTCTCGTTCATTGATGACGAGGGTTCTGCTGGGTTTTAGTGAGTATTGCGTGGCCTCCGCCCTCCCATATTCCTGACTCATGGGTCGGGGTTTGTGCATAAAAATATTTCCAAGCAAAAAAAGAAAGCACCTGGCTTACTATCCGTATCGTTCGGACCTAATTTCATTCAAACGAGAAAGACGTACTCTTGAAAATCATTCAATTGAAATGGAATAGGACCGAAAACATGTCAACGGTTTGGTTATTTTAAAATGTACTATAACTTTTTGACTATAAAGATTTGTGACGTTTTTACATGTGCTTAAAAGCACTCAATTCTATTTATGTTATACATATACCATACGCAAAAACCATGGTGGCCTAGCGTAGAGACGCGTCGATTCCCGTTCAGAAAATTCGCGGCTTTGAATTCTGGGCAGGCACTACTAAGTTTCACTATATAAAAAGAAACTTAGGTGCCCTGATTGTTTTTACCGATCCATCATTGTATTTTTCGATCAATCATCGTAATGAAAACTGCATATCCCGGGTTTAAACCTGGGGCTATGTGTAGACTGATATCGAGCGAAGTGGTGGGTCTATGTCCTACTAACCCTCTCTTTTATGAGTGAAGAGGCCTTTGATCAGCAGTGGGACGACAAAAGGCTGTTTTTTTTTTTTACCTTATGTCAGTTATATTTAATCTGGTCCCCGTTACATATTTATATTTTTTATATTCTAAACATAGCAATTACTGTACAAGATTCCGTCTAAAGTTTCGTTTTAGTTAGATAAAATGCATCTAAAAAACCTTTTATAGATATAACGCTAATCAAAAAATTCAATAAACGATTTCCTCCAGTAAAACTGAACAAAGGGAGCTGCAAAGGTTACGAACTAATAAACCTTATCTCCACTTTATTTATACGTATTGGATATAATGATTACAAATGGACTTGCGTACTTTGTGATTCACTGGTCTTATTTTAAATTCACTGCACAGGTCGATGCCATTTATTTTTGCAGCTTTTAGAATTATTTTTTCAGCTTGCGGTATCCTTCTGTTGTAAAGTAGCCATTGTGGTGATTCAGGAGTCCACCTGAAGGAGTGAAAAGTACAACGAAACTGTGATGAAAAGGCAAAGTAAAAAATAGAACCGCATTTTTACTTAAAGTAAAGTAAGTAAGTAGCAGCCCATTAACGTCCCACTGCTGGGCACAGGCCTCCTCGCTCATATGAGAGAGGGGTTTTAGAGCATAGACCCACCACGCTGCTCCACTGCGGATTGGCAGGCATAGTACACAAGTGCACTCTCTATTCCTTCACTCTCATAGTCCGATGTGACGGTAATCAGACACAACCGGAAAGAGATCAGGCGCAGGACCGACGGCTTAACGTGCTCTCCGAGGCACGGGGGTGGAACACACCGCCAACTTCCCAACTTCGGGTAAATATTGAGAAAATCTTAATAGAAAACTCAATATTCATTTTTGAATTGGCCCGACCCGGGACTCGAACCCAGGACCTCATGTCTGTAGTCGAACATGCTAACCACTAGACCAATGAGGCAGTTACATTTTTACCTTACATTTTTACTTATCTTGTGTAAAAGTGATAACGATATAAGCTTAGAAATTGAAAACTGTTGGTATTCAGGTATCAGACATAATAGAATGGGACTGTGTGCATCTATTTATACTCGTAAATATCTTTAAAAATCAATCTTCAAATAAGAATATTTAAAGTTCTATCAGGAAAAATTCGACAATATCAAGCATTTCATGCGATTTTGTTTCACAATCACTTTGGTTTTGATTATCGTCTGCACTGTTATATGTTTTACTAGTCGACAAGCGTGTAAAAGCCGATTTTACGGAAAAGTTTCAAATTAAGTAAATGATTTTAATGAAAGTATATACAACTGTCAGTATTTTGTGCCATACCGACATTTTTTCCGATATAAATATGAGTTTGGGACACACAGAATTGTAAAACAATTCAAAAAACATTTAAATTTGGCTTTGACAATTTTTTTATAATGTGGCACCACAGCATCGTTTCTGCCTTTGAATATGAGTTTTTGATGCAGGAAACAATAGTCTGCTTCGAAGTATACTGCTTCCTTGATTAGAATTTTGAGAATTTTGGGTTGTCTGATTCAATATGTTTAAACATATAGTTAATTAAATAGAGTTCAATACATTAGACGGCCTCGCTGTCTCAGCAGTGTGAATACTCGTTCTCCTACCAGAAGTCCCGGATACGATCCCCAGAAGGGCAAATAGGAAATTGCATTTTTTAATTTGCTTTAGTCTGGACTGGTAGGAGGCTTCGGCCGTGGCTTGTTGGTTGCCAGCCAAGTAAGAGACTTGTGTGCCAGATTAGCGCGCTCTATCTAAGAGTGTATCGTCACTTACCATTAAGTGTGATTATAGTCAAACGGTAATCTGTCAGCTATTTAAAAAAAAGTTACCACCCTACCAGCAAAGACGTACCGCCAAGCAAGTGATTTGTGTTCTGGTACGATGCTGTGTAGAAACCATAAGAGGTAAATTGCCTCTTACCTAATCAACGCGCAGCCTTCTTGCACTGTATCATCACTTACCATGAGGTGTTATCACAGTCAAGCGCTAACCTATCAGAAATAAAAAAGTTAAGGATACCTTGTATAAGTATTTATTTATTTTCATAACGACAGAAAGAGCAATGTGTTAGTGTTGAAATACATTCCCGTAATACCTGAGAAGTATTAGCAAAGAGGCACTAAAAATGCATGATATAAAGTTGAAAGTCTCAGAATTAGGTGCGCCGTTTGCTAGAGGCACTAGACACACTGTGGCTAACATTCGTGGAATTGATACGACCGCATTCAACACAGTACGCCACGAACTACTTGCGATTTCACATGCTGCAACGGATGATATGTACATTATATTATGTTACTAGCTGCTATCCGAGACTTCGTCTGTATAGAATTAGGAGTAAAAAATTATTCAGTCTATTATCAAACGATCGTCTTAAAACATAAAACGTTTAAAAAGCAATAGATGATGGTCGTTGCTTTTAGACAGCTTGGTTATGTGTTGATTACATGCACTTAGATTTCCATACAAACATTTTCCTCTCCCTTCAAGTAAGTAAGTCATATTTAGTAAGTTTGTCGTTTTCTGTTTTATATGTACGGACAAGTAATAAATATAAAGTAAATTCCTATGTCATCTGGCCCGAACCTCCTCAATTTGTTACATGGAAAGTTTAAATAAAAGGTGTAATGATTTAAAAAAATAGATGGTGGTGCACAATTTTTCAATGACAACTAATGAAATTAAATTTAAAAAAATATTTAAACCAATGAATAGTAGAAAGAATTAAATTTTTATTTAGGTTTACGTTACGAAAACCACAGACAGACATATATGTCGGAGAATAAGAGTGAAGGAGCATAAAGCATTCCTACACTCCGGCATAGGATTCGCCGCTGAAATCGTCATCAGTAGCATCCATAATTCCATCTACATACTTTGGGCTTCGGTGGGTAATGTTGGTGCAGTCAAATACCTCATTATTCAACTCAGCTTTTAATGTCCAATCGCCCAATATGCCCGAAAACAATCTATACAAATACAAACAATAAAAGCTAGAAACGCGACAGTTTCAACAGTCGAACGCTCCGTCGGACCGTCACTTGAGAACTGGAGAGACGCGCGCCGGATTGTCACTATTGACTCTGCCCACGCCGATAGATAGATGGCGCCAGCGTTCCAGAGACTATTGCACTCCGACATATATATGTTAGTCTGTGTGATTACCTTTTCTGATCACACTGCTACACAAATTTATACTTAAATAAAAATTGTTCATGTCTTACGGTGTGTAAAGAAAAAATATTTTTTCTTTCTTTCTATATAGAGATTTCCGATAATAATTTGGTATAAACTACTCGTAACAGACATATACTCACTTAAAATTACACCCATGAACATATTTGTACTTGCAAATAACGATCTCAGGAATATTAATAAAAGGAACCAGCTTTCAGAATTGCAAAATGTTAATATTAGACGAAATCCGAACTCTGCTATAACATCTATTATGATCGCTAATTTCCTTCCAAAACTGAAATAGATTATTGTTTTATTTTTACAATATATCCAAAATTAATTCGTCTCACACACACATTCATACAAACACCCCCCCCCCCCACACACACACACACTTACACGTCATGCATGCATACCTATACTTTTTCTTTTTTTTTATATTTGCACAAAACCTAAAATTGAATTTTTTTTTTGTTGAGTATGTCTAGTATATTATATACCAAGTACATTGTTTGGGTAGGCACTGGCACCTAAAATATAGGTTTTCCTAGTTTAGGGGCCAGGATGTCACAGAAAAAATGTATAAATTGTATATAATAAATAAATATTTCATTTCATTTCTTTCTGACTGCTTAGCGCTTGATTATGATCGCACCTGGTGCTAAGTTATGATATAGACTAAGATGGAGGTGCGGTAACCTGATAAGAGGTAATTTACCTCTTACAGAGTCTACACAGCATCGACCCGGAACGTATTTTTTTTGCTGGTAGGATGGTAAACTAGCCACGACCGATCCGACAAATTAGCAAATGCTATTTTTCATTACCGAAGTTAGGTTCAGCACCTTTGCAACTATTTGACGTAAGCATTGAGTGTAAACGTATGAGCCCTGGGTTCGATTTCTGGCTATTCAAATTTAAAAATGTGTATTTTATCCAAAAGACTTTCTCCATAAAGGTTGTAGCTGTATTTCAAATAACTAGTAGTCGTGCAGGTGTCGATGTTCGATCTTAATTAGTTTAAATTATAAGTTTGATCTTTATTTAAGTTCTATTGTCAAAAACTATATTTTTATAATCAAAAATTTCGCCGAGGCTCATCTAATTTGACTTTATTTTTAAAACAAATTATACGAAATTTAGAATAGAAACCAAAAAACTATATAAAAAATGCTGTTCATTAAACTTGATACACATATTTCGATAATTTCATTAATGATGCATAAATTTTCAATAAACGATGTTTTTTGGAAAACTGATCGCTTTGCTATTTTTTTTGTGTTGTGTTTAATCAGGAGAAAGTTCGTATGGAAGAAAAAAAAATTAATAAAGTAACGTAGCACATCGGAAATGTAAAGAAACTTAACCGCCATAGTGAGTCTAATAATGTAACCTCCTTAGAGCTTTTGACAATATAAACTTTTTTAATGTCACCTTACGACGTTTGACATAATTGTCAGCGATTGACAAATACGAATATATTTTCTGTATATTATGTTAGTTAATTTCATATATTTGTACGTATAATTTAAAAACAAATATTATTCCTCTCTATATAAACGTTAAGTCTGGAAAATTCCTTATACCTCCCTCCCCGCAATTTTCGTACAAAAGTGTATGAAATTTTTGCTTCACAAATTAATATGCAGATATAAATTACATCGTCTTCATTCCAATAAAAATGAAGTAAATTGTTATATTTTTTCCGTGAACCAAATGCGCATAAATCACATAATTTTTTTTTTATACGAAACGTGATATCTTGAACTATATAATTTATATAACGGCTTCATTCTAACAACTAAATAAATTAAGGTTTCGAGTAAGTTTTACAAAGACAAAGCATCACTATCATTCTATAGAATGGAAAGTTCAATTCAAAAAATGATTTTTTACCATAAACATTATGTACTAAGTTCTTGCATTTTAAATGTCTTAGGCGCTGTTGAAAAAAGCTTAAGTTACCCGATAAGTCAATTACAATAAATTTGGGATTCACCTGTCCGCAACTAGTCCAAAAATGATACAGCCAAACACTAAACCCAATCGGCAAATGATTGTCGTTGACAAAATCTTCATTTTGTTGTCGCAAAATATTAACCACTGTGGAATCGAATTTTATATATTTAGTTAGCCTACTCACGTCCTACTGATGAAGACAGGCCTCCTCAATCATTGGAAAGGGAGTTTTCGAGACCACAGAATTACCCCCGTGATTTGCAGGTTTACTCACGATGTTTTCTTCACCGAAAAGTACAATGATGGGTTGGAAAGAACAATCAAGCACGAAATTTCCTGCCTGCTGTAGATTTCAAGCCGCGATTTCTTTAATCGGGAATCCCCGCGTCTCACCACTAGGCCATCATGACGTTTAATTTTATTTTGGGCTTGTTATTTGTATTTTAAAGTGGTAAAATCTGAACTTATAAAACACAATAACATTTTCTAGGAATATCCCTTGTGTCTAAAAGTTTCTAACCAGTGTGTCCCAAATTTCATTCTTTTCTTTCGAGAAGTAATAAAAGTGTCCTTTCTACGGAACTAAGAATCCCGCGAATAACACTGTGGTGATAACCTAGATCTAAATACGTATATTTATACTAAAAGATAAAACATAAATAAGTATTTATATAGCATTTTACTAATAAAATGAAAAACCGATTTTCACGAGAAATTTACTGCCAGGAAGAAGATTTAATAAGGATTTCTAGTGGAAAGTGAGATTCTTATATATAGTAGGGGAATAAGCGTATCATAGAGCGGGGGTTTCATCTAGTTTTAATAAAGATTAAAAAATTAGAGTATAAAACATTTCGATAATTAAATTTAAAATGAATTACCGTTTTTTTAATCCAAATCACCCATAAAAACTTAACATGCCACGTACTACATTTGTGTAACTTTGTGTCATTATGAACAGCGAAGGTACATAAACTTGAATTGAATGTGGCTGAATTGCGAGAGATATCGCATTCTATCATTTTTGGTGGCTCTAACAGGAACATGTCTTCGTATTGATTTAACATTGAAGGCAACAAAAGTGCCGTGGAAACAAATGTAACCAACCATTGCCAAGAACCAATGTGGCCCAAAACGTCTGTCGTAACATCTTCGTGAATCGTTCCGATACTAAAAAATACAAAACGCAAACTATTCTCTTGCTCAAGTGAAATTTTCTACGGCATTCTTATACTTACATTGACATTCTCTACGTTGGAATACACAATTTATATTCATGACAGAAAACAAGCCTACTAGTTTTGTTTTAACTTGTTTTATTATGTATTTAAATTGTACTAAAACACAATTGTTGAGACTATTTACGACAATGCAAGTGAATAAATAATTCTAAATTAAATATTTCTAAATAAAATGTTATAATTCATTGGATAAGAATAAATGCCGAGGACGTGATAACATGTTAATAGTTGCATTTGTGTAGAGTAACAACTCGAAGGTTATTCCCCATATTCTAATTTCGTTCTCATTACATGATCACGATTCCACGAATAATGAAGGTACGTAAACCATGTTAATCGCTTAAAGTGATGGCAATATTCACTACCAAATTAAATAAAATCTGTTAATCCTAGAAAGATGTACCAGTTTGCATTCTGTTGAAATAATAATACGTCAATTCAAATCTTTTCTCCATCCAAGAAATCTGTCTTATGTCTTGTTATCGTGGTGTTATAACATTTAATAACTTTTTATTTAAAATATACCTAGAATTGTACATTGAAAAAGTTTTATACTTAATTTTTAATATGCTATAATGCTTTTGATAATATGATTTCCACTTAATATGTTTTTGTGCGACGATTTTCTTTACATAAGGGATAACTAAATCACGATAGGATCACAAAAATGTCATAGTGCCTTTGTTATTGTTCATTAATTTGTCCTTTAGGTTCCTGTTTATCACTCACATATAATCAATGACCGATTTGATTAACAAAGCCCTGAAATCATATTTACCTTGACATTTTTAGCCTAATTTTCATATCTATGACATCGCATGTTTTGTTTACAAAATAATTATTTATCTAAATCGGAAAAGGGAAGAATGTATATGTTTTATCTATAACCTTTAGTTATATATACAAGTACAAATATATACTACATTAAATTATTGTAAAGATATTTAGCATTTTATTAAGACTCCTCTGTCAGCGAATAGTGTTTAAACCAACCTCAATGACTGGTAAAAAGAAGCGTTTAAGTCAATAAATAGTCTAATTAAAATAAGTCATTATAATCTGTATCTATTTATTTTATCCTTTTAATAACAAATAAGTTAAATATACACAAAATAGTTTGATTTTCATATTCGAAACGAGGCTTGGTTAAGATTACACCAATATATACGGTAGTACATATTTTGTTTAGTTACGAGTGTGTATGAATAGATTAAAATAAATATTTTATTACCTGCTACCGTTATTGTTGCTTTTCGGTCAGGATAATGATAATATTTTCCTTGAAATAATTTATACACTAACTTAGTTTTATAATTACACTGCACTTAATTATTTTGGCGTGACTTATGATGCACATATTTACCATAATAAAAGAGAAGCAAAGACAACATAATCTTATATCTTTAAAATGACTACAGAATTCAATATAAAAATTCTATAATACGCTATAGCTAAACTTGTTATTGCGTTGGCTTAATTACGCAATCATATAATACCATACGAAAGTTGTAAAATAATTTTGTTGCATTTCATTGATGAGGGATACGGAAGCCAATGAAGTTCAGGTGGGAAAGGGCTGGTAAAATATGAAGCCCTTTTAACAGGCCACACATTAGAAGTTCCATGTGTCCTGTAGAAGTTCTATAAGCGATGGGATCATACATACATACATAGCATCACGCCTCATTCCCTTCGGGGTAGGCAGAGACAACGTCCTTCCACTTGCCACGATCCTTGCATATCTTCTTCGCTTCTTTCATTCTCATTAAACCTTTCATACATGTTCGTCGGTTTAGAGTACTCTTGAACTAGCCCTTAAATCGCATTTCCCAGTGACAAAAAAAAGTTACATAGACAATCCTGACGACTTAGTCTTATTCAATACCTACAAAATAAAGTGCGCTTAAAGAAGTTTTCACTTCTAATTACTCGTTTCCATGCTTATTTGTGTAAAAAGCCTTAAGCTAAGCCTTCTTGCCGTTGTAAAGATGTTTTCCTGTGATTTAGATAACGGTGACAGAAGCGCATGTTTGTGCAGCGCCGGCGCTTGTTTAAATTGCAGGTACTTATGAGGTATGAGTTAATGGAGATAAGGAGGTGCTAGTTTTTTTTCTCGGTTGCGGTAACCGACCGCCACGGTGTCGACTGTCGGCGCGACGGGCCACGACGATAACCGTCCATTCGCTCGTCCGCCGGCAACCGAGTCTGGCGTTTCCTTCATGTATACGCTTCCAACGTCGCGTGCTCTAACTTCACATTAATACATCGATGGTGCTTGTGATTATTTACAGAACGCCGACTATACTTTAGCAAAACCGGACTCAACAAAACAAATCATGGACAAGGAACGAGCTTTGGAGGAAATGATGGGAAAACTGGGTGAGTATTCAACACGTAAACGGAACATATGGTGTCAATTCCGTAGTTTATCTTCAAAATCTTATATCATGTGGTTGTGTATTCAAGCACATGCATTTAAATGTAACGTAACTTCACGTTAAGAGGATGTGTTGCCCTGTTTTCTTGGACGAGCTTGCCTTGCGGTCAGAATATTGATAGCACGTGTCGCAAACGCAAACTTTGAGTGGGCTCTAGTGGTCGAATGCAAGCGGAAGAGCTTTCATTTTTTATATAAAATGCAATGTATTGCTTGTAAGATTACGATGGCCTTAAAGTTCGATGTTGTTTCAAGGTTGCGATATTTCATGATATGTTCAACATCAAAAGATCGGAGTAAATTGTAGGGATATTTCTCTCACTTTATTAAATGTATTATCTGAAGTGGCTGTCACCAGTGTGTCTCAATTATGGAGATTTTTAAAAGTTATATTTTATGAACCGGAAAGTAAGGTCAACTACTTGCTAAAGATATCGGGTGCGCGATATCTCAATACTCAACGCGATTTTAAGAGCAATTTTGTAAATTTTGATTCGATTAAACTTGTTATATTTATTTTAATTAAAATAAATTTTTAATGTTAGAAATGCAGTTTCTTCAATGTAATAGATTATGTGCTTAATTTATACGAGAGTAAAAAGGAGTGTTTGTGTTTAAATTAATATTTCATTTGTTGCATTAACTAAATCTTTTTTGACTGATTCACATTACATCAATGTGTTCTTCAAGTAATTCTTGTGACACAAATTTTAAGATAATCAATTTTTATTATTTTGAAGGGAACATTATAAATCACTAATATTTGCTTTGCTTTAAATAAAAAATATAACGCAGTAAAGAACGTCACTACAACTTAAATCGTGAAGTATCAGAAGAGTATATAATCACCATTACATAAATTGATTTTTTAAGACATTTATGGGTGGTAAATCATTTCCAAATCAATTTATATATTTACAAGGACTAATAAATATCTTTAAGAAACTGACACCCATGACTGAGAGGCAAGTAGGCATCGAATATAATTATTGAAAAGGCAGTGGAAAGATATATTTGGAATTTGCAAGTTTGATGTAACAGTAAGATGATGCCATATGTAGTTATCTTGCGGTAATCTAAGTTGATTTTAAGTGATGATAGAGTGTAAGATGGAAGTGCGTTAACATGGTAAGAGATAATTTACTTCTTGTACTTTCTACACAGCTTCGTACCCCAAGGTAATTTTTGCTTGTTGGCATGTGTTGACCAATCGAAAATCGAATCCAACACCTCAGCCAAGCAAGTACTCGCACCATTGCGTCAAAATGGAATTGCATTTTTCAGAAAGCCTATATTTAAATCTTCAGCTTTACTTTGGGTAGCTGTTCACCTCAAATTTCTCTTTTTATTTGGCTTCTTCCTATAAGCCTGTGTAAGGATTCGTTATCGTGTTCGCTAAGATTCAGTGGATACTATAACCTAATATCGAGTTCCGGTCCAAACAACTGCCACTGTCCTCGTAATGTGTTAATACATTTCCTAATCAAACGTGGCAAATTTTTTATATTCAATAACTTTGTTCCACCCTTTTTTGACTAAACGCATGTACCGTTAAAATATTTTGTTTCAATAAATCATCTCTAAAATAGGTCTCTAGATATCTAGTACGACTTTCACATAGAATCTATATTCAGGACGTTATACTATCCTTCCTTTTTCTTAAAAAAATATTTAAGAAAATCTTGTCGCGAGCACACACAAACATGGGAAGCTTTTTGCCGTGGGATTGTTGATATCAAATCATAAAATCTTAAAGAAATATATTTACCATTTCATAGTTCATTTCATTCAGCAAAAAATAGGGTTACTCCTCCTTTATGAGCACCAATTTGTATAATTTCGTTCAAAATGTTTAGCAATTTCTGGTCTTAACTGAGAAAATTAGCGGTGACACTAAGACACAGATCAAGTACAATATTTTAAAAAGGCGTGTGCGATTTTTTTCAACAACGTATGTAAAATATTTTGTTTTGAAAAAGATGCTAACAGACGCATTATATCTATCATATCAAGGACCAGGAAAACTGTTACAAACGTCAGATAGTGACACAAAGCCTTCAAGATTTGTCACATGTCAACACTTTGATATTTTAAATAATTTGATTGTTTTCAATAAGTAACTATTTAACAGCAATTAACCGATAACATGCTGATAAATAAAATATGACACAACTCAATTATCACGACGTCCTTAATCCTCTTTAGCATGGTTTCTATAAACACTTTTACTCAGTGATTAGTTACTACTTAATAACCTTTAGTGTAAATAATAAAAGCTCTGCTAGAACTGGCGGTTCGACATCTTAATTCTTGCTGAGAGAACGATTAAATTTTGAGCCTAAGTGTACATTTTGGTAAAAAAAGTCATCAAGAAATATGCAAAAATCGTACGAAATTAAAGGCAATGCCATTTAATCCTTAAGTCCTTCATAATGGACTATAATGTTTTATATGGCTATTACATAATACGTCTCCCGTGAATGTGTATATGGATAAGAAGTGGTACAGTATACCATAGTGTTAGAATAATAGCTATTATACTTTTCAATAGAATCCCCAGTGAATATACGTGACCACTTTACTAGATTAAACAGGACGTGCCGTTTGTTTTTTTAATATAAAATAGCTACCCTTATCTTTACCTACTTCAAAGTGCAACGTTTTTAAATAAGCTTTTGAGTAATTTGTCTTTAGAAGTGTATAATTTTATTAGACAATATACCACAGAGTTTTTAATCATAGTTTTTGAGCCTTGATTTGTGTTATTAAGGTATTATAATGAGGACAGTTGGTTTAACGTAATAGACAAAAAACAACGTTGATGTTAATTCTGAAGATGATTTATTATATTTCAGTTAGGACGAAACATCTTATCTAAATGACGTCTAAACTAAACAATATTTTTATATCTGTGCCCAAAATGAAAAAGTTTTGAATTTAGCTCAAAGAATATAGAATTTAATTTACTTTAGAAAATAGTACAACAAAATCGACATCACTTATTAACTTACGGTTTTATAGGACTCGTTCCTTTAATATGTATGCAATGTAAAGCAAGCCAAAATTTTAAATATTATTTTGACATCAATATACTATAGATGTACAAGAGTAAAGAAACTGAATGAATTAGTGCTTAGAGAAATTTAAGAAGCATTGCACCACATTAAATTATAATACTAAAATACTGCACAAGCTATGTAAAAGCAATTGGTTCTGTTGTTGCTTATTCTCACTAATATAATAAATGTGGAAGTCTGTCTGTGGCTTACATAAAATTTGGTAAAAAGATGCACGTAAATATGGCATTCGTAATTTATAAAAGTTTTACCCTCAAAGGTTTAAAATAATGATCCTTTCTAATATAACAAGTGTGAAAGCAACTGTCTGCCTGTCTGTCGGGTGTTTAAGCTAAAACTACAGAACCGAGTTAAATGAAATATGTTACATAAATAGTCTCGAGGCCCTCAGAAAGGACAAGGAACCCTTTGTAGTGAACCACTGCAAGTAGCGGCTTAAAATATTTACACGTTACTGTGTTATTTGTATAATTAGGCTAAATTATTCGACGCAGACGAAGTCGCGGGCATAGCTAGTACACTAAAAAATCATAAATAACTATAATATTTAATAGTTGAGGTATTTGACTCATCTGTAAATGAATTAAACTGTCGAAATTACGGGCTACGAGACTAATCTGTTTAAAATTAATAAACAAAGAGCGGCTGCCGAATAAAACAGTTAAATAGCGAAGCATTCTTTGAAAGAGTCCTAGTTGTATATTGTCAATAGTTTTAGCATAACAAAACACGAATGTTTTGTCATTGAGCTAAATACGTAAAGCACCACCATGACGTCATGTCAGTAGAAGGACGAATTACGCAAAGGTCAAAATATTTTGTTCAAATATTGCAGTACCGACGATGTCATAACATCTAAGCTAATATTATAAAGAGGAAACATTTGTGTTTTTGTATTTATGTAACGTTATCACACAAAAGCTACTGCAAGCTATATCCTAAAAAAAATAGGTGTCACTAATAAAATGTATTAATGCAACCCAAATACGTGGAAAAATCTGTCATTAATGATAAAACTAAAAATGTTCTACAATATTATAGAAGGTATTAATATTTACAAAAAAGTCCTCTATACCACTTATCTAACTACTGTAGTTATGACACTACAACTAGTTTTTTACATTTTAAAAGTTAATTAAAGTGTGGTTAATAATCAAACCACATTATTCATAGCTCTATATTAATCGTTATCCTATTCAATTATATTATATTAAAAAATGTTTCAGTACCTGTCAAATACTTTTTAAATTATTAAAATCGGACATTCCCTTCAAAATATATAACGAATTTAAATATCTCAATCTAAAGAAAATGTAGTTTCCCGAGTCTGAACTCCAGAGTGTTATAGGGATGTTCTGTGACAACAATAAAGATGTTATAAATAAATCTCTTCTCAAATGTTACAGAAGAAAGTTTTGAATTTTGAATTCTTGTTTTTATTTTTAACAATTTATAATAATCAAACTAAAAATTATTGGAGCGATTTAAAAAATTCTTTCAATACCTGTACAATATTTTTAAATTGACTAATGTCGGACATTCTACGTAAATGATGTTACGAATTTAAAAATTTATTAGTTAAATATATATTCGTTGTAAAACAAAATCTGTATATTGATTAGATTATGAATTTGAATGTATGTAACTGAAAGGAAGTAATTAAAAACTAAGTGAAATAAAACTTTTATGTTTACGAAAATAAATCTATAGCCCGACTTAAACTTCATTGCCACAAGACCGGTATCTACGCGGGTGAAACCGCGGAACAATGCTAGTGACTGATAAAAAAATAACATAGCTCGTTAATATTTTATTGGACACAAGCCAAAAAAAATGTTGTTAAACCTATATTCGTTGTCTTTGTAGCTGTGATTTACGTGTTTGAATTTTATAGGTAGCGAATCTTTATTACGCTTTGCCTGATATTACTTATGTGCTTCGAATTTCCCTTTTCCGAGGTAATAAAGTAAACCGAATATAAAGTAAAGTATATGTTACGCTCTAACATTAGGTAACCGTAAAAGATATTTACATTGGAACCGTTCTGGCATTACAGAGTTAATCAGGAACTTATAGACAACTCTGTTATTATTGGGATGTAAATGTTACTTATTTTATAATTAGAGAATTTAAATATAGTTGAAACTCAGATATCTCTTAGTTACAATTTCAAGTTTCTAAAGTCTCACGAACATGTTAGTAACATTAAAATCTAATTTGTGTTTTCTTTAAATTTCGAAAATTTAAAGACAATACGTAAGGATGGGCAATGTTATGACAAAACCGACACCAGCACTTGCTAACGTATCACATTGGAGCTTGTCATTCTAATATAATTTTTAAGATTTATTAACAAAATTGACGATAATTTATTGAATTTATATGATTCTTTTATTCCATGTATCTTATTCTTTTTAATTAAAGATACTAATTGTCGAGCTTATAAATATTAAAACGTTACGGCAATTTATGGTGACGACATTATTGTCTTGATTTCCTTAAGGACTGGTTTATGTGGTTTGCATTTATAGACTTAGTTGTTTTATTAAAATTAGAATTTGTGCGCAGTTTTAGGTTTATCGTGCGTGTGTCCTCATTCTGTCAATCGCTAAATATTCTAGGCGATGCGTCTATTTTTAGGAAACATCTTAACCTTCTGAAGTATTATATGAGGTAGATATACATCGACGGCTCCTAAATATAATGAGTCAACAGTCTCTTTTACAATTTCGGTGAATTTATCAAGTTGGGTGAATAATTTATGAGTAATCGCATATATATTAAAACATAATCCTTAAAAATCATATAATTAGTTCAAGAATTTCCGTTTTCTCTAAAATTAGGATTTTATAGTTGACTCACTATTCGTTAAGCTTACTGTTATTCTCTTGTTGTACCCTACAGCTTTGCGTTGAAAGAATGGACTATTTTTTAGCTGAAATATTAAAAAAAAATAATAATAAATGATGATACAGTCTAGGAGCTGGTTAACCTGGTAATTGGTTATTTACGTCTTGTGGATTAAAATTATCCTAAATATAAATTCTTCAAAGTAAATATTGAATTGTGTGATTGCTTTTTCCAAAGCATCATATAATTTATTAGTATTTCCTCTGATAATTGTATGGACTATGTTTATTAGTTCAGTAAGAAAAGACTGACAGTATTTTGTATAACATTATTTTATTGATATTTTACATACATAAAATAACAATATTATCTTTATTACGTTACACAAAGAAACTTTAATAAGTGTGTAAACGTTATATTTGCTTATGAGCGCGTATTGCAATAAGCCATAGTACATTTAGCACAATATATTATAATATCAGTCACTATGAGGTCATATTGACTGTTATCAGTAGAAGCTAAAATTATATTTATCACACGAACACATGTGTTTCGAATAGATAAAGAGAGTTAAATAAATGTTAATAAATTTGAGATGTATGAATACCTGGATACAATGGGTTTTATTATCAAGGCGTGCGGAGGATATCCGGCATCATTTTCCGATGTTTATCTATGATCACATAAAGATTTTCTCGTTTGTAGTTTTAGTGGCTCAATTTACGTATTTGTAACCTGAGTATTCAAACATACATTCTTTTAATTATTGATTTTCTTTCAATCATAATAAACACGATGTCATCTTATTGAAATTTTATATTTTTTATTCTAGAATATTGATAACATAAAAATATTCAGATGATTTTCAGAACAAAGAGATTAATTTGAAACAACAAATATTTATTTACCAATTATATAACAATTAAGCCGTTATGCGAGAAATCGAAAAAAAATTAAAAAGTGCGTACAAAGTACACATGCCAGAAGTGAAACTTCTTTGGAAAACCTATTTGTAAGGCTTGTTTATACAAATTTAAAACTTTAGATTTAGGAATGTAATTAAATTAATTGTCATTAAAGTAATAAACGTGTCCAAAATTAATACAAGTAAATAAGAATGCCACGTGTCACGACGAGTGAAAAATTAAAATGCCACATATTATTTTTTACATTAATGCTGCACATCTTAGTGACGCTAATCACGCGTTTCATCCGTTTATTTTACCCTCATGCGCCTAAAGAAGTTTCACTTCAAAAACAATAAACTTATTTTCGCATTTGTGATAACCCAAAGTTATATGCTTCATTGATATATATCACAAGCATTTTAGTATACGACTCGTGTCAGTTATTAATATCTTGAGAGTTAAATTAACTTTATTAATGCAAATAAGTAAATTATAGTTTTTAAGTGCAAATAAATATTCGTTTTGCACAATAATTTTATTAGATTCGGTTTAAAACATTTAAACGGTAGGTTTGGAATGTTAATATGATATTTCAGCAAGTATTGGCATATCATAGATAACCTAACGGTACAACGTCATATCTTATGTGATAACCTACATTTTTTGAGTGAAATTTGAACAAATTAGTTTTGATAGATATAATTAAACGCCTTCTAAGATATAGTATATAATACTATAGTATTAAAACATTGCAGAAGAATCCGACTATGCACCGTTATTTCAGAGATAATATCACAGGATATTAAGCACTAAGCCTATAATCGATGAAAGCTTTTTTAGTAGTGTTTTCAAGAAAACAATTATTTTAGTTGTAAGGTCTTGCTCGATTATATAGGAATTAGATATAAAAAGTTAATGCTTGTAATGTCTAAATAAGTGCTTTTATATATAAAATTATTATACGATACTTCTACAACAAAAAAAACCTTTCTTTTTGTTCCTGTTTATTTGCACAAGTGATGGAATGGTCTTGATGTATAAAACATTTTGTAATAAAAAAAACGCTACCTTTACGTCCAGATTCTCGTCAAAGTCCTTGAAATATTATAGTAGCGATTGGTTGTCAATGTTAAAAACTATTCTATTAAATTCAATTTGATTTTTAAACGACTTTTTAAATGGAATTGATTTCTAAACGGCGTAACAAACGCTAAAAGTTTAATATTATTTCTAAGGGAAGTCAGAGTTTTGTTTATACTAATGTATATTTCAAGTATTTCCCATATTTACTGACCTTTTGAACCTTCCCTAGCCAAATTAGTCCAACAAGAGTTTTAGGGAGACTAACGTACAGAAATTTATTGTTGTTTATACATACTTGATTTATGAAAATTTTAATCGCATAAGCGCTATGATGTGGTTCGTAACCAGCCACTCTAATACGTACATATTGTTCTATAATTTATTTAAGTATGTTACAGTTTGTAACATAAAATGATTGACCCCTCTAGTGACCTTTTTACTTAAGGAATACGTAACTGTTTATATTTCAATTATAGGTATATATGAATGTGAAAATGCACTTTCTTTTTTTGTAGTGTCGTGATACGACCTCGTTGACGCAATGCCCAGAGTACCAACTCGCCTTGTTAGTCCGGTTTCGGTTTCCGATTGTGTATTTTTAGGGAATTCATTTATGGATATATAATCAGGACTATTCTTTTGATACTCTCCCTTTCCATGCAAGAGAATGAGTCTAATTTAATGCACTTTTTTATTTTATTTTGATAACGTAAGATCAGGGAAATCCTCGAGCAGTAATATGAGTTACTTTATTATTCCGAAGTTTTGCGCAAAAGCCGTTGTGGGCCTACTAACCCCTAAACCCGCAGTGGAGCAGCATGATGGGCTTATTATCTAAAAAACCTCTCTCCTGTAAGTGAAGAGGCCTATGCCCAGCCGTGGGACGTTAATAGGCTGCTACTTGCCTATACATAAACATATGTATAAAAATCATTGTTCGACTTAGATCGTCTTCTATATAGAATTTAAAAGTTTTTCGTACTAAATCAAGTACTACGAAAACAAGTAAGCTGTGGGACGTTAATGGGCGGCTACTACCTTTTTTTTTACAGCAAAGCACAGTAAGGGTGGTAAAACTATAAAATCTTTATTATAAATAAAAGATCGTGAAGTTTTTATCATTGCTTTTAAAATTTTAATTATATATCCTTAGTCTCTTCTTCGATCTATATACGTACGCGAAAACTGATAAATTATTGTTAAATGTTTCATTCATGGTAAATGTATTATAAAGTATATACATGCTCCTGGACATTCACGATCGCATGCGTTTTGCATCTGTTTAAATAGTTAAATATTTTATATTGTTTCTGCAGATATTCTTACATTGACGAGTGCGTCTGCTTGATGTGCAAACAAAATGGGAATGTTTACTTTTGGCTTAGAGCCAGTGTTGGACACATTACAATTGCGATTATCCTTGAAGAAGCGTTTTATTATTAATCATAGTTTTCTTTAGGGCACAGTATCTTTTACAAAATTTTATAACTTTGTAAACAGTAACGGATTTTTATTATTAAACGAAAAAGCTTAGAATACACTCGCGTAAATTAATTAGTCATTCTTATTGTTTATAGATGGGGCTTAATAGAAAAAGTTCTTCTATTTCTCTCTTATTAAATAAAAAAAATTAAAAGTGCGTAAGTACAAAGTACACATATCAGAAGTAAAACTTCTTTTTCAAACTAAGTTTTAAGCCTTTATTTTTATATTTATATTAATCTAAATCATTAAATTTCCGAGACTTAGAGGGAGGGAAAAAGGAAGATGTGATAGAAATTTAATTGACAACGAAATATTAAAAGTGTCAAAAATTAATAGAAATAATTTATTGAAATCTAAAAATGACTAACCGTAAAAAAAATTCCACGTTTTTTTTTGTCAATATTAAGAAATTATTAAGTAAAATTTTGTTTTTGAATTTAAAATTTAGAAAAGAGAATTTATGAAGCATATTTTTTAAATATTTTATGAAAAATATAGTATATTAAATTATTAAATGTCGAGTGGCAAATTAAAATACCACATGTTATTTGTAAATATGAGAGCTACCTAACTTTCAAACGAATTGGAATAAAAAGTTGCACATCTTCATGAAGTTTCACTTCAAAATGTTCATTACAATACATTCGCCATAATTAGATTCAATATAATGATGATATCAGACAAATAGATAATAGCTTCTATAGGAAAACAGCACGAACCCTATACAAATTTCAATAGATATTTGTAATATACCAAAAAATATTTAAAAAGGAAATTTATCATATCAAAGATATCCATATCAATCAATCAGGTAAAAACGTGCCGTTATCAGTATTTGTTGCAATCACAAGTTATTGATTATTCAATACTAGATATCTCACATTATATGCGCCCATAATGTTGAGCAAGTATCTTCTTATTCTTTGAATGTGTATTCCTTAATTAATTAGACAATGTTAATATGTAATATCTACAAAAGGACATGGACTTCAAAATAATAATATATAGATAGGAACAGTAAACAATGATAAATAATACATAACATACATAAACGAAATAATTTTTGGTTGTTAGTCCACTTCTATATAGCATTTAACTGTTTATCATTCTAAATTACTACGAAATCTGGATATCTAATACATAATCATTATTTCTATCTGTGTCTATTATAGACTTTGAAACTATCAAACCAATTTGATTAGAACAAGAATAATGCAACAATGGATTTTGACCACTAAATTCATTTATTGACTCACTTGAAGGTTTGAAAAGTGACTTGATAGGCTTTTATAGTATTTTTGAATCGTCAAATATAGTTTCTTCCATATATTATTACAATGTACGACTGCTGATGATATTAAAGACGACACCTTAGAATCTAAATTTACGAGGGTTCTTTCGGACAGCCCACAACAGTGACTAAGTACGGATTTCTCCATATACCAACGGTATCGGTACTATAAGTATATTAATAGTACCGATATGGTTATAATGGGTAAAAGATATTTACTAGCATATAATAAAAATAACGTATCGACCA
Organism: Elymnias hypermnestra; assembly: GCA_015832385.1. Taxonomy (NCBI): domain Eukaryota; kingdom Metazoa; phylum Arthropoda; class Insecta; order Lepidoptera; family Nymphalidae; genus Elymnias; species Elymnias hypermnestra. The sequence goes on along the minus strand of JACTOM010000934.1, from coordinate 220,036 downwards.
TCAATTGATATTTTCCAACATATTCCTAACCTTGAAGCATTAAACTCGCTTTCATTCAAAAGCAGAGAAAAAATATTCATGAATGCGAAAAAAGGTCGTTTACATTACCTACGTCGGAAGACACAGTTGCAAAAAGTGCAAAATTCGTAAGTAGTTGATTACACTTAAGTAACTGTATTTCCGATGTCGATTACTTCTAGTTTTACGGAATTAGCTAATTTACGTGTAGCAAAGTCTTTGATGGTTTGATTGTCCTAGGAATTGATCTATTATATACTTGGCTTCATAGGATAGTATAAGTCAAAGAAAACTTCAGTACAGTATCATTACTAAACTTAAATGTAAGTAAAAATTTAAGCCATAAAATCAGATCAGGTTATTTCAAATTCTCAATATATATTTCTGACTCCTAAGGATAACTGAGTATTATATATGGCTCAGTAAAGAACAGGTTTTGTGTCGAGTTTAAAAATCGATCAATTACGATGTTTGACGATTTGTCACCACAATTGCGGCAAACAACTTGAAAGATTATTTGCAAATTAGGTTTTTTTAAACTCTAATTTAAAGGTTTGAAAACCATAACCACGGTTTATATACTTAGTGAGATTTAGTACATTTAAAGCGAAGTGGGTTCAACCAGTTGGTAAATAGCAGCCCATTAACGTCCCACTGGTGGGCGCAGGCGTCCTCACTCGCATGAGAGAGGGTTTTTAGAGCATAGACCAACCACGCTGCTCCACTGCGAATTGGCAGGTATAGAACACAATTACACACTATTTCTTCACTCTCATAATCCGAAGTGACGAGATTCCGACACGACCGGAGAGAGATCAGGCGCAGGACCGACGGCTTAATGTGCTCTCCGAAGCACGGGGGTGGATCACACCGCCAACTTCCCAACTTCGGGCAAATATTGTGAAAATCTTAATAAAAAACTCAATGTTGATTATTGAATTGGCCCGACCCGAGACTCGAACCCAGGACCTCATGTCTGTAGTGCGATGGTTGGGTAACATGAACAATACTACACCAATAAGGCGCTTTCACTTTTGTTTTGAGGTCAGAAGGGTTGTACTGAAGGATATTGGAAGAGAGCTAAGGTATGCTGGTTGTTAGGGTAAAGGAGACACTATTGTAATTGTTACGTTGATAATTATAAAATATGGGTAACATGGCGAGTTGATTTTACCGAGAAATAAATATGTCCAGAGCGTGATTTAAAGACGTAGTTATGTTAGCTACCTGCCACAAGATGTGTATCCCATGTGGGGCGTCCCTATGGGTCGTGCGAGGTACTTGAGATACGATGACGGCGCCTACGTATTGCTACGTATATCAAAATCAGGTGTACAAATCTGTGTGTCCGTTGATAATTAATGTACAAAAATTATTATAAATGTATCAAATAATGTATAACACTGTTTGACAATGTAAAATTGTATATATATAAGTAGATGTAGTGTTGCCACCACACATTTAACAAACGTATGCATGCTGTTAACCGGTTAAAACAAACGTAACGCAAACAAAACGTATTAACGGTAATAATTATTTTTCTATCAACGAAATGATTTGTATATCTAGTTATTATACAAAAACATTCTCTGATATAAAGTTATAATAGTAAGTTTTATATGAAAGTCATATATTTTACATTTCAAATTAACTAGACTAGTTCAGTAGACGCATTAACACTTATATTATTGAATAATTTTTTGAATAATATAACTCTAATTAATGTACTTTTTTCATTAGTAAGATAATTTCTGTATAATGTATGAAAAACTATAATAAAAATTATCCATTTTATGTTTGCCATATATTATTTATGTTTATCATGAGTATATTTCTCATAATAGTGTTCTCGCAATGCTCTTACAGATTCAGGGTTTTATAAACCACCCGCGGAATTATGATGTAAAGAACAGAAAAAAGTCAACTTTAAATGGATTAAAAAACCATCAACAGTCCAGAAGACAAATTTATTTTTCATACTTTTTTCTGCTTGCATAGTCAGGATAATCTTCAAAATGGTTAAACCGATTTTAAGAGCATTTTCACTTGTAGATTTTTTTTTTCGCCGGGAAATGATTTATGCACGCGCGATCAAAACTTACATCCGGGAGTGTGGGACTCGCTGGTCGTATCAGGATACCTACTAAGAGCCAGCGGAGCCCTCTTCATCCAGGTATTGGGGTCCAGATGTCCACTGACGCATTCAGCTCTGGCGCCCCGGATGAATCCGACTTAAGGGTTAAGTTCAGGTGAGGGAGAGCAGGCGAGCATTGCAAATTGCGCCTTCTGGCGCCCCCTCTCCTCCGGCGAGAGGGAGTAGCGTCTGCCATAACCTCTCTTTGCTTGTTTAGTGCCTTCTTAGCGTTGTTATAAGAAATCACATGAGCCTTGTTTCGATTAATAAATCTCTGTTGCATACAATTTTGTAGAATGTTAGAAATATTTTCTAAAATAATAAATTTGAGACTTGCTAAATTCTTTAATTTTTATCAAAATATAAGAAATATTTTGATATAAACGTAATTTATATTATTACAGGGAACTGTGGTTAAAAAAGTAACACAATACTCTTAATTGTTTCTAAAAGGATGATTGTTCTGAAAACACTGTACTACAAGTATCTATTATTGGTTTTTGTGATGAACCTTGTACAGAATCTAATCATACAAAGGTTATTTATATTTGTTATTTAGTATTGTTACCTTTATTTACGTTCTTATCTCACATTACTGACGATTTGAAAATATAAATATGAAAATAATTAAAGTTTATGGTTTAATGATGTAATTATAAATGAATTGCTTACATCGTTATTAACACAAATTATAGTTCAATGCATTAATGCAACTATATGTGTAATACTAAAAATAAAATTAAAGCATTTGTTTGTATCAGTTTTCTTACTAATATAACGTTTTCTTACCTTCTAAAAAATACGGGACCACGGATTTTTGAATTACTATTTATCTAAAGGTTTTTATTACATCTGAACTCTTACCAAATTCGGACCAAAATATTTAGACCGACACAGATAGATTCAGACAGAAAAAGTCAATTTTATGAATTGATTTCATTATTATAAAAGACTAATGCTTAAATTATTTAAGGCCAAATATTTTTTACATATATATAGGAAAAAACGACAGATGAATACCTTTGATAACCTCCTCCTTTTTTTTTAAGTCCATTAAAAATCAATCGCTGTTCGTTAATTTCGTTGAAGTTTGAGATAGGCTGGACTCATTTGGTTAATATTGGTTTTGCATTATCTGTGGAAGTCCAGGGAAAATCCTTTAAAATCATATTAATTTTTTTTTAAGTGAAACTTCTTTAGGCGCATCTTCTTTAACCGTCACGAAGATGTGCAGCAGTTCTTATGTTAATTCGTTTGAAGGTTAGGTAGTTTTAATATTTGCAAATCACATGTAGCATTTTAATTTGCCACTCGTCATCTAATAATTTAATATACTATTTTTCATAAAACATAAAAAAAACATTTCATAATTTCCTTTTTCCTAAATTTTAAATAATAAAAAAAATTAAATTAATAATTTCTAAAATTGACAAAAACTTGACAAACAAATTTCAGTAAATTATTTGTAGTAATTTTCGACACTACATAATATTTTATTAACAATTGAATTCATTAAATTCCTAACTTGTCTTCCTTTTCCCCTCGCTCTAAGTCTTGGACATTTAGTTTTAGATTGGTATAATTTTTTGAATACGAAATCTTTTTGTTCCGGTTAAGTTTTGACCACATTTTCTACTAAAGTTGAAACATCATTATTTATTGATTCTGAGACGGTACGTAGTTTGCTGGGTAAGCTAGTAATAATAAATATGTATCCATTTTGTACTCCGTTTTTCATTCATATCATTTTAAGTGTCGCGAAATGTAATCTTGATCACAGATATTTGATTCTGCGAAATGGCAATCAATAAACAAAAGATCACTTCAACAAGTAAAAATGACATACGAGCCAGATTGCGGTTAACAATGAGTTATTTATATAAAAATAATTATAACCTTTATACAAAGTTGACGGCTGAGACAACCTATGTTATGTTTAGTGACCGTGTTAGACATAACAGAAAACAGAAGTGGGCGACGTTGAAAGTGCGAGCTTTACATCCTGAGCACTTGAGCCGCGCAGAATACGCCTACACTGTCTGTTCAATTCACATTGTTTATTGTAACGGTAATTATTTCATATTAATCTTAATCAGGTACTATAGTAATCNAGTTGTAATTTTTTTTTTAGTTGGGAAATGCTTTATGCACGTCGGATCAAAACTTACATCCGGGAGTGTGGGACTCGCTGGTCGTATCAGGATACCTACTAAAATCCAGCGGAACCCTCTTCATCTAGGTGTTGGGGTCCAGATGTCCGCTGACGCATTCAGCTCTGGCGCCCCGGATGAATCCGACTTAAGGGTTTAGTTTAGTTGAGGGAGAGCAGGCGAGCAAAATTGCGCCTTCTGGCGCCCCCCTCCTCCGGCGAGAGGGAATAGCGTCTGCCATAACCTCCCTTTGCCTGTTTAGTGCCTCCTTAGCGGTGTTTTAAGAAATCATAAGAGCCTTGTTTCGATTAATAAATCTCTATTGCATAAAATTTTGTGGAACGTTTTCTAAAATAATAAATTTGAGACTTGCTAAATTCATTATTCTTTAATTTTTATCAAATATAAGAAATATTTTGATTTAAACGTAATTTATATTATTACAGGGAACTGTGGATAAAAAAGTAACACAATACTCTTAATTGTTTCTGAAAGGATGATTGTTCTGAATACACTGTACTACAAGTATCTTTTATTATTGGTTTTTGTGATGAACCTTGAACAGAATCTAATCATACAAAGGTTATTTATATTTGTTATTTATTATTTTTACCTTTATCTATGTACTTATCTCACATTACTGACGATTTGGAAATATAAATATGTACATAATTAAAGTTTATGATTTAATGATGTAATTATAAATGAATTGTTTACATCGTTATTAACACAAATAAAATTTCAATGCAGTAATGCAACTATATGTGTAATACTATAAATAAGATTGAAGCATTTGTTTGTATTACTTTTCTTACCTTCTAAAAAATACAGGACAACGGATTTTTGAATCACTATTTATCTAAAGGTTTTGATTTTTTATTACATCTGTACTCTTAATAAATTCAGACAAAAAAAAATTTGACAGACACAGACAGATTCAGACAGAAAAAGTCAATTTTATGAATTGATTTCATTATAATAAAAGAAAGTGCTTAAATTATTTAAGGCCAAATATTTTTACATGTATATATATAAGAAAAAACTATAGACGAATACCTATGATAACCTCCTCCTTTTTTTTGAAATCCATTAAAAATCAATCGCTGTTCGTTAATTTCGCTGAAGTTTGAGAAAGGCTGGACTCATTTGGTTAATATTGGTTTTGCATTATCTGTGGAAGTCCAGGGAAAATCCTTCAAAATCATATTTATTTTAGTGCAGTGTTTTTTGAAGTGAAACTTGTTTAGGCCCATGAGAGTAATTTTTTTACGGATGAGACGCGTGATTACCGTCACGAAGATGTGCAGCAGTTTTTATACTAATTCGTTTGAAGGTTAGGTAGTTTTAATATTTACAAATAACATGTAGCATTTTAATTTTCCACTCGTTATCTAATAATTTAATATACTATTTTTCATAAAACATAAAAAAAACATTTCATTTATTCCTTTTTCCTAAATATTAAATAAAAAAACAAAATGTAATTAATAATTTCTAATATTGACAAAAATCTTGACAAACAAATTTCAGTAAATTATTTGTATTAATTTTCGACACTACATAATATTTTATTAACAATTGAATTCATTAAATTCCTAACTTATCTTCCTTTTCCCCTCGCTCTAGTTTTAGATTGGTATAAATATAAACCAGACCTAAAAATTCGTTTGCTAAAAAAAGTTTCTTGTGTAATTTGTACGCGCGCACTTTTAATCTTTCTTTTTCGTTTTTCTTTATGAATATCATACGTTGACATTCATAATCAAAAATAATAAGTAAGGTAAGTCTTAACGTCCCACTGTTGGATGTAGGCCTCCTTACTCATAGGAGAGGGGGTTATTAGAGCATAGACCACCACGCTGCTTCAATGCGGGTTGGCAGGCATATGACAACCAACAATTTCTTCTAAAGTTGAAACATTATTCATTAGGTTTTTGATTTATTGATTCTGAGACGGTACGAAGTTTGCTAGGTAAGCTAGTAATTATAAATATGTATCCATTTAGTATTCCGTTTATATTCATATCATTTTAAGTGTCGCGAAATGTAATCTTGCTCACAGATATTTGATTCTGCGAAATGGCAATCAATAAACAAAAGATTACTTCAACAAGTGAAAATGATATACGAGCCAGGTTGCGGTTAACAATGAGTTATTTATATAAAAATAATTATAACCTTGATACAAAGTTGACGGCTGAGACAACCTATGTTATATATAGTGACCGTGTTAGACATAACAGAAAACAGAAGTGGGCGACGTTGAAAGTGCGAGCTTTACATCTTGAGCACTTGAGCCGCGCAGAATACGCCTACACTGTCTGTTCAATTCACATTGTTTATTGTAACGGTAATTATTTCATATTAATCTTAATCAGGTACTATAGTAATCAAAAGATTATTTGATAACGTCACTCGAATATTTTTTTAATACCTACTATATAAATGTATGGAAGAATCAAAAATTAAAAGTCCGTGCGTACAACGTACACATGTCAGAGCCTTTAGACAAGTTACTTTCAAAGATTGCTAACGTTCAAAAAATGTATGGGAATGACATTTCTTATCGAAACTAATTGAAAAATTAAACGCCATTCCCATACATTTTTTGAGCGTTAGCAATCTTTGAAAGTAACTTGTCTAGGGGCCCAGAAGCGAAACATCTTTCGCAAACTAATTTTTAAGTGTTGTTTATATATACAAATCTAAAATTTTAGATTTCCGGGATTAAGAGGGAGGGAAAAAGGATGATATGTCAGGAATTTATTGAAATTCACTGTCATTAAAATATGAAGTGTCGAAAATGAATACGAATCATTTATTGAAATTTCAAATGACGTATTTGTTGTCAATATTAGAAATTATTAATTCAATTATGTTTTTCAATTAAAAATTTATAAAAAGGGAATTTATGAAATTTTATATTTCATGAAAAATAATATATTGAATTATTAAATGACGAGTGGCAAATTAAAATGCCACATGTTATTTGTAAATATTAAAACCACCTAACCTTCAAACAAATTAGTATAAAAACGCTGCACATCTTCGTGACGCTAATCACGCGTTTCATCCGTGAAAGTTTTACCCTCATGTGCCTAAAGAAGTTTTACTTCAAAAAGTATGAGGGTAAAACTTTCACAGATGATGTTTACAATGATGATGTTTAGATTTGCTACACCCCGCACCAGCCGCTTTACCTTCGCTTTGTAAATCTCTGATGTCTTCTAAGATATCTATTTCAATGAAATTCTATTAGCGCAGTTTTGATCGTCATGAAATATACAACATATGTAATGTATTTAATTGGATAATGAATAATACTGTTTTGTGTAAAATAGCTTGGTAATTAACATGTAATATGTAAAAGTTAAATTTTATAATTGTATTTTTAAATACAAGACCGTAGCTTATTAATTTGATCTATCTCGTATAACACATTTGTAACCTCACCACATATATGAATATATTATACATAAAAACTGTCCTATAGAATCACTTTATCTATTGCTGAAAACTGCATTAAAATCCGTTGAATAGTTTAAAAAAATTATGGTAACAGACCGCGGAAGCGTCTTCATTTTATGCGTATAAAAAGCGTACATGTTATAGGTAACTGACCTAAGAGATAAAGTACACGTTTCTATCATAAAAGTATTTATTTTAAGTAAAACATTTAACTGATGTCACTTAATAACTTCGAAGTTTGGTTTAACAATATATTTATAGGTAAACGAAATTAAAGTTCATATAAACCGAACATTCTCCTTCGTGTCTTCTCCAATAAACTAGACACTGGCTAGATAACATGTGTCCAACCTGAAAGTTATTAAACAAAGAAGAAGTCTTTGAAGTCAATATTATATGTAAATCTAATTTTAGTGTAAATATAACATTTAAGAAAGTTTGAAATGGATTTGTACTGGTTTCTTCATAGTATATGGCGTTCTTTATTATAATTATCCGTCCTTTGTTTTATAATAACTATGCTATAACGATTGAGACGTAATTAAAAAGTCTACTTCAATTAAGAAAATATATGATTTATTACGCCTGTTCATGCGAGAAATAAATTAAACTTACATTATATCTAATAGAGTAAGGAATTTGTTATGAATATCATTAAAAGTGAATGTAAATTAAGTATGGCGCGCTTAATATTTAATGTTATATTGAGGACATTCTTCGAGACATCAGATTATAACTGTTGATATCCTTGACCGAAATGTCGCTACAATTGAAATGTGAGACATTATAGTAACCAAAGACCTTGACTCTAAAGTACTTTTATTCTAATATCAACAAAAATGAATTTGACTACTTAATAGGGACAACATTTTACAGCAGTAAACAAGCAAAGGGATTATTAAATCACTTGATGTTAAGTCATTTGTAGTCTCAATGGAATTGCTACTGCACTGTCTTGTAAACTTTACTGTTAATATAAAACGTATATGATTAAATCTCTTAATTATTCTTATTGATGTCTATCTTAAATTCTTTATCTACCATCACTTAGCGTAGTAAAAAGACTCCTGTTTTATAATACCTAGTATACTGTTTGTCTTAAATAATAATTAAATATTTTATTGACGAAAACTATTTTACAATTTTTCAATCAGCATGCGACTTGACAACCTTTTATTATAGAACATTGAGAAATGTTAGGAGGATGTTTGTGCGGTATAGATTTCATCTAATAAAGATTGTTTTTTTAGATTAAACTCTCTCTTTCTCATTTTTATGTTTGCAAGCCTCACAACAGTTGCTTATGGTCCGCATGCGGCACGCGGACCGCTTGTTACCGACTCCTGGTGTAAACCTAAACAGTAATTAATTAAATAACACTATTTTTAATGAATCATATAGTCATTTCAAATATTAGTCATAATAAAAAGAATCTCCTTATTCGTAAATAAAATATATGTTATATTAGTACATTTTTTTTATTATTCCACCAGCAATCTGCCGGTGAAGCGTCTGCCAAGATCAGTCCAGTCAAAAAGATTTATTGTTTTGATAAATAGTAATTAAAACGCTTCAATATAATTTTTTTGTGTAGATTATAATTAGACATTGTTTTGAATTTGCAAATTGTTAAATAAATTAATAAGTCTGTGCATACAAAGTATACATGAAGTTAAATTTCTCTGCCAAACTAATTTTTAAGTCTTGTTTATATTTATACAAATGTACATCTTTAGATTTCCGAGACTTAGATGGAGGGAAAAAGAAAGATGTGTTAGGAATTTAATTGTCATTAAAATATTTAGTCTCGAAAATTAATACAAATTATTTATTTAAATCTAAAATGACGAATTGTAAATAAAAATGCCACGTGTTTTTTGTCAATATTAGAAAATATTTTATGAAATATAGTGTATTAAGTTATTAAATGAGGAGTGGCAAATTGAATACCACGTGTTATTTATAAATATTAAAACTACCTAACCTTCAAACGTATTAGCACGAAAACACTGCACATTGTGGTTCAATTGAATAAGCGGAACTCTTATTAAAATAACGAAAACGTATATGGTGTTATGCCTAACATAAATTTTTAAAAGCAAAATGTCATTTAGTAGTCAAATCAATTCGTACGCAGTTTAATGTTGAACGATTACAAAGCCCAGGAGCAACGACACAAGTTTATTTCTGAATGAGGTTGAAATTTCGTTGTTGCTCGTAATTTGAATTTGTACGCAATACAATTTTGAGCGTCATCGTTGAAAATAAGATGCAGTTTTATGTTTACGTATAATTTGTTCTGCAAACCTACATCGAATAGTAATTAAAGTAAATTCTTATCCCATCTGACCTGAACTGCTTTAACTCCTATATACAAAGAAACATTTACACAACGGGTTCTTACAATATGATTATTAATTAAATAAATTATGTAATCAATCGTATTGATTCTGAATATTTTAAGATAAAGCCGACTCGTCGATAATTTCAACAGTTTATTTTAATTATCTCGTTATTCTGGTCCTTTGAAAAATACCCGATAAATAATAAAATCAACACAAATTTGAATTTAACCGAGTAGCTTCTAACAATCTAAAGAAACATACGATTGAGTACATTAATTATACATACATACATATATCTATATTTATACAGGTATATGTGGGTCTCTGTGTGTGTGTTTGTGTGTGTGCGTGCGCGCGTGCGTGCGTGTGTGAGTGTGTGTGTGTGTGTGTGGGGCTGTCTGATTTTTAGTTCACATTTAGGGTATTGTTAATATAAATAGAATCCTGTTATTAGAACGTGAATGGATGAATAATAGTGTTTTATTAATGATTGAAAATTCAAACAGTTTATAGCCAGAGCATGAGTAGATATAGATAGAAATCGAATGAAATCGAGTGAATTTATTAAAGGCAATATAATTGCAACTTATATAAGAATACAATAAATATCGGACAAATAACTTCTCCACAGGAGATTTTATCTTATTCACAAAAATGTGTATGGATGAATAATATGTAGTAATTGGTGTTGCATTACATAACCAAAGTTAATATAATTATGAATAATATAGATGAAGTCAATATAATTAAAGAACAAGCGAACGTTGAAATGAATCTCTGTGTCTATTATGGAACTAATTATATATTTAATTAAGTTTAAATAGATTGTTATCTTAAACAGTTTACAAATATTTTAAAACAAACATTAGACTCAAAAGCGTGTCAGTCTTTTGTTATTAACATATTATTATTGTTTTCAAGTTTTAAATTTATACAATTTATTTACGATAAGCAAGATCAAATGCGAAACAAATCTGATTGTATTTTAACTGTATGTACAATATTTAGTTGTTAAATACGTTTCTTACGTGCAAAACCTCTATTGATGAATCTTTGTTATATAATGGTAAATGGTAATAAAAATATCAAAAGATTTGTTTATATGGTTTTTTCTTGCCATGGTGAAATAGTAAATTTGAAAAGAAAAGCAATGACTAATTTATTTTAGTATATAGCCTTCTATTAGGCTAAGATCCCGCTGAAAAATTGCTACGTCCAACATGTAGTGAGTCGACATAAAAGTCTGTTTCGCTCTAAGTAATCTTTAAAACCTTGGTAAGTTCTCCACATATAAATCTTTAGAGCGTAGAGAATAATTCTTTCCTAAAAAGCGATTAACTATATATAATCCCGTGCATATTTTGAATGGTAACTAGGCATAATAATATATTGTCAATTCCTTACAATATGACCGTAGCAAGTAGGATCTTAGGGTATATTTATATTATACAATTTGTAAGACTTATAAAACTGGAACACTTGTTTATTATACAACACTACTTAATCTGATATATTAACAATTGTTACATTTAATTACATCGATTATTTATTTTTCATTGAAGATTTTATGATAATAGCCTATATGAAAAACTTGATAAATAGAGAAAAACTCAAATGATTCTTTATGGATAATGTTTATTTCTCTATATTTCCACAAACTAACGAACAGCTAATTCTCCGGAAACAGCTAGCTCTCTTTTAATACGTGTATTGTCAGTAATATCGTATAAATATTTTCAATTTTGTAATTTCAGGAGATTTCGGGCGTTATCAAGGATTCCAGTTCTTCCTACACATCTTGGCTGCGATGACGGCTGGCCTTCATATGCTTTCGTTGGTCACCGTTGCCGCAGTACCGGAACATAGGTACGTGATACTTCTGTTCTTAATATTATTAACAATAACATCCCAGAATAGTAACATCTATTAAATAGGAACAAAAGCCGTTTGTTAAAAACTATAATATATATCTCTAAGGTGGTAGCATATTACTTCTGTACAAAATAAATTGAAATATCTTAAAACTAACGGTTGCTTTCGCGAATAATTTTTTTTATTATTGTATACACTTCATAGAATTTACTCCAAATTATGCAACGTGCTACGGTTTGTAGTTTTTTTTTTTTGTAAAATAAAATATTGATTCATCGAAATACAATATTTGTTAATTATGTTCTTTATGTTAGACAATGATATCAGAATAAAAATATAAGCACGAAGTTTATAGAAACAAAAATTTACGCAGTTTCTGATCTAAAAATATAATTAATAGGTCAAACGACACAAGTATACTAGCAAATATTTATAAATCACAGTAGCGACACGGCGACAGACAGTTTTATCTACTTCTAATTTAAGACTGATTTAAGATTAGCTTCGTACGTGAAACTATAGCACGAGTTTTTAAATATACAAATATTGTAAATTTGATATTTTCTTGTCAATATTTCTATTTAATTTTAACCGAATAATCAATTTTGACCTGTATGCCAATAATGTAAAAGACTAAATTCCTTTTGTTTTGAATGTAATTTCTATTCATTATTATTTTACAATGACAATAATGACTTTATTTACGACAGAACAAAGGTTATTTATCAAATAAGGTATCAAACTTTAAACATATAAAAAATTAAAATTTCAAATACAATAACTCAACATTGACAATATGATGAAAAGAGCTCTTTCAGCATATCATAAGAATCTGGCTTAACGCCAAGTTAACGTATAGTCCACTGACACTTTAGTGTGAATGTGTTAGAAAATGTAAAATAACGCGTTGAAGTATATTGGACAACAATGTTTTTTATTAAAAATTCTTTTTTAAGAAAGCTATATTTATTTCGATCGTGGTATAACTGCTTTATATGAAACGGTTTCCGGATTTGTGGGGGTGTTGTTTTTTAAAATTATCAATTCTTCGTATAAGTTTTATGCATGTGCATGAAGAATTATGGTATGAATGCAACAATATCACATGATTGTATCTCTGAACATTACAACAATATATTTCATTGGTTTGATATTTCAGATTGAATTAGGTGGTCATTGGTGACACGAATATTTCGTTGTAAATTTTGTTGCAATAATATCGCGAGTATCTTCTCAGTCTTGATTCCGAACGTTACACGGCAAAATTTACGAAAAAATTTTTATAAAATTACTTTGGTGTGGTAACAATCTTTTTACTTCGGTTTATCAAAATCAAAAATCCATTTAGGATTTTTTAATCGAAAACACTGGGAAATGGCATTTTGGTAGAACAATGTTTTTTTTTCTAGCAACATAAGTTATTTTTATTAAAATAACCAATGGACTTTGGAAAATTAGTAACTCTTGCTTGATGACAGATCATTTCAATTAATTCACAATTTTAAATTTCTGATTATTATTCTCGTCATGACTACTTGAGTGGCAATCACAATCACAATATAACTATAAACGTAATTGATATTATGATTATAATTGTTTCATTTTGTTTTATTTTATTATTGTATTGTTTTGCTTCTCGGTGAAATATGGTATTTTAAATAATGAATATAATTATGTAAAGTTGGTGAAATTTCGCCAATATTTATGTTATACCACTTTCTGTTATAATTCGCTTAACTAATATAAATAGGTAGAAAACGTTTTAAAAATTGTACAGTTTGCTTTTCGGGTCTCAGGTTTTAAATCAAGGGACATATTATGGTGCTGCCTGCTAAATAAAAGTAAGTATATTTTCCCAAAACTTCTCGTATTCCTAGGCTATGGATATAACTAACAGCTTTTTTCATAATTTTAAGCATTCCAAAGCTTTTTCTTATTATTATTTATTAAATATTCCGTTACATTTTAAACATAAAGCAATACAAACCTGGGTGATTAAAGATAGGCTTCTCCTATCTCTTTTATACTTGTTTTGGAGTGCTATGCATGCTTTTATTGATTGGGTTTGGTTCAAAATATAATTGGGTGAATGTTTCTGTATACCCATTCAAAACTTTCTCAGCATACATGATCATGAAAAGTCTGTGAGACACACATTACACATTTATCTGCAATACGAAAGATGTTTATTTTTCAAATATGTTTTCCTCGCTTTGTGTTAAACTGAATGTTAACCTTTTGGATTTTCGTGATAACGACCTGTGATTTTGTATTTCAGGTGTGCCATAATGGGAGTGGATAGTCCTAATCATACAGAGTTATGGGACTCCAAAGTAGTGACTGATAGGATACCATTGAATATACACGGAAAATTAGACTCTTGCACGGTGAAGGGAGAAAATAATACTTTAGTAGACTGTGAGTCTTGGGTTTATAACACAAATTATTTTACATCATCACGAGGCATAGAATGGAATTTTGTTTGTAATCAACGATGGATGGGTGCAGCTGCACAAACTTTTTATATGTTTGGTGTTGTTCTGGGTTCGATCGTGCTTGGTCGATTATGTGACAATCTTGGAAGAAAAACTGTATTTGTTTGGGCTGGCCTTCTTCAGCTACTTTTTGGAGCATCCGTTGCTTTTGCGAATGATTATTATACATTCATTGCAATAAGATTCCTCTATGGTATATTCGGCTCCGGTTCCTATATAGCAGGATTTGTACTTACTATGGAACTAGTAGGTCCCAGTCGACGCACCATATGTGGAGTTACTTTTCAAATTATGTTTGCAATTGGTATTGTGCTTTTGGCGGCTTGGGGATATCTTATAGACAACAGATTTTATTTACAAATCGTTTATGCTTTACATGCCGCAATATTGCTACCGCATTGGTTTCTAATGGATGAATCGCCAAGATGGCTTTGGTCACAAGGACGAGCACGTGAATCTGTGGCTATAATTGAAAAAGCATTAAAGATGAATGGCTCCACGGAAACCGTTGATACGTCTATACTGGTCTCACAATGTAAAGCTACGTGTACTAAATATTCTGGCGATCAATCTGGAGGAACTTGTGATCTTTTTAAAACATCAAATATGTTGAAGAAAACTCTAATAATTTGTGGCTGTTGGTTTGCAAATTCTGTAGTTTATTATGGACTATCATTAAATACTGGAAAATTAAACGGAAATCCTTATTTCATAACTTTCCTGATGGGTGTCGTGGAAATGCCAAGCTATATAATTATCATGTACTATTTGGATCGAGTAGGGCATAGAGCACTGATAAGCGCAATGATGTTGTTGGGTGGAGTTTCTTGTTTGGTAGTAGTTGCTCTTCCACACGGGTCTACTTCAGCTACTGGTGTTGTCATGGTTGGCAAACTCTTTATATCGGGCTCTTATTCCATTATTTATAAATATTCTGCAGAATTATTTCCTACTGTTGTACGAAGTTCGGGTGTTGGCCTAGGTAGTATGTGTGCAAGCATATCGGGCGCGTTGACACCTTTAATAAGTTTGCTTGATTCATTAAACCCAAAAATACCTACTATTCTCTTTGGGTTTCTAGCTTTACTATCAGGTTTTTCTACTTTCTTTTTACCTGAAACTATCGGTCGGAAGCTACCACAGTCTATTGAAGATGGAGAAAAATTTGGGATTGGGGACACATGTTTTACTAATTGTAGCGGCAGAAGAATGAGTAATGTATCTACAGATATTCCTGAAACTATGATTCCGCTTGATGTCTCCGTAAAAAAGTCTTAAAAATAAATGATGAACATTTAAAAATATGAAACAGAAAGAACAGGCATTTTAAACGTCAGGTTTAATATGATATTCATCCAATTAGCGATATTTGCCATAATTTAGTACCTAATTATTGTTATAGATATAGATATTAATGACTAATATTTTCATTTATCAATTTTTTTCACTATTATGTGGGAAAAACACGGGATTAAAGTTCAGGGAACGTTAAATTAAAAGTAAAAGTATACATATACAGCCATTATACTTAATAAATTCCAGGCTATTTTAAGCTGTAAACTTAGAAATAATAGTAGCAAAATCTTAACTATTACTTTGAAACCTGTAAATATATTAGACAGGAAAATGTTTAATAATAAGTTAAATAAATTAAGTTAAAAGATTGATAAAATTAGTTTCAAGACCGATGTAATCGAGACTATTGATAATGAAAACACGCATATGTGTGTCGTGGGTGTATTGTAGGTGTTGAAGGGGAAAGAAGTAAAGACTAAATATGATATATATTAAATATACTTTTTCAATAAACATAAGATATAAATATACATTCGCGTTAACAGAAGCTGCTTAATATATAACACATTCTATCTATATACGCAATGTAGGAACATTATTGTTCAAAGACGTAGACTTGTCTAGTCAAATTTCAAATGATTAATGGTATGGACTGGATGATAGCTGGATTAAAAGGTAGGTAAGTATATCACATTACTCCGAAAATTGGTAACATTGCCATTTAACGTTAAATTAATTTTTAAATAAAACATTTGGTATCCATCAGAAGTAGAATTTCCATTTTCACTTAATATTAGTATAACTCCAATTTTAAACTTTCTCTAATAATTAAGAGGTTCAATTTAAGTTTCTCTATTCACTTTTATTAAGACTGTTTTTATCGATTTAGAAATAATTTTATAATTGTCATTTTACTTTTTTAGGATTAACTTTTTAAGGATTAATCTTATTATTAGCTCTTGCTAAGGGGAATTCGATGCCTTTTAAAACCTAGTCGCTGTTTTGTGGAAGTTAAGAACTGAAACAAAATTATTGTCTAATATGACAATGCCAAATATTATAGTCAACTCCTTTTGGAGCTATAACATATATATATTGAAAAATATTGACACATCAACTCGGGGTGCTTGCTCATTTTATTTGACCTTTTTTGACACTTCCCCATTTTTTCATAAAATTAGAATATAGGTTTTTTTATCATACCCGGTTAATTTAGCTAATATTGAATAGATTGCGTATTCATATAGTGATGAAACAATCTACAATGTTTAATTTTAAACGGTATCATTTCTGACATAGGTAAAACCAAGTCAGTAATAATTTCCGAGATCATTATAATTGGTTGGACAAAGCCTAAAATGTTTTATACTAAAGTATCTGTTGAAACCGATAATATTAATATTGTCTTTGTGAAAATAGCGCATAACGAATTAAATTTAAATAAATGATATCTCCCAAGAAAAAATATAAATTCAATAATTAACATACATATTGAAACTCGCATTCGTTTATTTGGCTTTTCTTATGGCAGAAATGACACCTAACATAATGATAGCTTAACTAATAAGCGGACTATATAATACCATTTAATGTATTTTTGGGCAAATAAAATAATAAATCATCTAATTGTTTTTTTTTTACATCTTCAAGTATTCTATTATTATTATTACTCTATTATTTTTATTAAATAAGTAACTAAGGTAAAACGTCTTTTATTAATTCTTAATAAAAATTCAATTTTATAAAATAAAATTATAATTTTTTGTGCTATAATACATTAAAATCGGAAAAACGTGTGTTATAGTTATACATAAAACGTCTAATTTCTTTACGCACTTTAATTTTAATTAATAATAAAGGGATTCTGAAAGTTTAAGAGCGGTTCTATGTAAAAGATATAACGCCTAATTAAATCACAAACCTTTTTGTTGCATGTTTATTTTATATTTTCAGGTGCTGGATTGACGGTGTGGACACAAACGTATCAATAGCAGCATGGAATTCCTCTGAAATATTGGCAGCTATACCTAGAACACCGAGTGGCGCGCTAGAAAATTGTTTAATGTATAATGACATAAATGAAACAGTTACCTGCGAGAAATGGGTGTTTGACACAAGATATAGAACATCATCTCGTGCTATTGAATGGAATCTTGTCTGCCACCAAAGATGGAGAGGTGCGATAGCTCAAACGATTTATATGTTGGGGGTGTTCACGGGAGCCGTATTCCTCGGGGGGCTAGCTGATAAAATTGGCCGTAAAACTGTATTCTGTTGGTCCGGAGTACTTCAGTTAATTCTGGGAGTTGTTGTGTCTTTCATACCGGAATATTGGTCATTTTTGTGTGTATTGTTTTTGTATGCAATTTTCGGCTCCGCTGGAGCGTATATACCAGCATTCGTCTTGACTATGGAAATCGTGGGAGCTAGCAAAAGAACTGCCTGTGGGGTTGCTTTTCAATGTGCGTTTGCATTGGGTATAATGCTCGTTGCCGGTTGGGGCGCTATTATAGATGATAGAGTAATTCTGCAAGTCGTCTATGGTTTGCACGGTCTTCTTCTTATACCACATATATGGATTATGGATGAATCACCACGCTGGCTTTGGGCTCAAGGAAGGCCTAAAGAAGCGGTTGATATAGTACAGAAAGGTTTAAAATGTAATGGATCTAATGAAGTACTAGACAAGGCACAGTTAGTTTCTAAAGGTAAAGTAGAATCTTCAAAAGCTGATGAACCCTCTGCGAGCACTTTAGATCTCTTCAAGACTCCCAACCTCCGTAATAAAACGCTTAATGTGTGTTTATGTTGGTTTGCCAACTCTTTAGTTTATTACGGACTAACACTTAGTACTGGTAAACTTGAGGGAAATCCATACCTTATTACAGCTGTGTTTGGTTTAGTAGAATTCCCAAGTTATGCTGCGGTCATATATTTCCTCGATATTTGGGGGCGTAGATCACTAATTTGTTCAATGATGATTATAGGCGGCGGCGCATGTATTATTGCAGCATTTATTCCTACAGGCACAATTATCTCTACCGTTGTTGTCATAGCAGGAAAATTATTTATTGCTGGTTCGTTCGCAATAGTATACAATTATTCTGCAGAATTATTCCCTACTGTGGTTCGTAACTCCGCCATTGGTTTAGGGTCAATGTGTGCTAGATTATCAGGAGCAATGACTCCATTAATTACATTGCTTGACTCTTTCAATCCCAAAATACCTGCTGTAACTTTTGGATTAGTTGCCCTTGTGTCCGGTTTTCTATGTTGTTTCTTGCCTGAAACAATGAATCAACCAATGCCTCAATCGCTGTTGGACGGAGAAAACTTTGGTAAAGGTGATACTTGTTTTACTAGCTGTCTCGGTAAAAACGAAAATGAAGACACTTATACTGTAGATGATAAAGCAGCAGAATCCATGGTCCCTCTTGATGATGTCAGTAAAAAAGTTTAATATTTTTAATAATACGGTCTGTGGTCAACCCTCGGAAATGAATATATGCATTGAATAACATTAGCATCCTAGGTAAAATCCGTCCCCTACTTAAGTAATCTTATTCTTATTAACTGCCTTTGTGGAAATAAAGTTCATAGAGACTTCGAGAAATAGTTAATGAATAGCAATAGCTACTACAAGAATAATAAATTTGTTTGTTGTTACCAAATTCACTTTAATCAATTCGATTAAGTCAGGTCATAAATGTTTATATATATGAAATTGTACATATATTTCTTGTATCAGTATAAGCTTTCTGAGTGAGGGGTGTTTGTTAGTTGTTAAAGATATTTTGTTTAAAATTTATTCTCTCGTGTAAAATGTTGCTCTTCAAATAACTATTGAAAAAAAAGCATTCCTTTTACAGAAAAAAAATATTATTTAATATTTTTCCGAATTAATAGAAGCAAGAAGGTTGTACCTCGGTATTTGTAGATTTATTTACAATATAAAAATGTTAGCTGTGATAATAAACATTGATATTGTACGAGTGTAAATAATTGGTAAAGGCAGTAGCCGTAACCTAATAAATTATAAAAAAAAATTAAATATTTTCCATCATAGTAATAATGACTGAAGATATTTTTTTATGTCTTTAGTTTTTAGAATAAAATAGATAGAATTAAAATGTATATGGAAAATATTCCATCGTCTTGATGATTATGCAATAATTTGAATATTGAATACTGTTATTGTGATTATGTAAAATGTCCTTTTATGACTACAAAACTTCAACATTTATTAAAAAAAGCAATCTTCAAGTGTCTTGAAATTATTGAACTTACATTTACAGTGAAGTACGATATATTTGTATGGTAATATATCACGTGCGAGTGACAATACCTTTCATTTACCTTTAAATAAAATTCGTAGAATCAATTGTACAATAATATTTGATAAATCTAAATACTTTGGTATAAATTCGTAGCTGTTTGTTTAAATGTATCAAGGTATGTGTGTTATTTCATGCTATTTTTTGTATAGTCAATTTGATTTATGTAATATTTGCCTGTCAGACATTACACCACAAAATTTAGAGGCTATGGTACCTATATTTTTATAAATAAAGTATAAGTTCCTATAATAGCAATAAAATTGTAATATCCAAAAAGTGCAACTTGTATGTGAGGACATGTTGCTATGTGAATTAATTTCCAATTGAAAGATATATGTAATAATAAAACTATTGGTAATGAGGGTCTTAAGAATAATTATATTTTTGGGTCTGACCAAATATATTCTTTTACAGAAGAGATTAAATAGGAATTCATATGCTACTCCAGTGTGGAATGATTGGTTACTATGTAAAGTACAAATTTTGTACCAAAATAATAAGTATAAAATCTATTTTATAAGCTTAGGTGAGTGTGGAGAAGATTGGCTGACTACTATTATAAAAATTCCACTATACAGAGTATTATAATACAATATTTTGGTGAAACCTGGTGAAAGTTCTAGTTTAATCAAACTGCTTGCATATAGTATGATAATAAAATTTGATTTCCTTACTCAATGTAATTAATTCTCAACAAACATTATATATTATATAAATCTAATTCTCATTCTCATTGTATCTGGTTGGTATCTCTAATATTACCTTGATTTACCTATAATCATAGACTAACCACAAAGTTCACAGGTACTTCAACAATTGCATCTAATAACTTTTATATTATACTGTATATGATACATATACAATTGAATATATATATATATATATATATATATATATATATATATATATATATAAAGTACTGGTTCTATTAACTGGACCATTTCGGTCTATAATGTAATGTTTATTATCAATACAAAGAAATCACAAGTGGTCCTATAACTTTTAAAAAAAAATTATTCATTAAAAAATATTTTTAATTTTGAGTTAAACTGGGGTACATAAAAAAGAAATGTCTAATACCTTTTCACAGTTTAATCTTAGACTAATCTCAAAGTTCACAGATACTTAACAATTGAATCTTATGACTTAAATATTACACTATATGATGTATACACAATTGAAAAAAAAAATGTATATTAGTAATGGATTTGTTTTGCAACCTTAATAAGGATATGCTATAAACTGCATCATTTGGGTCTATAATATAATGTTATGTTTCATTATCAATAACAAAGAAATCAAGAATCAACATAAGCCTTTAACCGTTTTTAGAAAGGGATTCGTTAAAAAATCCTTTTTTTTTGAGTTATACTAATACCCCATATAAGAAAGGAATATCTACTACCTCTTCACAGTTGAATGTAAATCTTACAATTACATATATATAAATAAAAACTTTCAATAAAACTTGATTCGTGAAATAGGTTTTCAGGAAGGTAAAGTTTTAAACTTGTGTTTAAATAATTTTACTTTTATCTTTTAATAAATGACATATACATATTATAAAAATCAACAAGATCTATTAATTATAAACAATCTTTACAAAGTTGAGTGTATAATGTCCTGGGTTTTCACTACGACGACGACAGGTAGTTGAAGCCATTATTTTCTCCACATTTGCATGTCGTATTTATTTAATAATGTTAATTAATTATTAACGATTGTATAGCTATGTTAACATTATAATAGAATTTGAAGAATTTACCAAAATATGTGCTTGTGATCATAATATGTATATAAGGATATGGGAATGTAAAAATTATATTGTAGCCTTATGTTTCTGTTTTGAAACGTGTAAGTTCCAAAAGCAACATGGTTATGTTATTTAAATAGATATATTTTCATAATAAAGATATTGAAAGATTTGCTGGAAAACTATTTACTGTCCAAGAGATTGCTTTACAACAATTTTATTAGGTACTACATCTGACTACAAACAGATCTATATAATACTATTTGTTCCCTATCCCGTGGGAATACGAGGGAACCCTTTCTATGCATTTAATAATATTTAAGTGCCTTGCTTTAAAGTACATTTTAAATTACCAATAAATCAAAATAGCAATAACTGAAACTGATATTTAGTAATGATAACAGATACCTTTGTTATTTTAACCTTTGCCTTTAGGTACTACATATAGATCTATATAATACTAGCTGTTTCCAATACCGTGAGAATATGGGATAACCAGTTCTATGCATTTACAACCCGATAAAATCCTTTTATTAATTTAAAAAATAGCAAGGTTCATTAGGTACAAATTATTGTAAATGAAGTAGAACCTTAGATTATTGTTTTCAAGTGAGAACATTTTAAAATAAAATTGCGTGCGTTTAAGGTACACATGTCAGAAGTGAAACTTCTTTGATAAACTAATTTTTGTCTTGTTTATATTTATACTTATCAAAAACTTTAGATTTCCAAGACTTGAGAGGGAGGGAAAAAGGAAGATATGTTAGGAATTTGTCGAAAATTAACACACATAATTAATTGAAATCTCAAATGACGAACTGTAAATAAAAATGTTTGTAACTGTAAAAAAAACATGTTTTTTGTCAATATTAGAAATGATTAATGAAATTTTGAAGAGAAATTATGAAATATTTTTATTTTATGAATAATAATAAATTAAATTATTGAATTGCGAGTGGCAAATTAGTGGCACATATTATTTGTAAATATTAAAACTACCAAACCTTCAAACGAATTAACATAAAAACGCTGTACATCTTCGTGAAGCTAATTACGCGTTTCATCTGTACAAAAATTACCCTCATGCGCCTGAAGAATTTTCACTTGAATAAAATAACGGTAACTGGTATATCATAATAATTACACGTATCTATGCTATTTTGAAATATACTTTATTGTCACGCAATAAAGTTCAATTTATTATATATATATTATGTGCAGTAATCTATATTGACAATGCAATGTTTAACAATTATTAAGGCAATCCGGTAAGTTCTGGAGACTTGCGATGATGTACTGCACTAGATATACAAAACAAGAAAATACAACTTCACAAATTTACCCTTTTCTTTTTTTTGTTGATAGTTTAGGGCTCGACTGTGATAGTAAGTGATGATACTGTCTAAGATGGAAACTGGTATTTCTACACAGCATCGGATCGGAACACAAATCTCTTTGTTTGGTGGTACGTCTTTGCTGGTAACTAGCCACAGCCGAAGCCTCCCACCAGTCCATACTTTGATAAATTAGAAAATATGATTTTATAACTCGCCCTGCTTGCAATCGAAGTCGGGGCCGCTCTTAACGAAGTTCTTCGGAATGAAAAAAAAAAGGTGTTTTAGACCACACGACTTAAGTAACATGTATGTATACATACATATATGAACTTACCACAAATATTTAACTATTTTGTAACGGTCTCCTCACGCTTTCATCAGCTTATTCCCCAAGCCAAGTTTGCTTAACAAAGTTTTGCGTCAAATGAGTTAAAGCTATTATGAATTAAGTATAAGAAAAAAAACCACGTCAAAAACTCAATATCTTTTAATATTTACAACAAACAATTGAAATCACAGTGAGATTAAAACGACGATCGAGATAGGTACATGAGTGTAAGTTTATAATAACATTTAGAAGTTACTAATAATATTTTATCGAAACAACAACGATAAACGATCCATGAAGAGTAGATAACAAACATGCTAGACATTATACAGGTGTATATAACGGCTTGTAGAGTAATTAAAAAAAACCATGAACACTGCTAAACATTTTCTCACAAACTTATCACGGTTTTTACCATATTGATAAGTAATCTCAATACATATAAACACTGCTGTGATCTTGACTATTAATTTACAGGCGCAGTTCCCGTTTCCATAAGATTATATGATATGAAATTTCCTGTCCTTCCCTAATTTTGCTCGAAACTAAAGACGGTACTTTTTGAACATTCTTGGACAATACTAACTTAAATATTTTTCATTAATTACAACTGATAATCTTTTTGTTAGATAAAATATTTACTGAAATGAAATAAATTAAGGTTTTTTGAATAGAAAAGTTTAATATTTTCTGAAACTGCTACTACTAGCTGATTTAGTCTTGCTAGAATTTTCAATTGATAAAAAACATCAATTTGGTTTATTTTGCAAAAATATTGTACAGCGCCATCTGTTGACAGTTTACGTAAAAGGTTTTGAAGGTGTCTTTCTATATAAGTTCATGACAAATAGAGTAGGTATTGTCTTAAAAAGGTATGCAACAGGCTGGAGAAATTTAAATTTATCGCACGTCAGATACATTTTTGGAGTTTACTTTAAATTCTAGCCAAGAAATTTAGTCACTGCTACTCGATAAATCTTTAATCTAAGTTTTATATACTGTTTTCTACAACATTGTATTTATGGAAGCTCCACGAGGACGGTCAGATATGTGAACAAATAATTCTTTATTTACACCAGACAAATATTTTTCATTCTGAATATGTATTACGTGATCTAACTTAATGTAGCCTTGGTCATATTTGTCGGATCAATCGGTTCGTATGTTGAAATATATATTACTAATTCAAACACGATTCACATAACTTTTGGGCTGTGTAACAAATCTCTTATTGCAAAAGATCACAAGCAGTCTTACAAAAGTACAATACCCACGAGAAATTGATCTTTTAAAGTTTTGGTAGCGATAAATAACATAATAATAAATACAAATATATGACTAATAATAACAACATAAATAATAGTAAAAGTAATAAAAAGCTGCATAGTAGCCAAACGATCATTACTCTGTATACGTTTGAGAAATAAAGTATAGCTCAGTCGAATTATCTCAAAAAGGGGAACAACATTGTATGTAGCATTTTTGTTTCGGAAATCGTCAAGGTTGTCAGCGACCGCTAAGGTTTCGGTTATTGGGATCCACAACCTATTGCATCATTGTTTCGAATTAATTAAAACAAGGTGAAGTCTTAATTCGACTGGGCTAGTAGTTTTAGGTTAATTGCACAGTGTTGAATTTTTATCGGAAACCATGTCTGGAAAAGTGTTTTTGCAGTGACAAATCAAGGTATTTATATTGGTGTCAACATCCATGCCAACCCGGATCAGAGTTGTGGGTCTATGGTCTAAAAACCCTCTCTCCTATGAGTAAGGAGGCTTGTGCCCAGCAGTGGGATGATAACACACTAACATCCTAAAGAATTGTATTGTAGATTGTATATACAAAATAGAAATTCCTAAGGATTTATATTCTTTGAGATTTGAATAATGCGTATAGATACTGTGCTATAGCGCAACAAGTTCCCTGTCCTCTTATATTAGGACATTTCAACTAGAATTTAATTGATTACAAAAAAATATAAATTGATTTATCAAATTATATCACAGTGCGTTTTTTCACGCTCCTACACTGAAATTTCTTCTCCGAAAACTACAGAATTTTTCTCATATGTGAACCGTGAACATTGATAACCATATGTTATTTATTGGACAGGAAACCTGTTTAACAATATGTATAACAACCATACATTATTAGACAAAAAATACAGAATTTTTAAAATAGATAAAAATTTAACTAAAACAATTTCAAGAGAAAAATAAAGATATTTTATGCAGACAATAAATTATGAGTATGAGATAAGGAAAATTATGGATTCCTCCATATATTTTTTATTGCATCTTTACGTAAGTAGCATGCACCAAGATACTTGCACTAATATACATTAAAAACATAATTGAACTCGATTTTAATTGGTTAAAGCTTATATACTGTTGATTATAATTACAATAAACATATCAGATCTTTGGCCAACGGCATGATAAGCGATATACCAAAAAAAAAAAAAACATTTTATATCCACAGAAGATAAATTATTAAGCCTCGAGGAAACCAATTTCTTCCCTTTCGACAGTAATACTGAAGTTGAAACGAAAAGAAGTAATACATGTATACAAAAATATTAACTCTTCTGTTACATATGTACCGATTTAAATTACGTCGTAGCGATTTTTTCGCTAAAATTTTACATCTAATAATTCTAACTATTTTCTACATTACGTCAAAGTCAAACCCTGGTTTATACGGTAAATTAAATAAGCATGGACTCGCTTTTACAAGTGGCAATTTGTATATAACATATATTCATTAATATAAACTTACTGACTGAGCACATCCACCTTCTAAACAAATAATAATATATATTCTCATTTAATTCAAAGCACTAGACGATCTATTCTGTGTTTAAGCAATATTATAGTAAATTTTGGAGATTTGTCACACATTTGGAATTTAATTAAAACTGGGCATTTTTACATTGCTTTAAAATGTTATACACACCTTACATAGGTGTGGCTTTGGTGTTTCAGATTGAGGTGAATGACATAGAAAAAAATGTCCTTTTTCCATGAGTTATTAGTAGTTCAAATATCACCCCTTGAACATGTTACTATCTTAGACTGCATCAATGCATGATGCAGAAGATCACAGACAGATCACAGAAAAACTCGTAACCATTAAAAATAACATAAATATCACGTTAGCTTAATTATGCGACACACATTACTTATGGTTACCAGATCCCCTTAATCAAATTTAACTAATTAAAAATAATATTTATTATTTTTAAATAGTTAAATTTGATTATCAGTGGATAATTGTTTGTATGGAGTGTTGTATGGATGAATGTTTACTGATCCATTCAATATTATTTATAAGTAGCAAGAGATTCTATGAATTCTATTTTGAAAACGTTTCAGATACAACTTCGAATCGAGTAGAACAGGATCGCACTCAGTCAGAAGACATTAATCAACAAATTTAGAATTTCACACATATCAGTAATGCCTCCATAGGATTTGTCCTAACACACGTTCCGGTTACGCTGTAAAAGCCAGTAGGGCTAATAGCTAAACACAGTCCGAACAAAAAACGTTTTCAGTCATAACGTGAGATGTAATGACTATGTAACTGTATTTTTCTGCATCGTTCAGTTACGAAGTTAATAAAAAAATTTTATATAATTAAGGGTGTTTTTGTGTCAACGTTTTTATCGAAGCAAACGTACATACTAAAATTAATGGGTGAAAACGCTACAGTAGCTGCGTCTGAATCTTATTTAAAGGCCATTAATACCATATGCCTAATAAATACAGCATGGTCTAGGCCCTAAATAGTTAAGCTTAATATATTTCTTTTTTACCCCACAACACTTAGTAAAACAGCCATAAAAACATTTAACATTGAGATCAATTGAAGAATTATGAAACAGTATTAATCTTAAGAGTTTTAAGTAGAATGCAACATTACATAATATTTAAAGGTGCATTTTAAACATAACATTCATATTAATATATAATTATATAGAATGTGATCTTAAAATGGTTATAAAAAACAGAGAACTACAACATTGTAAAAAAATGGAGTTTTAAGTAGCTTTTAGGTATAAAGTTCATTTATTTTTATATCTGCAATAAAGGTACATGACAAAGCTGTTTTCTATTGATTATGGGGTATAAAAAATTATAACCTTTATAAAGTATACTTGTACAAAATTATATAGAAACAATGACATAATATTTGCTTTTGCAAAATTGGTATTCTTGCTTTCATATATTGAGCAAATTTATATAAAATGGATAATTTGAAATATTACTTTTATTTAATTAAAAAATATATATTCAAGCTACTTTGATAAAGAAAATGTTACTTACTTTTTATTATAGGTTCTGTCAGCTTTTTTCATATCAATAACAAATGAACCTATAATACAATGACATTTTAGTTCCTGGACATAATTTCTGGATTCTGTTATTTAACCAATATTTTGTAAATTTTGGACTGTATGATTATTTATCCATACCAGTGATTTGATGGTAGGATGTAGTTAAATATCATGGTTGTTAGTATGAACAATGCTTTCTTACATAGATTAGTGGTAGTAATTAGCCATGGATGAAGCCTCTCACCAGTCTAGACATACAAATTAGAAAATGCAATTTTCTAATTTGTCTTTCACAACATCATGTTGTCAAGAATGCATATTGCATATGTATTTACATAATTATTGCACCTTTAAGTATATATTGCAATACTGAGAATGGATAAATACATAAGGCTTCCATTTGTTTCAGTGTTTGCAAGTTCTCTTACTGCACTTTTTGTCTATTAACCACTAGTTTTGCTGTTTTAGTACTAGCATAATATACACATTCACATGTTTCCAACTAAATTGTGATAAAAGGTATCATTAAATAGATAAATGAACAAAAAACAATCTTTTCCTGTGCCCTTATCAAGTTTTTGTAGTCTGATAATGATTTTACAGAATGTAACAGAATAGAAATTTCATCCAGAATTTTGTTGCAATTATAAGCTAGCACATATTACTAGGAACTAATAGTTTTAACTTTGGTGTAAAGTATTATATGTAACATACATATTTATATATTTCATTAATTTAAGTTTATAACATAATAAATTATACTTTTTAACAGCATTAAAAAAAGTTATATTTAATTGCTTACCACACAGTTCAATGACAAATAGTGTCCATTTAGAATTCAAATACAACATAGAAATCAGACTAATTTGATTAATTTACTTAAAATACCTTGCCTATTTAAATATGAAATTATGAAAAAAAGACATGATTTAGAGAGGAGCATTAGTATTCTAATATCTGAGCCATGTTCTTCATGACAAACAAATCCATTGTTGCAAGAATTTATAAACAGAGGCAATCTAAAATTGTTAAAAAATAGCACCAATTACAATTTATAATTAATGTTATATCAAAGTAAAATAAACAAATAAGCCAATTTATGTAAGCCTAATATTATCATTAGTGATATAAAACTGTTTGTTCAAACAGTTCAAAATTTGATGCAACAATTACTATAAAATAACTTTAGCAATTTCCTCTTTGGCATCACTGGTCATTCAAAATTGACATGTGATCAAAACAAAGCATTTAAACAATCTACTCTAAAAATAAATTTCCTACATTTCATAACAAGGCATATCAATACTCTGGACAACGGGTATGTGGAATTGGGCATCCAACTGTTGAGTTGTCTGTGGACAATGCAGTATGTACCACTATAGCTGGTTGAGTTGGGGTGGGCGCATGTAATTCATGGCTTTCACCTGGTGCAAGACTGGCTATAGCTGCCAGTAAATCTGGATTAACAATCGGCTCACCTTCCTCCCTTGGCTCCCATCCTATAGGTGGACTAGCAGGAGGTGAAATTAGAAACTGCTTAACAGGAGCTGGTGGTCTTAAGTTCTTTATCGAAATCGGCGTCACCGGTTGGGCAAAGTAACAATTGATATACGAATTATGGAAAGGATATTGATGTAGACGAACACGAGCGCTTGCTGCAGCTAATGGACTGTCATAATTAACACGTAGGCGTTTAAAACTTCTTAACCACTGAAATGTTATATTATCAGAAAAATTACGAAATAGATCCTCTAATTCTTTCTTTAATTTCTCGTCGTTGAAAACATCACTGTGAATATTTGTAACGATTACGGATTTAGGTAAGTCGTCATATTCGTTCAACTCATCCTGGGAGTCATTTTCTTGCTCTAAGTCAGCTATGTTGGGATGAATGTTAGGCATTCCATCTTCCGGATTTATGTAGACGTCATCCTCTTGAAACATTTCATCTTCTTCTCTAGATGCCATTTTAATTAGAGAATACACTAATACATGCGAATTGTTATTTTTTGTATTTACAGATCACAACAGCGTCGTTCTACTGTATTTTCATAAAACATTAATCGATTAGACATACAATGTCAAAAATGTCAAATTGACATTTATCAACGTTTGATAATTTTTAATTTATTCCTTTAAAAATTTAAGACTATACAGCATTGTCTTTAGTGAACTTTTGTTATAAATTTAATTTACATTTTAAATTATCTGTAGTATATAATGATATAGTATTTAATGGTTGAAAATGATATCTAGGTACATATTATAAATATTATTGATTTGTCTAAATACTCAAGACTTCAAAAGATTAGAACTCACGGCCATAAAATTAGTCGATAGAAAAGTTTTGTAGTTTGGGACTAGAACCTAAAGCTAGTAAAAAAGAAAGTAAAACCGTGAATTTATTACTGATTGTTTAATGTTTGTATATTAGTTGGATTAGTGTGATAGAAAACTTTACTTTAAAATAGATAAATAAAAACTATTAGTTAATAATTATTAGCCATTATTGCATTCCGTGACTTTAGTGGAGTATGAAAATGGCGGGACTAGAATCAATGATTGTTGAAGAGGTTAGGCCGGTTGAGAAATCAATTGATAGAGAGAAGGTATTGAACATTTTACACATTGTCTTGTTATGTATGAGTCAGCTATTGAAGTTTAATTAATATAATAAATTATTTGCAGACATGCCCACTTTTATTACGAGTCTTTTGTTCCACTGGAAGGCACAATTCTCCAGGGGACTATGCTAGAGGAAATGTACCTCAAAATGAGTTACAAATTTATACTTGGATGGATGCAACATTGCGCGAATTGACTGGATTAGTAAAAGAAGTGAATCCAGAGACTCGTCGTAAGGGAACATATTTCGATTTTGCTATAGTGTATCCAGATATGAGATCACCGACATATCGTATGAGAGAAATTGGAGTAACATGTTCGGGACAAAGAGGCGGTGATGATAACAAAACGCTTTCGCAAGTTAAGTTTCAAATAGGCAACTTCCTTGATATATCAATAACACCACCTAATAGAATGCCACCACCAATGCGAAGACCACAACCATATATGAACAATCGTCCATATTAATTTTAGAAATATTTTAAGTTTAAGAGAATGAATATTCTTAGAAACAACACAATAAAAATTCATATATTGCTCTATTAATGGGTTATTATTGTTTTACATACCTTTTAGTGATTATAATAACATAAACTAGCAATCAGTGGTTATCTTTAATTTAAGGAGTGGTCTGGTCTGTAGGTTTATCTTAAGTAGTATATATGGAAAGCAAAATATAAAGCGATTGCATATGTTTACAAATTCTTATAATTATTACAACCATTCATTCTGAAGCTATGTTAAAGAATGAAAAACTATCTATAATTATATAAAATTAATTTAGTCTTTAACAATGTAAAACTAATTTAGGCTCATTAAATTTAAAATTCAATCAGATACCAATCACATATTTTCTCTAGAGAAATACAGTTCTCTAATTATTTTTTTGCTACTCTAAATTATAAATAATATCACTTAATTTCTGAGAGTAGATAGTGTCATTTATGAAGACATTTTCATTGATTCATTCAATATAAAAACAACAATTCATAAACAATAAATTTGAAATTAATAAATATTCTGTAATAAAAGCATGTTTATTTCAAATTTTCTCACAAGTATCCTATCACACTTTAGGTTACATTTGGCTGAAATATTTACATTGCCATTTATTGCAGCAAGCTCACAATTGTATTATTGCTGTTAGGTTAGCACTAATTTTAATTAAAAATTAATGAAACTGATGAGAAAATATGGGATGTGCAAGCGGTATTTAGAAGAGGAATGAGATGTACAGTTCAGGTCTTTTCTTTACGCTGCATAACTGAAAAATGTTTGGCTAAACACCAAAAAGTTTATTGCGCGTTCGTAGATTTAGAAAAGGCCTATGATCGAGTGGTGAGGAATGAGCTGTGGTCAATGTTATCTACATATGGCGTGAGCGGTTGTCTGATTCAAGCAAAGAAGTCTCTCTGTGAGGGTTCTAGTGCTTGTGTCAGAATAAACGGAGCATACACAGAGTGGTTTCCTGTCGAAAGAGGTGTTCGACAGGGATGTGTTGCATCACCATGGCTGTTCAACGTATTCATGGATAAATGTTTGACAGATTTAAAAGAATGTATGTATGGGTTAAAAATGAATGAATTACACATCAAATATTTTCTCTACACAGGAGATGCTAAATATTATGAATGAAGCTTTGAAAGGGAAAGGAATGAAAGTGAATGTAAACAAAACGAAAGTCATGCTTTTTGAACGAGATTAATCTACGATGAATGGCAATATTTTGATAGATGGGGAAACAGATGGAAGAGGTGAAAGAATTTGTATACTGGGGATCTAAATTTACAAAAGATGGAACATGTGAAAATGATATTGAAAGGAGAGTAAATGCGGGGAATATGGTAAATGGTGCTCTGCATGCCTTTATGAATAGCCAGATGGTGTCTCAAAGGGCTAGACTGGCAGTGCATGCTGGAGTGTTGGTGCCAACACTTATGTATGGTAGTGAAAGTTGGGTATGGCAGAAGAATCACAAAAGTAAAATAAATGCGGTAGAGATGAGAGCGTTGAGAAGCATGAGTGGATTAAAACTGAGTGACAGAGTAAGAAATAGTGTGATAAGAGAACGTTGTGGTATAAAAGAAGACGTAGTGACTAAAATTGAGAAAGGTATGCTTAGATGGTTTGGGCATGTAGAGAGAATGAATGAAAGGAGACTGACAAAAAGGATTTATGAGTCAAGAGTGAATGCGAAAGTTGGAAGGGGAAGACCAAGGCGAACGTTCCTGGACCAAATCCAGGACATTTTAAATAACGGCCAGGTCAAGAGTACTCTAAACCGACGAACTTGTATGAAAGGTTTAATGAGAATGAAAGAAGCGAAGGAGATATGCAAGGGTCGTGGCAAATGGAAGGATGTTGTCTCTGCCTATCCCTATGGGAATGAGGCGTGATGCTATGTATGTATGTATGTTGATTCATTTAGCACGTTGTTAGCCGGATCTCCTATAAAAAAATAAATAAATAAAAATAGCTTATTTCTTTACCTACAGCACTTTAACATATAAAAAGGTTGGACCATTTTTTCAAGGGTGGAAGTTACCCCTGTGGCAATGAGGCGTGACGCTATGTTTGTATGTATGTAGGTTAGCACTTACTTGAAATATCATCTGTTGGTAAGCAATGATAGTGTATGTTGGAAGCGAACTAACCTCCTAAAAAGTAATAGCAGTAAAAATTTTTCTCAATATTTGCCCTAAGTTGCGAAGTAGGCTGTGTGCCGCCCCACCCCTATGCATCGGAGAGCATGTTAAGGTGACATGACACAGACGGAGATATCAGGCCTGTGCCTGATATCTCCGTCTGTGTCGGACTCCTGTCACATCAGTTTGACAATGAAGGAATGGAGAGTGCACTTGTGTACTATGCCTGCCAATAAGCAGTGGAGCAGCGTGGTGAGTCTTTGGTCTAAAAACTCTCGCTCCTATGAGTGACGAGGCCTGAGCACAGCAGTGGGACGTTATTGGGCTGCTACTTACTTTACTTACTGTCGTAACAAGCAATGTAGAAATAAAAATAATGACGTCAATTCCATCGCCATCGTCCACTTTATACCATTACGCAAAATAAAATTTATTAACGATCTGATGAGATGGAATGTTTCTATACTGCAGAAAAGGGCCGTTCGGTCGATTTACAATATGGGTCAACCCGCAGTAGCATGGTGGGTCTACGCTCTAATAACCTATGAGAGATCCTATGAGTGTAAAGGCCTCTGCCCAGCAGTTGGATGTTAATGGGCTGCTGTTTACTTACTGTACTGAAATGAATTTTTCTGAGGCAGCATGGCTTTGCTCTTAGGATGGTAGCTTTCCATCGGCCCTGGTTCAGACAAATTAGGAAACACAATTTCTAAAATTTGACATTTTCTTATTTCAGTTTTTCTTTAAATCAATGATAACTTAAATATGCCCCATTAAATTTATTACCATGTATAGGTGTGTACATAAATATATATTCAAAATATGCAATGTAATATGTAGTATGATTTTGTCCTTAATGAAATTATTTTAAAAGTATTTTATTGGTATTGAAATGGTATTTAATAGGATACGTACGTAGAGGTACTTTTATTAACTTTTAAAGTGTAAAAAATAGTGATAGTGGCATAACTACAGTAGTTGTACATATGTTATTCCAGACTTTTTTGTAGTTCTATAATAAACATTTTTTTGTTTTATCATCAATAGTTTCGTCATCGCCCGCGGAATCAGATTTTTTGCGACTAAATGTCTGACTGGTTACATTAATACATTTTTAATAAGGATTGATATTTTTTTGAGAAAGTAATATAGCCTATGTCACTCCTTGAAAATGCAGCTTTCTAGTGCACTAGTTTTTGTGTGAAAACATTTCAAACCTACATACAAAAACAAAAATGCTTCCTTTATAGGGAAATATAGGAATGATGTGAGTTAATGGTAGGAATTGTTCCAATCAAATCAATAATGTTTTATAAAAATTTAGATTGTTTTTACTTAATTTGCTTGGATCATAAACTAAAAAAAGCCATGTTTATTTTCAATAAATTTATTTGTCACTTCAGGCTGTTTGAAACCACGAAAAACTCGGTTTAAAAAAATTGACAAGACAAATAAGTGGCTTAAAGTTATGAGTTCCTAAAATAAATATATTTTATGTACCTAAACCTACTGATTACCTGCTGATCTAAATGGCCTCTTAGACTTTTTACCCATTGCATTGAGATCTATTGTAATACCATTGGGTAAAACTGCTTTGTTTTCTTGGTAGTCAATAAAACCTTTTTGTTCTTTTTCTTCATTAGCTTTATCACAGGTGATTCCAGATTCATAATTGTATTCCCGTTTTAGACCATCAGGATCAACATAACCATACCTTCCTCGTGTTATGCAGTCTACACCAATGGTTTCTTCTTTAAAAGATCCATCATCATTTTCGAAACCCCACGTAATACTTCCATCGTCATTTTCTTCTCTGTATTTGCGAATAATTTGGGCGACAGGTTTCTTATCCCTAGAGTTTGTAGGAGTATATTTTTTTTGAGGAACATTTTTAGGGGCTTGTGGACGGCTTTGCCTTACGGGTTGAACATATTCATCTTCTTCATCTACGAATGGCTTGGGCTCTGGTCTATAAGCTGGACGTTGTGGTCTACTTGAAAGTGGTTGGAGACGGGCCGGTTGTTGTCTCGATGGTGGATCATTTCTTACAGGGCTAAAGGACTGAGGCGCTTGTGGCCTGTATTGAGTGGGTCTAATTGGCTCTAGTTTTGAAGCGGTAGGAGTTGTTTGTTGGAATGGCGATGAATTAAAGATTGCTGGTGGTTTGGGTTGTGATGTAGTGGTGATATCAAAATAATCATTTTGGGGTTCAGCTGTTGAGAATACGTTTGGGACGTAGGCAGTTGGCGTATTGATATCGATTTCATCTTCAGGTTCTTCGGTAACTGGTTTGGACAGTTCGTCAAGTAATTGGAGATTTGGACGTGGTGCTGCATCAACAGACTTGAAAGATGGTCTGGATAATCCTGGCCTTCTTATTCTCGCAACGATTCCAGGGGCTGGGGCGGCTTGTAACCGACCTTGTCGAAATCCTCCGGGCCTTCCTCCTGCTAGAATTGCACCAGGAATTTGAAGCCTCGGTGGCGTAGGTGAATCAAATTGCGCATAAGCCGTGATGGCACACAGCATACATATCTGGAAATAAAAGATTACAATGTTTAAATTGGTAATAGTAAATCTGATGGCAGATGTATTTTGACACGTAGGCAGTTATGAGGGTTGCGTCGAATGCCGAATGAAAAGAAAGTTTTTATTAACATCAAACACCATATCAGCATTTTGCTTCGGATAATTTTTAAAAAAGTGTAACGCACACTGGAGTTTTGTGTCTTTTGTATTTTGCGATGCAAAATGGATTTACATTTAGATAATACTACAGATATGAAACTTTACGTTAGCGATTACTGTTAAAGGTCTATTCTGGATTTACATGTTATAAAAATGAGCATGTTTCCATTTAATTATTAAATGGTTTATTATTTGTAAAAGCACTTAAACAACATTATACCACAAAACAAGCATTTACTTGCCATAATTATGTAAGTGGAATTTAGACTACGCAATTATTAATAGATATAGCAGCATACTTTCCATAGTTACGGGTGTTGCCTAGCACACGAACGATAACTGCATTTATTGATACAGACTGGTCCGGGTCGACGTGTTTTAATTTGTGTTATACCTTGTCTCTCGTGTTACGATTTAGACTCTTAAAACATTAGCATTGTTACGTGTGCTTAAAGGGAAATTACTTCTTACTAGTTAATCACACAGTTTTAGACTACTTAATCCACTTAGTCACTCTCTCACTCACATCACACATTTTTAAGATACATTATAAGATTTTCTATTATATTATAAGTTGTAGTTAAAACTATATTTATAAGAGTAATCGTTCAGTTTCTTGCCGGTTTCTTAGCGGAATCAACTTTCTGAATCGGTGGAAAATGTGTAATCGTCGGACAGTTCACTGACGATTCAAAAGGGCTTTTTAAACCTACTTCAGTAAAAATATTTTGATTTTATTACTTCTGTAATAAAACCGGCTTGAGGCATTGGATGTTTTTATCGTTTCAAAATCTATAAGGGACATCCATTGAAACTATTTCTGTAATAAATATATATCGGTTTTCGTTATTGGGCTTTTGTAAAATTTGGGAGAAATAAAATTCTTGAATGATACGTATTATTATTAAAGTAAATATGTTTAACTTAATACGACAGTTGAAATTCCTTAGCAGTTGCCCAGAGGTGAGGCTCCAAGGCTCGTCTGAAAGTAGTAAGGACGCCCGGGCCACCCATTCTTCCGCCAGTCAAGGCGACAACGTTCACGTGCCATAACTTTATAAATTACAGAGTAATCTGACTCAGGAAGGCTATGAACTGTATCGTATCGATTATTTTATTGAAATTAATATATTCAACCGGAAGACCTTTTTTATATGTTTAATAACCGAGTCTAAATTTATCATGTTTTTAATTTATCATGATTCAAAACACTGAAAGTAAAATGATTGTAGTAGCTTTTTAAAGAATTTTCGCATATCATATTTCGTATTTCTTAAATTTTATTTATTGATATTGCCAAAATGAGGTATAAGCTTATTAACAGTATTAAGAAATCAGCGAACTAATAGTAAAAGGGTAACTTCCTGTATCTCAAGGCAAGCTAAGTTCCGTTGTCACAAAATATTGGTTGTTACATATTTGTTAGGAAATTTTTACTTAATTGATTAAGTGACTTCATATGAACAACTACTGCCGATAATAATAAAGTTCGAATATATCGAAAAGGCCTTTGTTTGAGCTTGTCAAATTTGTGAGGCATAAAATAGTTTGTGTATATTTTTGACTTCATTTACTTGCAAATTTTTTATAACTGCTTGATCTGGTTTGATTTTCATATTTAATCTGTCACAAGAAACTTTAATGGCTAATAAAGAATTAATATTTAACCTACAAGTACGCGCAACACTGACTGAAAAATGTGAATGAAAAAATGATATTGAATTTTCTATTACGATTTTCTCAATATTTGCCCGAAGTTGGGAAGTTGTGTGCTCCACCCTCGTGCCTCTTAGAGCACGTTAATCCATCGGTCCTGCGCCTAATCTCTCTCCTTTGAAGGAATAGAGAGTGCACTTGTGTACTATGCTTGCCAATTCGCAGTGGGGCAGCGTGGTGGGTCTAAAAAGACTTCTCTCATATGAGTGAGCCTTGTGCCCGACAGTGGGACGTTAATGGGCTGCTACTTACTTACATATACAATATCGGTACAATTCGTTAGATTAAAAATTCTATTTCAATAATTAGAGCGCTATCTTTAACAATTCGATAGATTTATTCTTTTCAAATATTTAATAAATGTTTTAACTTAGTCTTAATGTTTAGGGTTTATGAGTTTGAAAAGTTTTGAAAAAAAAAAATAATTTGACGATTCAAAAGTGCTGTAATATGCCTACTTGAATAAATATATTTTGATGTGATTGGTTTGATTTGAAAGGTTGTCGTATTTTCTATTTTTTTGAGTTCTTTACTTTTGAACTTTAAATTACTAAAGTTTTTACTTACTGGAACTTTGAAAGATTAATGCAAAGTATACTTATGTTACTATTTACAAAGTCAATAATAAATAAAATATGCTAACATGCAGTATCGATATTGTATATTTTATACATTCATTGTATTTAAGTCTTTGTCATGGTCGAGTCGTGCTAGTTTTGTATATTTCGTAATTCATAGATAAACAAGAACTGAAATAACTTGTTATTGTATACAAGGCGGACATTACATTTCGTAGACTAAATACTTCGAATTATTTCATTATTGAGTCACAGTAGCGACGTAATTCCTGATATCAAAACATTGAATGCTGAATAAGTAGGAGAGGTTAAAAAGAAAATTTAATAGTAAAGTTATCGTCCTTTTTTATTCAATAACAATTTACTTCTATTTCGACTGTTAAACGGCCAACCATGATAAAAACTGTATATTTTTATAACGTAAATGTCAGCATTTGAATGTATTGTAAACTGATGGACAGTGATGATACAGCCTGTATGTTTATATCCTAACCTATTAAGAGGAGAATTGACTGAAATTTATCTTACACCGTATCGGAAACGCATAGCTTTTTGGCGATACGTCTTTGTTGTTACTACAAAAGGCTTTAATAAAGTAACATAAATTAGGAAATACAATTTCTTAAGTTGGTCAGACCAAGACCGAACCTAGGATCTTATGACGGCTTCGCTGGCGCAGTTATACAATTATTTTATTTATTTTACACTTTTTTTATACAAATTTATATTATGCATACAGAAAATACAAAAACTTAATCTAAGAAATTATATAATTTATTTTTTTATTATTTTAATTATTCGCTTTGCTAGCGTATTTAGGAAATTGCATTTTCTAATTTGTCCGAGTCTGGATTGGTGGAAGGCTTAGGCCGTTGTTAGTTACCACCTTACCAGCAAATGCGTGCCATCAAGCAAAGAGATTTGTGTTCCGGTACGATGCTGTGTAGAAATCATAAGATGTAAATTGCCTCTTAACATATTAGCGCGCTTCCATCTTACGCTATATCATCACTTACCATCAGGTATGATCATAGTCCAGCGCTAACCTGTAAGCAATAAAAAAGAACTTGCTAAAAAGCGAGTGCCTCCATAATTAAAGGTAAGTAGCAGGCAAATAACATCCCACTGCTGGACACAGGCCTCCTCTTAGGAGAGATGGTTTTTAGAGCATAGAACCACCATGCTGCGCTACTGCGGATTGGCAGGCATAATACACAAGTCAAGTCAAGTAATTAGATAGCTTCTTATTCATTTCGATCCTTGAGTTCTTTTTATACGCACCGAGTCATTGCTAACTATTGTTCATATTGGATTTATGTGCGATTGTTAACTATTATTTCTCGAGAACTTATAATGCCTTGTACATAAGTACATAGAAGTTTTTACCATAAAAGTTCCACTTTGTTCTGGCACTATATGATACGTAAACTTTGATTTCCAATTCCTGGAGAAATTTTTTACGGTATATAACTATTCACCACCTAAAATGTCGTCAAACTTAGTTGTATCCATGCCGAATATATACACAAAAAATGGTTTTAGACATAGACCTGCTTTGGAAGAATAGTGACGCAATTCAAAACGTTTATTTTACAGATTTCGTTCAATCCACTAGAAATATAATACATTTTCTTAGGGCTAAAGCGTCCTTTTAGCCTATTTTAATATGAATATTTTACATGGACTACTCTACATTATAGGTACTGTTTTATTCAATCAGATTTAAGATTATATGATTATTTATCCAAGTTAAGGCAGGATAAGTTTTGTATGATGTATTAGTAGTAATTTTACATTCCAAGCAGATACATATTTGTTTATTTGTGTTGATTACAAAATAGTGTTGCAGAATGTATCCACTATCGACTATCAGTAATTACTTTATTAGTTTCAATGTGGAAACTGGTTATTAACAATTGCCAAACATATCAATGTATTATTTTTTAACTATTTATAGTCATAAGTTCAATGTTTTTTTTTTATCACGGTTAGTTTTGGTATAAATGCGTTTAAAACAATAATATCTCATGTTATTGTAGCGCTAAAATATTTTGGTTGATGGATAGTTATAGTAACGATTTTTGGTGTACATCGTGCTTAAAATTATAGTCAAAAAAGGTCAAATAGATGATTTAATTAAATATGTTCATTTTTTTCTGAATGGCGAATGTGGTTGGGATTTTCTAAATCTAAAATTATTTTGATCCGAGTTATACTAATATTATAAATAATACACCTTGTTAGGATGGATAAATATTACTTAAACCTTCAGGCGAAGACTAATTTACGGGACGGATTTTAACGAGACTTCACTATGTACTAGTTTACATATGAAAACAACATAAAAGCTATAATATGTAGAGATAATTTGATTAACTCTTCGCATACATAGTTGCTGCCACAAGCAAGTATAAAATAATTATGAAAATCTTAATATATAAAACATTCTGTCGGTTGGATTATTTTATTTTATTTCTTCTAAGGTGTAATATTAGTATAACAGTTTTGTATTTATTTATTTTATTTATTTCCATTTATTTTATTTATTTATTTTATTTTATACAGTTCCATATCATATTATAATATAATATGATATGGAACTGTGATAACATTGACCACTACGATTTTAATCAACGTAAATGCTAACTTATAAAATTTGTTGTTGATTGCTATTGTGAAAAATCTGAAAGTGTTAGTTGTATTTATATTCATTAAGATAACTTAAGGCATGGCTGGCCATGGCATTTATAGTTTGCAAGTTTGCATAAACACGAGGCATTTTTTTTAATAACTGGACAGAAATATGGCGAGCACCGTTTAGTCAAAGCCTTTTTGTAATTCTAAAGTTTTGGTCTGTCTTATTTAAAGGTATTATCAATAGTATATATTATTTAATAGTATTATGAAACTTATAGCGAAATAGTTTGATTACAGAATCATTTTGTTATTAATAATGAAACTCTACGCTGATGATCAAGTAATACTTGAATCATCTGCTAATGAGCTACAGAAGATGGTAAATATTATGAATGAAGCTTTGAAAAGGAAAGGAATGAAAGTGAATGAAAACAAAACGAAAGTTATGCTTTTTGAAAGAGATGAATCTATGATGAATGACAATATTTTGATAGATGTGGAACAAGTGGAGAAGTGAAAGAATTTGTATACTTGGGATCTAAATTTACAAAAGCTGGGATATGTGAAAGTGATATTGAAAGGAGAGTAAATGCAGGAAATATAGTAAATGGTGCTCTGCACGCCTTTATGTATAGCCAGATGGCATCTCAAAGGGCCAGACTGGCTGTGCACACTTATGTATTGTAGTGAAAGTTGGATATGGTAGAAGAATCACAAAAGTAAAATAAATGCGGTAGAGGTGAGAGCGTTGAGAAGTATGAGTGGATTGAAACTGAGTGACAAAGTAAAGTAGTAAAGTAAAATTGAGAAAGGTATGCTTAGATGGTTTGGGCACGTAGAGAGAATGAATGAAAGGAGACTGACAAAAAGGATTTATGAATCAAGAGTAAATGCGAAAGTTGGAAAGGGAAGACGAAGGCGAACGTTCCTGGACCAAATCCAGGACATTTTAAATAAGGTCCAGGTCAAGAGTACTCTAAACCGACGGAATCGTTTAAGGAAAATGGAAGAAGCGCAGGAGATATGCAAAGATCGTGGTAAGTGGAAGGACCTGGTCTCTGCCTACCCCTATGGGAATGAGGCTTGATGCTATGTATGTATTTAATAATGAAAGTAAATATAACATGGATTTATTTATAAATGATCTAGTAAGTAAGTAGTAAGTAGCAGCCCATTAACGTCCTGCTGGGCACAGGCTTCCTCAGTAATACGAGAAGAGGTTATTCGCATAGAACCACCACCACTTCACTATTCTTTCACTCTCATAGTCCGATGTGACGGGAACCCGACACTCGTGGAGAGACTCGAACTCAGGGCCTCATGTCTGTGGCCGCACATGCTACCAATGAGGCAGGTGATGATCTAGCACTAAACGTATATTTCTTAGGAGTTTACGCGTGGG
Organism: Elymnias hypermnestra; assembly: GCA_015832385.1. Lineage (NCBI taxonomy): Eukaryota > Metazoa > Arthropoda > Insecta > Lepidoptera > Nymphalidae > Elymnias > Elymnias hypermnestra. The sequence continues at coordinate 177,873 of JACTOM010000934.1, read as the reverse complement.
TATTTCACACATGTGATATTACAAAGCATGCCGGACATTATTAACTCGTAATATAATATCATATCTAAAATAATTAACATGGGATAATAACATGCTGTTTTTTTGTATTTAATTGTGTTATAGTGAATAAGAAGAAAGCTTATTTTAACAAAAAACGATATAATAGCCTCTCTGTATGCCAATGAGTATTGTTTGTTTTCGTGGTGTTAGAATGTTGATGTATCGTTCTAACACATTAAAAGCAAAAAATACTCATTTAAAATAAACGAGGCATAGTTTAATAAATTTGTTTTCAGGTTATATCGGTTATTTTATCCTTAAAATTGTAACATGTTAATATAGTTGCATTCATATAAGTCGGGGAGATTCATTGAAGGTGAACATATATTACTTAAACAAGAAACAGATCACGTTTTTAAGGGCATTTACAATTTGTATACACTTATTGGTCACGGTCTTTATATTTGTAAAATGAATTTGGATTGCATTAAGGTTAATGTAGATCACTTTATATTGGCGAAACCCGACCACGATTTGCTGAGACTTAATTGTGTATATTACTGTAACTCGGTCTGATATTTTATATATATTCACGACTACAATTTCCCGTTCCCATAGGACCCCTTAGACCTCACTTATTTGCCAGATTTAAGAATACATATCTGCCTGTTTAGATATTGTCAAAATCAGTCCAGATCCTGCAAAGATTAGCGAGATTATTTTTTTTTAATTTTGTGGCAAATGCGAATATAATGTAATCTTAACTATTACTTATAAAATCAGCCATCTATTCGAGAAAATATCGTCAAAATCAATCCAGTCATTTGACGACACAAGAACAATTAGACCAACGGTCTGAAAATTATTTTTTCTCGTTCTGTCTCCATTCCTTGAATTATCTATCTAAAAGTTAGGAGAAAAATGGAAAATAATACATTTAAATTTCTTTAATTAGAGTTTTGTCGCACTTCTCCTGCATTATAAAAAGGTTGTTCTACTAAAATCGGTTATAAGCATGACTAACGTTCCGTATTCACATTTAATCTAGAAACGTAAATGTCAAAGCATAAGAGCGTATTTTTTGTCCATTGCATACATTATGTAGATAAAAAAGTCCGGTTACAGAGCCTGAATGTAAGTAATCAATAGTATTGAATAATTGTGCTAAGGTTTACATATGAGGTCTCTGTCAATATCAACTGCATATGCTTCGATATGACCTTCTATGCTTTATGTAGTATTAATTTTGAAATTTCAATTTATACATGTTGCAGAATAATAATTAATACGAACATTAAAATCGAATTTAAAAAGAAAATAGTTTTGCTCTGTACTTCAACCGTTTAATATCCCGTGGGAAATTGGAAAAAATAATAGCGTATGGTTGAAAATGTAGTGACAAGTGGGTAAGTGACAAGACTTAAAGACAGCTAGAATATTGTTTTTACAGTGATATATATATAAGAATAGTCAGTCTCATATATTCTTTTTTTATTACTGTCAGATTAACGCTTGATTGTGATCTCACCTGATGGTAATTCTCATTTAATAGACGACATAATGTATATTTATGTTTTTTTATATATTTATATATGTAATATGTATAATATCTCATATATATATATATATATATATATATATATATATATATATATATATGTAAAGTATTACTTCTCTCTTTTGTACCACCTACCAAAACTCTCTCTACTTTAGTCTCTTTCCTGATGGTTGTCTGGAAGAAATCACTTCAAAGCCTATTGTGCGACACTGATTAATTTTAAGTTACCTTTTGTATGCATTTTTGTCAAAATAAAGTGTCAAAATAAATAAAATACAGTAGCCTCACTTTTTGCCTATTATATCCATTGTCTTTCCGTGCAAGTCCCATCGAAATTAGTACAACCGTTTATGAGATTTGCGAGAACAAATAAACAAATGTTAATAATGATTTATTTTTTTAATGAGTAAAAACATTCATATGTATTTATTAAATAATAAATTTGAAATAAACAGAAAGCTTTATTTTATTTACTTCTATTATTGTAGATTGAAATAGCAATAGAACAACATTGCTATAAAGGGGATGGTTTGTGGAAACGACTTAATTGATCTCTTATATTTTATGTCCAAAAAAGTTCGTCTCTGTATATTTGTGTACTCTTAAGTTTCAATTTTATTACATGTTTGATCATAATAAGACTCTTTTGAATGCGGTAGTTCTAATTTCCTTGTAACGTAAAAATTTAATAATAATGATTAAATTCCCTTAGTGTATAAATTAACCGATAACTTTCTCATAAAGTCAGATAATAAAGTCTTATAATAAGTTATACGTTCCGGGTTTTGCCGATATGGACTGAAGTGTAGCATTAGTGCGCGTTGATGTCTTTTGTTAGTAACGCGCGCTTAAATTTGATATTTATATTATTTTACTCCGTGTAGGTTTTCAAAATATAATTTTATAGGTATTATATTATTGCTAACAAGTACAATTTCTTTCCCATCATATATAATAATAGATAACCAACCTTTAAAAACAAATATATGCTATCGCAGAATTTCATAACTATATTTTAAGAGGAACAATTCCGTCATTTATGATTGTTGCCTAAATACCTATTATAGAATAAAAGAAATTAGCAAATGCACCTGTTACATATAAAAAGGTTTTATAAATTTTTATTTCTTTATATTTATCGGGACAAAAAGATCTTATCATTCCCTTTACATATAAATATTTAAAGACCAATGATTGTATTGCTGATTAAAAGGGCTGAGTTGTTTTATCAAATTTTCCCACCCCAATCCTTTTCACTTCCGGATTACTCTGTCAGTGAACAAACGCAGAATATTGAGGTTACTACTTAACCTTAGTATTCATTAAGACAAATTAGTTTATTTAGAGACATCCTAACCCAATCCAACATGTATTTGAAACATACAAATGACCCATAACATTCATTTGATAAATATAGTTTAAGAAGCGTGTCGGTACCGAAAGTTATAAGAAAATCAGCATCAATTAATTATGTAATTGCAACGTAATGAAGCCGTTTAAGGCCGAAAGAAACTTTGCAAGGGAAATCGTTTTACCGTATAAGATGTATGTATAAGGTTAAGGTTATTACGGTTAGATATTAGTTTACATGCAATTTTTTTATAAATGATTAAATTACACTTACTTTGTGTTATAATTATACGTATAGATTATCTTATTATAATTACATATATGCAACAGTTAACATTGTCCCCCTTGGTCTTTCTGTTTAGTGAATTTAGTGCTGTCAATGAACCTTTTTAATAGACTTATAAATGAGAAGATGTAGTTTATTAAATCGCTTAATTGAAGCAAAATACATATAAAATTTATATGGATAGTTAGTGATAGAAGCTAATTTGTAAATGTAATAAGAATGGTATACAATCAACTAGTAGCTTTTAAATATATGACATATTGTTTATTAATCAACTGTGCATAACAATGAGCAATCAATAATTTAGATAAGTTATAACATTAAAAAGTACGACATATCAAATAAAACCGCTTACCCTATAAGTATGAGGTATTATTATCACGTATTTGTATGTGTATATTTTACGGATTATAATACAAGAAAATGACAGTGGGCAGGATTATTTGCATAACCACCTTTAATTTGTTTGCACTATTTGAGCATTTACGTCCTATGACATTTAAAATTTGTAATTATTTAAAGTCTTTTAATATATTAAATTCAAAAGTAGTCTCATAAGTATTTATAAAGAGAACTTAATAGTGCCAGCTCAGGATTCGATTGTTATCGTCATTTTTTGTATCATTTTACTATTTAGTCATTTTATAGCCTATAAAAACCATAATTGAGTTTGAATCTAAACGTTGTAGGTGCTATTTAGAATCATTTGTTAACGACATGTAATAATCATTAAATTTAAGTAATAATTACTTTTAATGACAGCCTAGTTTTACAATTATCAAGGTTACCAAGTGATTAAAAATTTATATAAAAAAGTGGAGCCAGTTATGCACCTACAAAGTTGTTCAACCGATTTCAGTGAATCATAATTATTCTTTATATGTGTTTGAACATATTGCAATGATCTATTTCAATGCAAATATCTATTTCAAATATAGAATTTAACTGAATTTGTATGAATACATGCTATTTACCGTTCCCAATTCCGTGAAAGTATAGGAAAATCCATTATTTATTGGATAGAAATGTCAATTTAAAGCAAAACTTTCATCGAAATCATTCCAGTCGTTAGCCAGGAGTTCAGTCAAAAACAAAATATTTGTAGTATACGAGTATATAAGGTTGTAACATTTGTCTGCTTATCATATTTATAGCTAGGTGATAGAGGTTGATATAATTTACTGATAGAAATTTTTATTGGAACGGAAAAGACTAATCGTGTAAGTCCTAGCACACATTGAATCATGTCCAGATTTACTGAGTTGATAATATAAACAGTTGCAATTGAGTCTTTTGTTATTCGAACCTCCAAGGTTATGATAAATAACTCAGTATTTCTTTGTAACGGGTACATTTGTCTGTAGATATAATATGATACAAATATCCTTCAAGGTGTATAAGGGCTAAGATTACAGACTGAAGCTTCAATTGCTCTTCGATTAAAACATTTGACCAACATTACATACCGGCTTCGTAATATCTTTATATATTACAATATATAACGTACTCGGTATTTTTAATATGTTTAAAATTTCAACCTTTAATGAAATAATCTATTTATTCGTGTACACAAGTACATTTTATAAGCTTGTAGTGGATAATACTTAATTTAAATATAGTTTCTTCGAAATTTGGTCAGTGAAATTTAATTATTTTGGCGTAAAATTAAGAAGCGCCTTGAGTAGTTCACGTAAAAGGTTAAGTGATTTTTTTCTATGTAATAACTTTTGAAGTACGTGTGAGAGAGCATAGAAGTTGTTTTTTTATATTGCTTATTTTATACATTAATTCTAACATGATGGCTAGTTTATAAGATAATTTTATTAATTGAGAATTTGGTTTATATACGTATAAATAGAAAAAATATATATTTTGACCGTAGCAGTGTTTATATACATACTCCATATAAATTTCATGTTAAAGACTATTTTAAAACTGTATTTATTGTGATTTCGTTTCCTTATACAATTCAATAAAAAAGTCAAAGGACTATTGTGAAAATCCTTACAAAAATAAAATGTATAAAAGATTTTAGCGGTTAAATTTTAAATTTTTGAAATATTTATAGTCACATTTTTTATGTAAACAGGCGATTTAATTAGCATCACTTCTATTGTCAACTTTTCTGTAAAATATATTAATGATAGAGGATAAATTAAGCGAATTTCACTTTATAGAAATTTGACTGACATCTTTATAATATTTTCAAAATAAACAAATAGCTTTTAAAGTCTAGCGATTAAATGGTATATAATAATAGTTATATTTTTGATATACTATTCATTGTTTAAACAACGCTGCATTTCTTTTTTACATTGATAATAGAGGTTATATTCAGTGAATTTTTGTATAGTAAAGTCTTGTTGTCTGTTTTTCAGAGGTTTAATTAGTATTATCAAAAATTCCTGAAAGCCTGATAAAAATTCACGGTTTAGAAATATAAAATACGAATAGTAAGACGCTTATTTTAAAGGCATTTACCAAATACTATTTAATGATTACTAAAATTGCTAAAGAATGTTTGTAATTAATGGTCTTTGAAATATTTATTAAGCAATTACAAATTACGTATGAGGATATTTCTAACCGTCATTATATAGTTGATATCAAAATTTAGACTATGTATATAAATATATATGAATTAAGACATAATATATATCTTCTAAATTTTCATAATTTACAATAAATACTTTGTGTTCTGTTATTTAAATGTGATAATACAATCTAAAAATGGCAAAGCTATTTAAATAGAACTTTCACTGATAGAAAACTAAAATTATAATGTATACAAATAGATATATAAACATATAGTCTACTTCCGTTTAAAAAAAACTTTGCACCATAAGAATTGCGGCTGACAAGTTTGTAATAATTATGAATACTTTAAATATTTAATTTTAAATATGATTCAAGTGGTTTAATTTCATTTCTTGATATTGTGCAATGTAAAGTTTTATTACACATTATATTATTCGACATGACATTTTCCTGATATAAACTGCATTCCTTTCAGTTGCATGTAAATATTTTGTTTTAAAAACTTGTGGGTCGTTAATAGGTTTCAAGGTAATTACCACAAAATTAATAAAATGTATATCGTACGTACTTTGTTATCAATTATAAAACGATACTTTAATGTGTATTATATAATCGATCTCTTGGTATTTTCATGTATTTATAATGAATAGCTTCATTCATTAGGATATATACTTAAAACAAAGGAAATTATATTATAAAGATCGCTTTTGTTATCATATTGCTGTTACTATCACGCGTTTCATTCAAATATCCTATTAAGATCAGATTATTATGTTATTTTGAGTTAAGATTTATGAAAAAATGTCAATATCCTTCCTCACAGGACTTCAATAGTGAATGAAAGGTTATCTGGAAGTCTTATGGGGAATAATTGTATGAAGGATTGGTCTGTAATTCTGTACAGAAGTATAAAATTAATGCAATATTCGTGATAGTAGCAATTTTCCAAGCAGGGTTTCTCACAGTAACAGGTTCATTAAATCGTTGCGTTATTTCGACTTCTATTAATAGTTATTAAATTCAAACTGGAGCAACGGGTGTATTATAAAATCTAACTCTTTGCGGTGAACGGTATCACTTTAGCACGTTGAAACATAATGTAGTGTATCAGTTTTGTATCAACCTCAAGTGAAGCCTGTTGGAGCAACAGTGGGCCAGTGTAACGCAACCAGTAAACTATTTGTCCATAAGCATTGCGTGTATTACGTAAGTTGATATGACAGGTTGAATGCTAAATTGTTCGCATTGAAACAATTAGTTCCGCTTTAGAAATTAAGAAGGGCAACATTTTTGTGCAAAAGGTTAGGAGTTGATTTGCTACCTCCCTCTCGGTTCTTGATAGATTCAAGGCTGCTATGCGATACTACTTGCGGCCATATGACAGCGACCTGAATACGTACATTGTAACTAATGAAGTTTGTATATTAATAAGTTGACAATCTACGAAACGACAACGTGAAAATTGTAATACTATTATAAATAGATAGATATTCCATATTAAAAGAAGTCTATTATTGTTAGAATTAAATGTTTTTTATTAGGGCCCGTATAAAAAAATGTGATGAATTGCGTGGCCTTGGGCTCACTATCACTCACCAGTAGTGTCCGCATGATGTCCTGTAGCACGACACTATCACGCCGCTTACAATCAACAAATAAAGGAAACGCCTCCCGCGCAAGCTATATGAGGTCGCCCACTCTCGCCCTGCGCCCGACGCGACCACCATACCTTATTGCAAGGTAACCGACTACGAACGTATACAGAACCCAATGTTGTACCAGTAAAATACATTGCTATGTAATTTGGTTGCACTAAACGCGAAGATACCGCTAAACGAGCCAATTAATTCGTCACTTCCATATTTTGTATTCTTTGCCGATCTATTTTCATTTCTGGGTTCTACTATAAAATAAATAAAAAAACTTACATTATTCACAGCGATAATGTTTAAATGTAATATTTTTGTATATTTCATCCAAACATAACAATTGTTTTTATTATAAAGAACGTTTTATCTGCAATGATGCGTATTCATAAAGTAAGATGACGGCCTTGTTGGCGCAGTGGTATGTATACTCGTATATCAGATATCCCGGATTTGATCCACGGTATCGAATCTAACTTGCCTGAGTCTAAATTGGCGGGAGGCTTCAGCCGTGGGTCGTTACCACGCTAGCAGCAAATACGAACCGTGAAACATAGAGGTATGTGTTTCGTGGCTGTGTAGAAACGATAAGAGGTAAATTGCCTCTTCCCAGATAAATGCGCTTCCATCTTCTATATCATCACTTCCTATCAGGTGTCCAGCACTAATCTGTAAGCAATCAAAAGGACCTTTGCTATCAAAGCGAGTGCTTGCATCATTGTGAAAAAGTAAGTAGCAGCCCATTGCTGGGCACAGGGCTCCCCACTCATGGGAGAGAGGGTTTGAGCATAAACCAACCCCGCTGCTCCACTTCGGGTTAACAGGCTATAGTACACAACTCAATGCGTCAGGTGCAATCACAGTCAAGCGCTAACCTGCAAGAATAAAAAAAATATAATACAATTAATTAGTGTGGTTAAATGTCGTACTCGATGAAGACACGCGTAAGTTCCTTATGAATATTGCGAAATACATATAAATAAAACTCACGTTATTCGGTTAAAATAATTATGCAATGTAAGTTTGTCTGTGTACAGTGTGGTGTCACTGTAACGAAATATATATGATCTTTTTTTACATTCAAAGCGAAGTTTTTAATTGCTGCATTGTTATAGAAATTTTATAGGAAATCCCTGTAAAGCTATCGAATACCGATTATCACCATATAAACATTTGAAGCAATACAAAGTTTCGATATGAAACGTCACTCCTATACATTTTTTAAGCGTTAGCGATCTTTGAAAGAGACTTTTCTACGGGCCCAGATCTGTTTCACCTCCTATTTTAAGCTATGCAGTTGTAAAGGTTAACATATTGTGTAGTGTATCTCATGACAATTCATTTGAGCAAATAATATTTAATTCAGTTTGTTGTTTGAAACCCTCCTGTCACGAATTTTAAAACCCGTTTCAACGTAACGCATCCGATTTATCCCGTCACAATGTACATTGTTCGATGTCGATTTGTAATTCAATCAAAATGCTCACAGCATGCGATATGTCAGGTGTGGCAATGGCTCGTGGATGGTAACTATTTACATTCTTTCATATTGTATAACGCTTTAACACATTTGCTATTAAGTTTAAAACAGAGGCCACTTGCTATATTTTAATTGTTTTCGACATACCATCTTTTTGCGAATACATTGACTTATACCGGTAGCTGTTATATACTTATGTAATTTTAGGTGTGTACTTTTCTTTATGGAAAGTCGATATTAAAGTCACGACCTGCCCTAATCAGTTATTCCATATTGAATCCCTATACACTTGATAAATATCAAGTTGAGAAAAGTAGGAGTCTCGGTTAACTCGTTGACATCTTACGGACACAATTCTTTTCTCCGCCTATATAGATATCTTGTAGATCATCATAGATCCCAGAGGATCCATTTAGACTATCAGATATTCTCTGAGTATCTCGGTCACTGATGCTACTTTCATATTTCCTCTAATATTCCTAATTTTGTCTAATTTCGTTACTCCACACATCCACCTCAACAATCGCATCTCCGCTGCATGCAATTTCCGTTCATTCACTCCTTAGGCGACACAGCTCTCTGATCCATATAGGACAACAGGTCTTATGATCGTCTTATAAATTTTCCCCTTTAATTTGAAGGGCATTCAGGCATTACAAATTGTTCCCGAGACCTGTCGCCACTTCATCCAACCAGCACTTATCCTGCTAGTAACATCTAGGTCAATGTCGCCATAGTTTTGGAAGATAAAACCAACGTAACGGAAATCGGAGCAGACTCGAAGGGATACATGTAAGACAATCGAAGTAAAACTGGATGAATTCCTGAAATCACTGAACAGATATAGTATTTAACTCAACGCTATCCAGTTTTTCCAGCCTTCTCTGCACCTCAGCTCCATCGTCGCCGACAAGCACAATGTCATTGGCAAAAAGCATGCACCAGGGTGCTTCCTCCTGTATGGTTTATGTCAGTGCATCCATTACCTACGCCCACAATGAATTTGTCAGTTTCGCCAGTCAAATAAAATTGCCTATTTAATACTTTTATGAGGAAAGCGCTTTCTAAAACGAGCAGCAGTGTTATATTTTTAAGAGAGTAACGTGCTTTCACTGTTGCTACTTGTTATTGTCATTGTCCGTGTCAGGATAATGCAATTGGAGTGTATTACATAAGCGACACATGTCTGTGGGGCGTGCGCTGAAGTCTAATGACGGCGCGCACCGGAAAGTATATCGGCAGCATCACAACACGAGTGAGAGTTCTGTATATAATAGTTCATTCCCCGCAGTGATGGAACGCGTTGATTTTCCGATAACACTGAGTTATAATGACGACGCTTGATTTTATTACAGGCCTTGAGATTCAAATGAATATGCATGCATCACATAATGCTGTTAAGGCGCATCACATTAGAAATTGCGCGAATTAACGAAATTATTGAAGTAGAATTTTTTATAGTTAGGAAAGTAATTCCTAGCTTAGTTTTAAGAGACGAAGCGATAGAATTGAAGGTGGAATAGTACTGACCAATTATAATATACCACATCATTATCGATCAATGTGTTGGTGTAAAACTGGTATATGTTAATCAAAATTACATTACAATTTGCCGGAATGAGTGTCCTAAAGTTTGTTAGATAAGCAATTGAATTTGGGAGCAGAAAGCTTATATAGTTTATTATTGATAAGCTAAAATACAAATAGGTACATCAGTAATCACTTTCATTAAGGTTATTTAGAATAAAACTTAAATATGTAACTAGTTTCAAAAGTAGTGTTTTATTGTACCACTTAAGTTCAAAAACATATATTTTTTAAATAGTATATAGTTTTTTAAAATATTAATTAAATTTATTTATTTATTATTAAAATCTATAGTATCTTAACTGTGAAATTATATACAGAAAAAACAATAAACAAATTTTATGTCTATAACAGATTTTTCCTATTGTACTGCACTACTCATAGCTCACGTAAATAATTTCTTTCTACTGTGTTTTAAAAGTTCTAGATGACTTAGGAGTTGAAATTCTAGATTTCCTAGGAGTTCATTTGAATTTTTTTATAATACTTGTGTAAAAAAAGAAAAAATATTAAGTTAGGTAACATTTATCTTTGTCAAATGATTATAGTTTTGTGGAAGTAAATGTATACTAATGAATATTATGACATATAAGAATGTGATCAATTATAATCAATTCTAATGATTTACCGGGTATTTACAAGGACAGTGTTAGGCGAGCCCCGTTAACTGTCCTGTATCGCCTTTTTCAATGGCGCGTTTCTGATTCGACACGACGCATACTCTATTTGTAACAATGCTACTTGTTTCGGGGTCATATTCGTAGTGCTTGAATATTGCTACTTAATGTATTTATGTCAGGAGTCAAGTAGGGTTACTGACCGGTGTTTATACATGGTTAGTTAAATTATTTTAAACTGTTAGTTTAAGAAAATTTATTAAAGAAAATTAATCTAACGATACGTTATTTAGGAACATCCCATTGCTGAGCATAGACCTTCTAATTTATAGGAGAGAGGGCTAATAGAGCTAAAACCATTTTATGATACACATATAACCGTATTGCTTTCAGGATATGCAGGTTTCCTCACGATATTTTCCTTTATCAAAGAGAGAAATAAATCAATAAGTATGCACATAAAGATAACCTTGATGATGCCTGCCCAGGACTCGATCTCCCTTGAGAATCTCTCATTGCACAATGATCCATGGACTCTGGCACTAGGCAATCATAGCTCATTCGTAACATATTTTTATATATACTACATCATAAAGTACGTACAAGTATCTAAAATGATCAAGCACAACGCTTTCTTAACGGCTGCTTTACGTGCAAGAACATTTTTTGTAACGAATTTGAATGAGAATGACAATTTAACACGCATTTCTACAATTTTCTGCGAGGCTACAGTTCTTTTATTATTCAGTTTTTATTATAAAGAAAGGGATTAATATGCTACGGATTGATAGATGTTTGCACTACGTTACGCACTCGAAATTACTTCTACGTGGATCTGTCGGTATCTTAATAGGTGGGTAATATTTGAATAACATTAAAAATTATCAGAAATTGGCCAATGATTGGAAAATATGTCAAGTAGCTAGGTAAACAAGTTGCAGTCCGCAGCTCTCTACCTTAGCGAGCGTACAAGATATTCTTCTATTGACTGCTGGAATCATTTTGCTCAGGATACAGTCAAGAAAGAAATTATCCTTCGCTAGTATCCAATGTAACCATATAGATAAGTAGTTAAATACGTAAAGTCTAGTCACTTTATGTGTTTTATCAATAACCCACTGCCGGGTAAAGGCTTTCTTCTTTATTTTTTTTATTGTTGCCAGGTTACCGCTTGATTGTAACTTCACCAGATTAGTCATGATATAGATTGAGATGAAAGTGCGCTAACTTAATAAGAAATATTTTATAAGTATATAAGCTTTATGGTTTCTACAGCATCATACCGGAATGTAATTAGAACCGAAAAAGCCAAGGACAAAGCAAGAACAAACTAAGACATTGGAAGATACAATTTCCAATAATGGTTTTGCTGAACCCACTGGACTAGCGGAGAAAGTGTTGATATCATGGCGCCAGCTAGGCCAAACAGATTCATAAGGAAGAGGGTTTTTAGAACAGAGGCTCACCAAGCTCCGGATTGGGAGGCTACGTTTATACTAGAATTTCTCCTACGCAAATTCCACAATGATTGCTTTCGCAGAATAGCACAATAGTGAATTTAAAACAACATACATAGCATTTCGCCTCATTCCCATAGGGGTAGGCAGAGACCACGTCCTTCCACTTGCCACGATCCTTGTTAATCTCCTTCTCTTCTTTCATTCTCATTTAAACTTACATACAAGTTCGTCGGTTTAGAGTACTCTATGCCTGGCTCTTATTTAAATTGCCCTAGATTTGGTCCTGGAACTTTCGCCTTGGTCGTCCCCATCAAACTTTCCCATTCACTCTTGACTCATAAATCCTTTTTCGTCTCTCTCTCTTTTCATTAGTTGTCTCTCTACGTGCCATCTAAGCATACCTTTCTCAATTTTAGTCACGACACCTTTTATACCACAACGTTCTCACACTATTTCTTACTTTGTCACTTAGTATCAAGCAACTCATACTTCTCATCTCTACTGCATTTATTTTACGTTTATACTTCTTCTGCCATACCCAACTTTCACTACCATACATAAGTTGGCACTAACACTCCTCCATGCACAGCCAGTCCCTTGAGCCACGGTCCTTTTCAACAATACGAGCTACTTAAATTTTGTCAGGAAAAGTTAGTTGTGTTATCCAGTATTTGATACCGTGACTCTTATTGCGTACCAACGTGATAATCACATTGGGCCATCACGGCTCTATATAAAAATAATTAAAGCCAGAATTACTTTGGCCAGAAGGTTCTTAAAATGCCTTTTCAATTCTGTTAAATAAACTATTACCTCTACTATAGTTACCATCACATTTCGTACTCGTCTCACGTCTGCCGTGACGCCTCCCGCGTCACCGTTACCGACATAGTATTATATGCTGCCGTTGTAGAATGCGCTTGCGCCGATGTGCCCTAGACGATGTCATTGTCCCCTATAATTAGCGTTCAAGACCTGTGCTAATGAACTAACCGTGACCTACATTGTAACATATTTTGTAAACTTATCTTATATGTAGTGATGGGTTTAGAAGTCAAAGATGACTCACAAGCTGTTATAACTGAATTATTATTGACATAATACAAAACATGTATGGTTTTTTTTTACAATAATTTCCATAATTTTGATCAAATTTTGGAGTTAACAAAATATATTTAGCTTAACTTCATAATAAAAAACTGAGAGGCAAAAATTTATAGCGTATAACTTCTTATATTATAAATTATTATTTTACAATAATTTGAACAGCAGTAGAATTAAAGTCAGCGCTTGATGAACCGAATTTGTAACACGTTTTATAACTTTCAAAGTTGGAAATTGCAGCCATTGTAATAATTGATATATCAAAAAAGATGCATGTGAGTTTAGTTTGAATGTTATAAATTGTTTTATGATTGCGTTGTTTTGGATAAAAAATAAATATTTGAATTTATAAAAATAAAAGAGTTTCTATTTCTATTATGACTATATTTATGAACAAAATTATTAATTTAAACATAATAATAAGCTAGTGAACTTATTTCACGGTTTAATAAGGCTCGTTTTATAAACACACGCGTCTAAAGGGCCCTACACACTAACAGTCACTGGGTCGGTATTCCCCACAGTTAAACGTAATAGATTACATACAGGCTCAGACTTTTGAATTGAAATTTTACACTGAACCTCTAAATTCTGGTCGTTTGTTATTGATGGTCCTCATGATCAGTTATTGATTGGTCAGTTTATTAGCTGATACCTCAAGATGTAATCAAACATACAGTAGTAGGTAGTGCTGAATAGGATATGATTTGGAAATGAGTTTGTAAGAGTAGCCTCTTTTTACACTGATCCAGTATAAGGTCCTACTTCAAATAAGGCGAGACGTATCGTAGGAATGTTTCATTTTTAATCCATTCTATACAAATAATTGTAGATAAATAAGAATCTTACATCACTTGATTTACATTTTTCAATAAAGTTATTATTTTAAAATGTACTTTTATTCAGAATTAAGGATTCATATTATTTACAAATATTTATATGAGTTTTAATCTTGCTATCTCTACTTAATACGCGCCATCGCCTCATATCTACATCGTCTTCGTCTGATACAATTTTTTTTATTGCTGGCAGTTTAATGCTTGACTGTGATCTCACCTGATTGTAAGTGATGATACAGTCTAAGATAGAAGCGCATAAGCGACACAAATCTCTCTGTTTGGTGATACGTTTTTGCTAATGGGGTGGTAACTAGCTGCGGCCGCACTCACCCACCAGTGCAGACTCAGACAAATTCAAAAATACAATTTTCTAAATTCGCTTTACCGAGTACTCGCACCACTGCGCCAACGAGGCCATTAAATGACGTTTGCTACATTTCTTATCACTCACACCCTATAGTCTATAATATAAGGTGAAGCAGTATATCAAGACATCAAATTTGAAGTATATTAGTACAAAATATCGAGGCACTCCTATATTATGATGTTTCGTATTGGACTAATATAAGACTTCGTGTATGTATTACCCCACAATAGATAGTTTACTCGATGTAAAATTTTGGTCTGTCATCTACTAGTCTGTAGTCGCAGAGGTGGTATTCGGCCATACCCGGAAAGGATTAAGCGCCTTAGCCAATAGAGGCATAGGTCACGGAGAGCAAGCCGTCTCATGCGACCAAAGGTTACAGGCGGACTGTTAATGTGTGGAACCCCTTTACAAAGAAAGGCCAGGCTTTCTGTTTATAAATAGACGATAACGCTTCTTACAGGGTGCTACTTTTGTGAGCCTTAGAAATCAGATCTTGAATTAACTAGTTAAGTATTTGCGGCGTTAGCCCCGGTGCGGGTTACGTTAGGAGTAATGATGCCTTTTGTACCACACTTCTTCGTAGTGTAGGTTGTTAAATTATAAAGGGATGTGGGTGTCTTTGTCAGTGGTGGTGATTAAGTAATCCGAGCTAAAGAAATATTTAGAACTTTTAATTCATGATGACCCTGGGATGTGGCAGATTTTGCAGGTGGGTAAATCAGACAAATTTAAAATGTTATCAAATACATATACTAGTTACCCACCGCATTATGCTCGTAGTTTCTGTTGTACTTATTGACCGTCTTTTTGCTAAATTTCAAGGAATATCAAAAAGACGAGTGAGTAAGTTTCAGTCTTAAACCATCGTGGTACTATTACTTTTCTAATGAAACTGGTTTGGTATATATTAATTCAATGGCTTAAAAGTCTGTAATGGTTGTAGGTAGAACAAGTTTTGTGTTTTATATACGGCATTTTGGTTCAATTTTTGTAAGACAGTGGAACAGAAACAAGCTTCTAATATTAATTCTTAAAAAAATCATTTCAGTCACTTGAAGTTCGATGAAAAGATTATCTATATATAAGGATATTTCTTTCTGAATCAGTAAAGTAAAGAGCAAAGGTTTAGTATGATCAAGGATATTTGTAATATGCATTCACTTTTAGATCTATACCATCAGATAAAGATTTCCGTCTTAGTGTATCATCAGACGTATTTATTACCAGATAAGATCACAATAAAGTTTAAATTATTAAGTAGCGAAAAAAAAATTGTAAGGCAAAATGATCAGCAAAAACATTCGTGATGCTCTTTGCAAGATTGTAACTTCATAGCACAGTATACAAAGTTTAATGTCGCGCTATCAGAATAGATTATATGAACTCTTACATCCGCATTCAAAGTCAGTACTTAATGTATTTAAATTTGTTAGTGATTCTCTGAAAGAATTTTAGTCTTAGTTTTTTTTATTTTCATTTTATAGTTGTAAAGTTTTTGAGTGTTACATTATAGTTTTCTACGAGCAATCATGTATTATTAAGCATACAAAAGCCCCTTAAAACCCCTTTAAGGTTTTCACCATGTTACAATGACAATAAATATCCTTATAATTAAGACCGCAAGTGTAAGAGTCTATCCAAAATTTTGTAAATAAATCAGGCGCACATCGTCTTTCGGAAACTTGCTGGAAATTTTTTTTAAGTGAAACTTCTTCAGGCACACGTGGGTAAAATTTTTACGGATGAAACGTGTGATTAGCTTCACGAAGATGTGCAGCGTTTTTAATGCTAATTCGTTTGCAGGTTAGGTAGTTTTAATATTTACAAATAACATGTGGCGTTTTAATTGGCCACTTGTCATTTAATAATTGAATATTATTTTTCATAAAATATAAAGTAAAAATATTTTATGAATTCTCTTTTCTAAATTTTAAATTAAAAAAAATTCATAATAATTTCTAATATTGACAAAAAACACGTGGATTTTTTACAATTCGTCATTTGATATAAATAAATTTTTTGCATTAATTATCGACACTTTTAATATTTTTATGACAATTAAATTCATTATATTCCTAACATATCTTCTTTTTTCCCTCCCTTTAAGTCTCAGAAATCTGAAATTAAGATTTGTATAAACATAAACAAGACTTAAATAATAGTTTGCCAAAGAACTTTCACTTCTGATATGTTTACGCACGCACTTTTAATTTTTATTGCTGACAGGTTAGCACTCGATTGTAATGTCATGTTATGGTAAATATGTTTAAGATGGTGGCGTATTAACCTTTTAAGAGATAATTTACATTTTAATGGTGTCTATATAGCATGGTGCTAGAAAGCATTTTTTTCTTTTTTTTTTTGATAATGACAGGTTAGCGCTTCATTGTGACCTCAGCTGAAGGTAAGTGAAGTAAGTCTAAGATGGAAGCAAGTTACTCTTGTAAGGGACAATTTACCTCTTACGGTTTCTGCACAGATCTACCGGATTCTACCGGAACGCAAATTCCTTGCATGACGGCAGGTCTTTGTTGTTAAGATGACAACTAGCCACATCCGAAGGTCCTCGTCCTATCTATTCCTAGATAATTTAGAATTCCTGAATTTGCCGTCTTGGGGACCCTACCTGGGACTTCTACTAGCCAACAATTACCTGTAGCACAACGCAAGCGGTAGTCATATGTCAAACTATTTTAACAGGTGCAAACAACGATGTGTGATACAACAAAATGATAGTGGAAAATTATAATATAATAATATAATTACAAATTGCTAATTAATCCTTATTCATCTTCCGATCTTGTGTTAATTGTATAATACAGCTTCCCAAGTCAAGATGGCATTCTAAGTACGATAACTCATGTGATATCGTGACGTGTATCGATATGATTCGTCATTTCTATACATTTTTTAAGCATTCTAATAATAATAATAATAATATATTTGCAAGAATGTTGAACAGCAAGATATAGCATAGATATAGCAATCGTTATAAATCATTACATTCAACTAACTTAATAGCATGCAAATATATAATAAATATGTTTATAAATATGTTTACCAAAAAGTTTATTGCGCTTTCGTAGATTTAGAAAAGGCCTATGATCGAGTGGTGAGGAATGAGCTGTGGTCAACGTTATCTACGTAAGGGGTGAGCGGTTGTCTGATCCGAGCATTGAAATCTCTCTATGAGGGTTCTAGTGCTTGTGTCAGAATAAACGGGGCGTACACGGAGTGGTTTCCTGTCGAAAGAGGTGTTCGACAGGGATGTGTTGCGTCACCATGGCTGTTCAACCTATTCATGGATAACTGTTTGACAGGTTTAAAAGAAAGTATGTGTGGGTTAAGAATGAATGAATTACTCATCAAATGTTTACTTTACGCTGATGAGCAAGTAATACTAGCGTCATCCGGTAATGAGTTACAGGAGATGGTAAATATTATGAATGAAGCTTTGCAAGGGAAAGGAATGAAAGTGAATGTAAACAAAAAGAAAGTTATGGTTTTTGAAAGAAATGAATCTATGATGAATGGCAATATTTTGATAGATGGGGAACAAGTGGAATAGGTGAAAGAATTTCTATACTTGGGATCTAAATTTACAAAAAATGGAAAATGTGAAAGTGATATTGAAAGGAGAGTGAATGCAGGGAATATGGTAAATGGTGCCCTGCGCGCCTTTATGAATAGCCAGATGGTGTCTCAAAGGGCTAGACTGGCTGTCCATGCAGGAGAGTTGGTGCCAAAACTTATGTATGGTAGTGAAAGTTGGGTGTGGCAGAAGAATTACAAAAGTAAAATAAATGTGGTAGAGATGAGAGCGTTGAGACGTATGTGTGGATTAAAACTGAGTGACAGAGTAAGAAAAGGTGTGATAAGAGAACGTTGTGGTATAAAAGAAGATGTAGTGACTAAAATTGATAAAGGTTTGCTTAGACGGTTTGGGCATGTAGAGAGAATGAATGAAAGGAGACTGTCAAAAAGGATGTATGAGTCAAAAGTGAATGCGAAAGTTGGAAGGGGAAGACCAAGGCGAACGTTCCAGGATCAAATCCATGACATTTTAATTGAGGGCCAAGTCAAAAGTACTCTAAACCGACAAACTTGTATGAAAGGTTTAATGAAAATGAAAAAGCGATATATGCAAGGATCGTAGTAAGTGGTACCCCTATGGGAATGAGGCGTGATGCTATGTATGTATGTTTATAAAGAAGTTGTGTCTAATAATTATCACAATGTCAAAATATAGAAATAATACATTAAATATCTACATTACATTGCAGTAAATTGTCAGGCCAAACTCATACATCATAGTAACACTGTTCTAAAAATATTTTCTCGAGTTTTATTTTTAGAAGATTTACCGCCAATTATTCAACCTCTTTGGGCAGCTTGTATATCTTTACAGCCACCCCAGTAATATTTTTCATGTAAGTGCTGTTGCAGCGTTTTGAGATATATAGTTTGCTAGGATATCGTACCGATTAATCTAATAGCATTAGCGTACTTAGAATATAATCTTGTCTACAGGTCTTAATACATATTCGCCTGGAGAAGTTCAACAATATGAGAGCGGTATGTATGTGAGTTTATCTTCTAATTAATGCATTATACTGATGAAATTTAAATGTTGAGTGAGGGCACCGGAAGTGTATACGGTTCGTAAATACTTGCATTAGATAAACCGTATGATCATTTGTGTTTTTATTATTAAGATAAATAATGACGAACCTGATATTAATACTAAGCTATTTTTGCCAAATTATATATACTTAATCATATAGCAAGAATAAATAAAAACGTATATACCTTCTGGGCCAAGTAAAAAAAAACATTATATGGTTAAGTATTTTTATTAAAAGAAATGAGAATGTTTTCCTTTTTATTTTACATAAATCAATACTAAAGTAACATTTTTATAATGACTGAGGCGAAACTCACTTGTAGTCTTTAAACGTCAATTAAGGCACTTCATTTTTTCTTATTTATTAGATTCATCTTATATTTTCGCTGTAATGACATTGATATATTTTGTAATTCATGCTAAATCTTGCCACTTTAGTCCCCATAGTCTCAATAACATTCTAAGTACGATAACGCTACGTTGAACACTACAATTTGTTCATGTGATCACGTGACTTATCGATATAATATGTCATTCCCATACATTTTTTAAGCGTTCTTATTTCGTTAGCGTACTTATAATGTTATCTTGTCTTCAGGCCCTGAGAATGTACTTAAAAATAAACATAACATATATACATATTTAAATTTTGTACTTGTTCAAAATTAATTTACAAAATGAGCTATTATGTCACGCAATACTTCATTATCTAATGGGCAATTATAATTAATTTTTATAATCACTTAGTAATAATTGTTCATTTATGCATACCGAAAATTATACAAATGTTATTACAATCGTTTGCAGTTTTACATTCAACTTGCGCCTGCAATAAAGGCGAAGCAATAACAATTTTTAAAATAAATTGAATTAGATTACAGATTATTATTCAAAGGCGTTTCAAAGAAGACTTACGTCGTTTTTTTCACTCCTCAATTCTAAATTAATTTTCTATATTAAAAAGCCTTGTCTCTTACAGGAATATTATCCTGTAAGAGACTTTACTGTAGATAATTCCAATGGCGAAATCATGTCTCAAAATACTTCTGGCTTGTGTTACTCTTAATTCGATACTCAAACAATTCTTTAGAAACCCTTTGCTTACATAAAGAAATATTTAAAAATGAAATAGTCGATTATTTTCATTTCTCAAGAGCTTCTATTAGATTTTTAACACGATCTAGGCTCAGGGTGTTTACGCAAAACTTTTCATAAGTATATAGTTACGAAAAGTAAGCATCTGGTTATCTGTAAAAAAATGAACATTTTTTTTATCATATGAAGATTAAAAAAAAATACTGATATAATTAATAACGAAGTAAAGAATTTTATATATATTAAAACAAACATGTAAAAATAAGTAGGGAATACGAAGAAAAGTTATAATTTGATGCTTTTTATTCAGTTTTCTTCTTTTATAATCCTAATTGCATAATGAGTTTGCTATTGTAATTTAATATAACCATAAGGTCGGAGATAAAGTAATTTAGAGAGTTTTTGAGTTCACCCTATAAATCAATTTCTAAACCAGATTTTGATATTTTGGTCGAATGTTTTTGCATAGTTTTATCAATGTGTTGAGACGCGCGAATTTTTCATATATTGTGATATTGCAAGTGCGCATTATATAGATATTAATAAATATTCCTTGTACTCACGTTATACTTTGCATATTTTTTTTCAATTAGTTCACCCTGTTGTCAGTGTTTGTAACCGTAGTGACGGAGACCGGACTTGCAGATTTGCTGTAAATACAAAAATATGTTAAACGATTGTACTATTTAAAGCCATTATAGCATCGCACATATAGAGCAATTCTTAAAATAAAATAGTATATTATAAGAAAAGTAAGTAAGTAGCAGCAGCCCATTAACGTCTCACTGCTGGGCACAGGCTTCCTCACTCATATGAGAGAGGATTTTTTAGAGCATAGACCCACCAGGCCGCTCCAGTGCGGATTGGAAGGCATAGTACACAAGTGCACTCTCTATTCCTTCACTCTCATAGTCCGATGTGACGGAAATCCGACACGACCTAGAAAGACATGAGGCGCAGGGCCGACGGTTTAACGTGCTGTCCGAAGTACGGGGGTGGAGTACACCGCCAACTTCCTAACTTTGGGATAATATTGAGAAAATCTTAATAGAAAACTCAATATCGATTTTGATTTGGCTCGAACCCAGGACCTCATGTCTGTAGTCAAACATGCTAACCACTAGACCAATGAGGCAGTCTAGTAGTAGTACATTATATATGATCAATATTGTTATAAAGGTAAATAGGTATTTTTAACGTTAGCTTCATCGATAAACAAGAAAATGATTTCAAATCGTTTAATAACCATAATAATCAATCTAAAATATAAAATTCTCGTGGCGCGGTGATTGTTACCTAACTCCTCTGGAATGGTTCGACCGATTGTCATGAAATTTTGTGTGCATAATCGGTTGGATTTGTCATTAAAAATACATAAAACCCATGATTTCCATCCCTTCTACCAAAATATACACTAAATAATAATAAAAATAAATTATATAGCAAAACAACATTTCCTGGTCTGCTAGTTGAAAAATATGAAATTCTATTAAAATAATGAAGTCTGTTAAAAATGGTATTTATTGATAATCACTTTTAAAATAATGCGCTACGCTGTTTCAATAGCTTTCAAAACTATCTGAATTAGAAATCACTGTCTCAAATATATCTTCAAAATATTATGTATAATGTGTTACTGGTGTTTCTATACCTTTTCTTTTTGGCACTTGAATTAGTATCGGGTAATATGAGAACTGTTCCACCTCCTGCTATACTTAACACAGCTAAGACCGACATGGGAATGTATTCGTTAACTGCTGTCTGAAAATAAAGCAAATATATGGTATTTGTAATAAGAAAAGCTATGAAAAAAACTTAATATTGCGTGAATCGTAATGATAGAATAGAACCAGGATATATCTTGCATCATATTAGTGAAACGTCTCATGGTACGGTACAGAAAAGTTTTCGTTACAGGTTACGAGACGTATGAATGTGTCAGTAGGTATTTATACGTTTTGGTTATTTATTCTTATCATATATAGTTTACTTCTGTTTCGAATGAAGCTCTCCTGGATAGGTCGTACAGGGTCATAGCGGTTAGAGTAGTTTTTTGGACGGCAGCGAATCTTCTGGCGTGCGACCTTCTTTGTCAGTTGCGGGAGTGCCTATCAGTGCAGAGTAGCTGCAAGGGTCTCCAGAGGAGAAGAATTTTAAACGACCAGGTCAATGTTCTTGCCAAGAGAATTCCAATCCAAAAATGGAGTCAAGATCTTCAGTCTCCAGATGACGGTGTCAAATTTAAAACAAAAAGGTGACACTTTCTACACGCTAACTTTTTCTAATATAACAATTTAACACAAATATATAATATACACAATTTAACCTAACCCTAAGATTGTCTGTTAGAAATCACTTTATAATAGTGCAGGTTAAGTAATGTTATACTAATTTAAAGAACTACAAAACAAAGTAAATCAATTTAAAGTTCTTTTCATTATAACTTACCAATTCCCATAAGTAAGGCATACAGATTAGAGCCAGGCCAGCTGCAACTTGACTACCACCAACGCCCATATTTCTTATTATAGTAGGATACAGCTCTGCGGTAAATATCGGTAGCATCACGTTTGTCGCCGAGATCGTAAACTTTCCAACCATTAAACATGCCAAAATGACCCAGTTATTATTAATCCATAAAGAAAATAATTCGCTTATAACGCATGCTAATCCGCATATGACCATTGATGCAAATACCGGTAATCTTCTACCAGTTTTTAGTAGTATAGGAATACTTAGCGCTATGGCTGGTATTTCTACAACAGCAAGTATAATCGAAGAGAGGTGTAAATTTCCTAAATTGAATTTGCCAATATTTAACACGAGACCATAATAAGCGATGGTCATTGAAAACCATGCTATAAATAAACAAATAGTCCTTTTCAGAAGATATCCTTTGAATAGCATTAAAACGCTCGGGCTCGCTTGTGATGTTTCTGATTTATACGACTTTAACAAATTATCAATAATTTCAACAGTTCCTCTTTTGTTGAATTTAGCTGCTTTTTCTAATATCAATTTGGCTTCTTGATTTCTTCCTACACTTAATAACCATCTCGGTGATTCTGGTAAAATAAACCTGAAAAATAATAGAGAGGTATGATTATGATTATTATACAAAAAGGTAAGTAATACCGAGAAGTTTAAATTGACCTATATTTATTTTGTTTCAAAAGATATTCGGAATGAAATATATGAAAATTTAGTTACTTGGACATTTGCATATTATATAGCAATGGAAACCGTACTACTGGAATGCCACAAAGTCATGAAAATTGATATAGTATTTACCAGAAAAGAAGTAGACATGGTCCTGGAAGAGACAGGGCTAGTTGCAGATCCCTCCAATCAGGCAAAGCCATCGCTACCAGTGATACAATAATGTAGGTTACAGGCAAGGGAAAGAAGTTAAAAGATCCTGCTATTGTAACCCATCGACCGCTTACAAGTTCTACACTGAGGACGAAAGCAGCGTAAACCACTGACACAGATACTAATCCCAATGCAAGTCTTACTAGAAAATACTCTACATAAGTACGAACAAAAATGCAAAGAATTCCGAGTACACTTTGAAGTGCTATCATACTCATTATAGTATTTTTACGACCAAATCTGAAACAAAAATAAAAAATACAGTTAATATCAATTTCCGTCTTGTTAAATTAAATGACATATAAATAAATTTCAAGAAATAAATAATCTATATCTAAATAAGACCATTTTATTCGATGCCTAATTATTGCCAGACGTAGTGTAATCAAATATATTCTGGTATTATTTTAGCAGCTTAATCTTAATACAAGTTTATATTAAGATCGCGGTAAAGTATTGGTATGGAAAACAATTTATAGGTTAGAAAAATATAGTATAACTATGTTGCCTTACTTATCAGACATCCAACCGCCAATTACTCCCCCAAATCCGACACTAAGCAAGAATGCTACTTCTGCTAATGTAACGAGATTGGCTTTATCACAGACGAGATTCCATTCTGAAATTATAGTATCTCCGACTTCTGACCTATCGTATTCCCATTTAGTGCATTTTACTAAAGAATCTAAGCCAGGTGAGGTGGAATTGATGATATCTTCCACTTCTACTCCATCAGGAAGCTCGCGTACATAGCAAGAATCCGTCGATTGCGTGTAGTTAATCCAATTTTCTAAGGGTAAACTTGATAAATTTTCAGGCCTACTACACCAGAAATCTGTTGATATTGTCTGAAAAAAAAACCAGATTACTACAGATAAATAGCATTGTATTGACGTCGTACTTCAAGTCCAAGGAAGGGGTTTTAGGGCTTAGAATTCCTACTCTACTCCAATGCTCGTTGTTAGGCTATAGCCACTACTACTACTATGGAGTTATTTTACTTCACCGATACGCATAATGATGAATTTTCAATAACAATTAAGCACATAAGTTATGTTTTATAATATATACTGTCTAAGACTGAAAAGATATTCGTCAAAATCATAATTTTTGGAGACCATACACCTCCTACAGCGTAAAAATATGAAACAAGAATTATCTGTAGTTCATACTTTCGTCCACGGTAGTTCTTATTACTGTCCAATGTTAATCTCTCCAACCGTCTGTTTTAGACGGCAAAAAAAAGAAATAAAGTATCTACATGTCTCCTTACCGTAAATGTAGGCAAAAATAAGTGAACAGTTGATGGGAAAGCAAATAGTGGTAAGATTAAGGTCATCATTAACTGCCATCGCCCATAGTCTCCTATGATGGCTGTTACTACGTCACTTTGTTCTTTATCTTCGATAGGTTCTTGCCGTTTTTCTGTTTTTAATATTCGAAGCGGACTAACTGAAAACAGATGAAATAAGAAATTTAGAAAATAACAGAAAACGACAAAAATGGAGGCAGAAAGAGATTGCTAAAAGTTTATAGTAGGCGTCTCGATGTATTAAGAGCACATGCACTTTCTTATCGTTAGGTAGATAGCCATGTCTACAATATTTTGAGGTGATACAAATTCAGTTATTAATCTAAATAAGATAAATATAAAAATGATAAATTGATTAATAGAGAAATAGGACAAGATTTTCTCTGTTTTAAATCACACACATACAGGTTGGCTTATAATCTGTAGGACGAAGTATTAACAAAAAATAAATTAACTAGATTATTTTTTATCTACTGAATTATTACAACTATCTAAACTTGATTTTAGATGATCGATTGCAAACTATGTGTTATAGGCAGTTCAAGGTTTTGCGTAACGTATAAAGGAATTGCAAACTGTACGAAATTTATATTTATGCAATTACAATATTTATAATAGCATTTATAAATGAAGTTGTTGTTGTAATTGGAATAACTTTTTAACTCTTTATAAACGTTTATCTGTCTTTGTATCTTTGCAGATTATACTTCATTGATAGAAAGGTGGATAATCCTTTCGGGATTGTACACGCACATCTTATATATATATATATATATATATATTTCCTCACGCCATTTCCTTGAGCTTGTTATGCCAGAAACTAGTTAGCTATGCAAAGTCACATTATAGTAACGAATTTTGCAGTTATTATGCTTTATAGCAATGTAATTAGTAATTATAGTTAATAGTGGTAATTATAGGTCTGGGAACTAACTTTATATATATCACTTCCTTTCTCATTGATATAGAAGAAATAGGAAACATTATTTACAATATTTTCCTTAAATGGATAAATTGGAATAATAAATACCGGGTGCTTCAAAAAAATGTATACACACTTTGAACTTCCATAGAAAATTTATTTACCGTTCTACAAAGTTAAATTTCAGGAAAATAGAAAGCTGAAAGTCCAATGTAAATGAAACATAAATAACAAATGTTAATACTGTTCAAATTGGTGACCTGCAGCATCAATACAATTCTGAGTACGAGTCACCACAGATTCTGTACATCGTATCAAAACGTCCAATGAGATTTCTCTACACACTGCTTGAATCTCATTCCAAAGAATGTCTAGGTTACGTGGTTTACGTTTGTACACCTCATCTTTTACTGTGCCCCACAAGAAGAAATCCAGTGGTGTAAGGTCTGGAGAGCGTGCTGGAAACTCGATTGGCCCCCTGCGTCCTATCCAATGGCCCGACAAATTTTGATCCAGGTAAGCTCGTACGTCCCTGTGATAGTGCGGCGGAGCACCATCTTGTTGAAAATAAAAATCATCATTACCGTATAATGCACGAATGGCAGGAAATATGGAATCAGCAAGCATTGTTAGGTAATTAATACCAGTTACAGTGCCTTCAAATCGAAAAGGTCCAATGAGTCCCCTTGAAGACAAACCGCACCACACATTTACACCAGGCAAATTTACAGCTTTTTCAATTGTAATGTGAGGATTTTCTTCACCCCAGTAAACACAATTGTGCCTATTGACAGTTCCATTAAGTTTGAATTGGGCTTCATCCGACCAAATGATGCTACCCATAAATCCCGGTTCACGTATCACCATCTCCTGAATCCATTCACAAAATTGCAACCTTCGATCTGGATCGTCGTCATTTAGCTGTTGCACCAGCCTTGGAATGTAAACACGATACTTGCCTCTCTTCAGAATGCGTAGCACGCTGCTAGCACTTACATCACTTTCACGTGCCCCTTGCCTTGAAGATTTGTTAGGAGAGCGTTGAAACAGTTCCAAGACTGCCGTTGATGACTCATCACTTGTAGCTGTTCGAGGCCGACCTGAATGACCTTTATGCACATCACACACTGTTCCATGAACTTCGAATTTGTCTCGTATGCGTGTAATTGTTAATCTTGAAGGTGGTTCTGTATCATACTCCCTTCTCCACTGTCTTTGAACTTCATTTACATTCTCAAACTTCCAGTACCACTTAATAACCTGCTTACGTTCTTCAAAACTCAAACGTACGTCCCCCATGTTGATATTACAAATTCCAACTGATAATATAACATAGAGGGACGATTATGCTGGCACCTGGCGAAGAAATATAACATTAGCCTTGTAGAGCGGGAAAACTACAATAGTTTAAAGTGTGTATACATTTTTTTGAAGCACCCGGTATTTATCAGCCTTATTATATTGTTTAAATTTTTAAATGTAAGAGAGTTGGAAATAACACTCGGAAATTATATGGATAAGGATCATTTATGAATAAAATCAAGATTAAGAATAAAAAAATTAAATCCAACTTTGAATTAAGTGTTGCTAAGATAACATTTTGTGATGCTACGGTGACATTTAACCTATTTCCAAATGAGATTTTAAGACAAGAATAAATAACGATTTTGGATTCTTTTGTGGCCGTGTCTAAAATTTTTGAATTGTGTGAATATTCAACCACAACAGCGTTATATTAGCCAATGTCCTTCTATATTACAGAACATAGTTAAATTTATATACGTTGCGGAAGTGCGGTGCATATTAAAAGAATTAATAAAATCTAGTTTCCTAATCCTATCTTACGTCAACATTTCAAGTACCTGTAGCTCACTGCACCTTGACAGATCTAAACAAATATAAAGAGAATTTCCAAAGTGAATCGTTTCGTAAATATTGTGAGGGTAAGATACTACGTTTAATATGTTGCAACGTACACGTAATGAGAGTTAACAAATGTAACGATAAATAGAAGGCCAAACCACTCTTTTGGAAGAATGGTCAGTGTCAATTAGATATAAAAAAAACTCCCAGGAGACGTTCAAGAGATATCTTAATAAATTCAACTCCTTTATTGAACGAATATTAATGAAAATTGTACCATAATTTGAAGGATTTCTTACAAGATAAAAAGATGATAAAATGAATAGCTATAATCTACATAAAATTAATTAATACTACATTGTAATGATTATTGTTGCAGGCTTCTCAGGTCAGGGCGCGAAGAACCCTCGTTTAAAGCCTCGCTGGCTGAATTGTGCAGCTAACGCTTCTCTAGCAGAGGTGATGGGTGCTTTCCCAGCAGGGCAAATTTAGGAAATTGCAATTTCTAATTTGTCTGAGTCTGGACTGGTGGGATACTACCGGCCATGGCCATATCAACCTACCAGCAAAGACGTGCCGTACAAAGCAAAAAAAACTTGCGTTTCGGTACGATGCTGTGTAGGAGTCATAAGGGGTAAATTAGCTTTTATCAGGTAACGCGATCCCGGGATGGCTTACCAACTGCCGGCAATGCCTTTCTTTCGTTCAACTTGAGAAGTAGGATATCTTTTATCCCTATATAGATAGCGTGGCAGTAGAGATTTAAACTTTTGAAACTGCATGCTTATTGAGGAAGAAATAGTGTCTATTGATATATGTTTTTAAAGTGTCTGGGTTTGATGTCATTGATAAACTTTAAATATGAATTGTTGATAACGTTTATCTGATTTGATTAAACTCATATTTACGCTGTACAGTTTTTCTTTTAGAACACATTTATGGTTTTATACAAGCTTTATAAGATTGTATACTTTACGTTTACAAGGCTAATATTGTTCAATAGTGTTTAATTCAATTGTACATAATCAACGAAGTTAGTCTTTTTCTGTTTTCTTAACTAGGTTTAGAAAAAATTGAGGTTGCAACCTTCGCTGATATTTATTGCTAGTAATCGGCCATTATTATCTATCAGTCAAATCATGCTTTGCTATTACAAATTATATGAACGAATTGCCCCTTATAGTATCTTGGTGTTATTAATCCGGAAACTTCACGGAATTGCTAATAATAATTTGACAAAACTTCATCAATGTCGTGTAGGATAGCAAATATCCTCCCATACTAATATATATTTTTACTGTGAAGAAGTTTATTATTTAAGTTATTTTTATACTACTTCTTCAAAGGGCAGACATGATACTAAAATGATACAAACAACGTTAAGATAACTCTTTGTTATGTTATTATTTTTATTGGCCAAATACATCCATCTGTTATGATATCTTATATAATATAAGAGGAAAAATTTTATACATTTAGCAATATTTTTTTCCCTTTTGGACCATAGCGTACGAAGTTTTATATATTAAAAGAAAACGATTTTTCGATGTGTTTGTGACCGTAGAATTCGATAACAGGAAACAGTGGTTCGACGTATTAAGTGTACATAAACTTGCAACTATATATAACAACATTTTAATCCCCTAAAAATTTTTTCCAAAAGTTTGTAGGGGAAGGTGAGATTTCAAGCATTAAACTGTATAACAACATCAGACTGAGCCTTAGTTAAGCTAAGTAACCTAAATAAACAATGATGATAACAAATGATTTCTTATGAGACAAGCAGAGAATTTAGTCTATCTGAATATTACACATTTACTCACTATACGATTATGATAAGAAAATATCTTATCGTAATAATATTTTCTCTTACATTACTAAAATCTCATAACCGATTGAATCCGTTTGAAGTTACTCGAGCTAGTATCCATATGTGACAGCGGTGCGTCCAATCTTGGAAGATTGGCTTGCCAGGGGGCACGGTACGCTAACCTACAGGTTGGTGCAGGTGTTTACTGGAAATGGTTGCTTCGTCAAGTATCTCCACCAGATTGTAGGCTGCGAAGAGCTCCTGCGTGCCGTATTTGTGGGGCGGCCGTCGACACTGCGCACCACACAGTAGCAAATTGTCAGGCTTGGGGACAGCAGCGTCACATCTTGGCATCGCTGATTGGGAGTGACCTCTCACTCTCCAGCATTGTGGGCGCTATGATTGGCGATGTGTCAGGTTGGAGAGCAGTGACGTCCTTCTGCGAGGCTGTGCAATACTGTGTGAGGCACATGTGCAATACAAGTCATTGGCGTAGTTGAATATGAACTCAATACGAAGCTTTTCTATTTCGCGTCATTAAGTCACATACTTTTCGTTAAGGAACTATTACGTTAATGCATAATTTACGTATAAACGACTGCGGCATGACAGAACATGGAGTTAAAACCGCAGTCTCTAATGTTTATTTTAAACCATATGGTGACATGTTTTTCTGGTCCAGATTGACTCTATCAGGTACTGAACCGGACGGTTCTATTAACGAAGCCATTACTTGCAATGTTAAAGGTTTTCTGTATCACATGATTTCGGAAAATTTTTGTAGATTCTAAAATTATTTCCTTTGTTCTTCTAAAACAGAAAGAAACCATAAAAAGGGTTAACGTACTGTTTGAAAATAAATACAATCAGTGTATAGTGGTAAGATTCCTTTACCGTACCCAGAATTTGTTGTAGTTAAAATGTTAGTGACATATTTACAACAAAACATTGAAATATTCTTAAAGTAAATAGTTAAACTCTCAGAGATTCGGCTAGGAGGACACTATAGCAGAAAGCCAACGTCAAAATGTACAATAAACTTTTCTTTTGGCATTAGTGCATTAGCTGCATCGTGAATCAAAACAATAGCTATAAGGAAACCATTTATATTCACTACGCATATTCGTTTGTTAAAAGTTTAGATACATACATTAAACAAAACGGTCTTTTTGCAGTCAGTGGGGCGCTACTTATTCCTTGACCCTGTGCAAAACTGGTTAGAAACGTTCGTCTTAATGAAGTAATTGCTCATTTGACAGTAATATTTTCACGGCTTAACAAATGTTTACTGATGCTAATACATTTAATTATAGCTCAATAGATTATTAAAACTAATGCAGACGACATCAGAAGAAACAAATTGTATTATATATATTTCTATAATAACAATACATTTTTGTTGTATTTTATGCTTCATCTAATAACAACAAATGATACAGACTAGATAGAAAATGGTAATATAATATTATGCCAGCAAGGTTGCTCAAACTGTATTCAAGTGTATTAAATAACACATTAGTTAAATAATTGATCCAGGTTTTTGATTGATTTGAATGATTTTTAATAATCTTTACAAATATATAACGCATATCCGCGTTTATCAGTAGTTTTGGTTCTACGAGGTATTTAGTATTTAGTTACGTTATAAGTTCCGCCATAACATATTAAGAATATTAATGTTGAGATTTTGTATTGCAATTTCTACTAATAATAAACAGTAAAAAATAGTATATATTATAATTGCTTTAAATTTTCATCTGCGATTGTTAAAATCTATAGATACCCGTTATTGTACGTCTCATAAAAAGACAAAAAACACGAAAAATACATACTTTATAAAAATCAAAGTACAAATAGGCGGTCTTATCGCTAATAAGCGATTTTCAGACAGCCTTAAAGAAATGAATATTGTGCATAGTAGGAAGATGGTGTATCAAGAAATAAGACATAATAACAATAATACATATATAAACAAACTAACACGCTAACTACATATAGAAAAATGCTAAAGTTGTGGGTGCAATATTTAATTCTTATATCAATACGTCACTTATAAATCGTGAGGCTTATAATTAATATTGGTGTAATGACTCAAGTAATACTAAAAGTTAATTCTAATACGATAGTATATTAACATTCCTTTTTTGGATAAATAACCAATTTATCTCTAACATCATTTCCGATTAGGACGTAAATGTTGTTGGATTAATTTCTCAATAAATAGTCAAAATAATTAAATGCATGATAGATTACAAATTAAATTACAAACAAGATTAACATTTGTTATAAAATACTGTTCTTCCGTAACTAAAAATAACCGGACTATACAGCCTTATTAGGACCTCTTATATTTTTAGACTAAGCAAGGACAATACATCAATGAGTGTTATATATAATAATGTATATTTTTTAAGAATTTTTATTAAATGTACATATCTCTCTACTTTTTAATTACTCCCTCTTAAGTAAGGCCGAATTCTTTTCAGTAAAAAACCTACGAAAATTAAATTCAAAAACAAAGTATAATAAACTATTTCTAATTGTGGTGGAAACGAAACAGATAATGGAATAATATAACTTAAATACAATAAGATGAATGCTGTAAAAAAATGTTTAACGGTATTTTTACTTGTTAATTAATTATGAAAATCAAAATCAAAATCAAAATCAAAATCAAAATATTCTTTATTCAAGTAGGCTCAAAAAGCACTTTTGAATCGTCAGTAGTCTGTCCGTTGGTAACAAATCTACCACCGGTTCGGAAAGTTGATTCCGCTGAGAAGAAGCCGGCAAGAAACTCAACGGTTACTCCTTTTAACATAGCTTTTTTTTGTAGGTTACAATGTGTTTAGCCTTCATATGCAACTGGAATCATGTCCAAACATCTTTGTCGCTTAAATAATCTTCCACATTATAATATGCCTTTTTTATTAGGACATTTTTAACATACTTCTTAAAACTATGTGGAGACAAACCCAGAAGTGATTCAGGTATCTTATTAAATATGCGTATGCTCAACCCGACAAATGACTTCTGAACCTTTTTTACTCTAAAATATGGCATTACAAGTTTGTGTTTATTTCTTGTATTAAAATTATGTGTTTCGCTCCTTTTGCTGTATAAATGAATATTATCACGGATGTATAAAATGTTATTTAATATATATTGCGACGGTACTGTGAGAATAGATATTTCTTTGAATTTTTCTCTTAATGAAACGCGAGATCCCAATTGGTATATGGCACGTATTGCTCTTTTTTGTAAAATGAAGATAGTTTCAATGTCCGCCGCCTTCCCCCATAACAGTATGCCGTAACACATAATGCTATGAAAATAAGCGAAATACACCATTTTAGCAGTTTCAACATCAGTGTATTGCCTCACCTTCCTAACAGCAAATGCAGCTGAACTAAGTTTGCTTGCCAGAGTCTTAATATGGGCACCCCACTGAAGCCCTGAGTCTAACGTTATTCCTAAGAAGACTGTAGATTTAACTATATTTAGCGGACTATTATTTATTTTGATATTTTTACAGACTTCTTTTGCATTTGGCAACGCGAATTCAACGCACTTAGTCTTTGCCGAGTTCAACATCAAGTTATTAACAGAAAACCAACGTGAGACCTGTGACAGGGTACTATTTACATCGTCATAATTATCTACATTTCTGTCTACTTTAAACAGCAACGAAGTGTCGTCAGCAAATAGGACTATATCACATTTGTCTTTCACATGGTACGCCAAATCATTTACATATATTAAGAACAAAAAAGGGCCAAGGATTGAACCTTGTGGGACACCCATTTTTACAGGTGATCCTAACGACTCAACACCGTTTACAAAGACCTTTTGAATTCTATTTTGAAGATAAGAGCTTAACAAATTAAGTGCTCCATCCCTCACACCATAGTGACTAAGTTTAAGTAAAAGAGTGCTATGTTCTACACAATCAAAAGCCTTAGAAAGGTCGCAGAAAATTCCTAATGCATTTTGGGACTTTTCCCAAGCATCAAAAATGTGTCTCGAAAGAGACACGCCCGCATCAGTAGTATTGCGACCTTTTCTAAATCCATATTGTTCAGGATGAAACAGGCTATGGGCACTAAAATGTTCTAGTAGTTGTGTGAGTATAATTTTTTCAAAAACTTTACTTAGGGTTGGCAACACAGAAATGGGACGATAGTTATTAGGGTCAGATTTATCACCCGATTTAAACAAGGGGACAACTTTACTTTGTTTCATAAGATCAGGAAAAATGCCAGAGTCTATGCAATTATTGAAAAGGGTTGCTAAGTGCGGGCTAATACAGTCAATAATTGGAAGAACAACTTTAACTGACATTCCCCATATATCGCCTGTATTTTTTACATTTAAAGTTTTAAAAGTTTTAATAATATCAGTTGCCGAGATATGTTTGAATTTAAAGAGAACACAACACTCAGGAACATGATTCGAAAGCAGAGAATAGGCTTCTGTTGACGATGAATTTATTGTAGAAGTCATAGAAATTGCTTTGTCACAGAATAAATTTTGAAAAATATTAGCAATTTCCGTGTTTTCCGAAATTATGCAATTATTTATACACAATTCAATGCTGGTATCCCGTGGTTTTACTTTTCCAGCTTCATTTTTTATTATACTCCAAGTAGTTAAAATTTTATTCTTAGAATTTCTAATATTATTTTTAATATGCAAAGATTTCGCTAATATGCACACATTTTTAAAAATTTTAGAGTAGTTTCTAACGTAGTTAATAAATTCGACACGATGATCATATTGCTTTATAGCATACAATTCATATAGTCGATTTCTACTTTTATATATCCCAACAGTTGCCCAATCTTTAAACGTGAAATTGTTATGGGGCCTGTGTGAGGTCCTCAACTTGAAAGTGCTCTTAAATTGGTTTTCTATAGTGTTAAAAATGTTACTATAATGCTTGTTAGGATCACCTGAATTCAGACAACGGTGGCTTAACTGATGCTGTACCTTCTCTTTGAAATTTTGAATTCTAAACTTATTTATAGGCCTAAATGTTACAGTACGATTTTCTCGTCTAACTTTATCAGCTATGGAAATCATCAACCCAGAGTGGTCTGACGTCAACTTATTAATTACTGATTTCCCCAATAATTTACAATTAGAAAAGATATTATCAATACATGTAGCTGAACTGCTTGTTACCCTTGTAGGTTCTAAAAACAAATTTGTCAAATCAAAAGATTTAAATAAATTTAGTAACCTAATACTATTTGGTGAGCTGTTCGATAGGTCTATATTAAAATCGCCGCAGACTAATACTTTTTTTTTACTTAAACATAACTTTTTTAAAACATCTTCCATTGAACATTCAAAGATACAGAAGTCACCTGTAGGAGGTCGATAAACACATACGATTATATATAATTCCAGTTCCACACAAGATAGCTCTATTGTGCGTTCCACAGAAAGGATGACAATATCCTTGCGCTCCTTACATTTTAATTCATTTCTCACTAATATCAAGGATCCACCATGAATTGCAGTTTTTCTGTGGAACACACTTGACAAAGTATGGTTTTGAAAAGACATACATAATTGACAACTCTTGAGCCAGTGCTCTGCTATACATAAAATGTCAATATGAAAATTAGATAAAAACAATTCTATTTCTAATTCTTTGCTGGTGATGCCTTGTATGTTTTGAAAAACAATATTCAAACAAGGCACTACCATTGTCTCCTTACCTAGTTTAAACAAATATTGTTAGATGTATAACTTTGATTAGTAATACTACTAACAGTGTCAACATTTTTTACACTAGTAAAGCTAGTGTTGGTGTCAATAGACTTAGAATACATTAAAGTATTTTCAATAATATTAGCTACTAATGTAGCAATTTGTCGCTTACAACTATGAGACAGATACAATGTATCATGAGTCAACCTAAAATTTTGTTTTACAACTATATTTAAGTCAAAGTAAAAAATTTTGTCACTTTGATAGTGACACAAATTGTATAGAGTCATATTTAAATCATATATGTGCTTATTTTGGCTTCTTGTGTAGTCCTTTGAATAAGGAAAAGCACATAGTATGAAATTACACAGGGTTTGTTCCTGTAATTTTATAAGGTGTTCAAAACAATTTATAATATCCTTTCTTTTTGTGTTAAGACTATTACCACATAACAGTAATAAAGTGGTATGTTCATCTAATGTATTGGGATGGATATTATCAACTAAATGTTTATATGAGGCCCCGGGGTAACACAAGTTGGTCACATTTTGTTTTAGACAATTATTCAAAACATGACCGAAGCCCTTGCCCAAACTGTCTGAAACACTAATTGTTTTTGGTGTTGAAACATTGTCTCTAGAATTATTGTCCAAGATATTTTCACATGATATGTGCTATAAATATCTCATTGTCATATTATTGCAAGCTTAAAACTTTCATGGCAACTATTAATAGGTATGTATCTTATATATACGGTTATTTCCAGTTCTTAAAATAAAGTATTAAGGATACAGTTTATTTTGGCAAGGTCCTTTTACTCTACATCAGAAAAAAGTAAAAGTACGGCTTAGGCAGTAAAGGTTTAAACGAACCTGTAAATAAATGTAATTTTGAGTGTACTAGCAAGGTTACAAAATTGTTCATGAAAACGTTAACTTTCTTGCTCAGAAAATATGTTAATCATAATGCAGTCTCAATAAAGGTTCGAACAGCCAAAAAAAAAAAAAACGAACGCGCCATTATATTTTTCAAATAAACCTGTCTTTCGTCCTATAAATTTTTGACGGTTACATATTATCTTTTTGCGCATGACGGTAACTTTGTTACAGCTAAAACTCGTGATTAGCGTCACGACGATGTGCAGCGTTTTGTATGCTAATTGGTTTGAAGTTTTGGTAGTTTTAATATTTACAACTAACATGTGGCATTTTAATTTGCCACTCGTCATTTCATAATTTAATATACTATTTTTTTTTATAAAAGAATAATATTTTATAAATTCTCTTTTCTAAATTTTAAATTCAAAAACAAAATTTCAGTAATAATTTCTAATATGGACAAAAAACACTTTTTATTAACGATTCATCATTTGAGATTTCAATAAATTAATTGTATTTATTTGCGACACTTTTAATACTTTAATGACAATTAAATTCATTAGATTCCTAACATATTCCTTTGTCCCTCCCTCTAAGTCTCGGAAAACTAAAGTTTTAGATTTGTATAAATAAAAACAAGAATTACAAAATTAGTTTGCCAAAGAAGTTTTACTTCTGACATGTGTACCTAGTACGCACGCACTTTTAGATTTGGAAATTTCAGACACCGACATACCTCTCTCATGTGTATCGGTACAACTTGCCATTTCCTATGGATATTAAAGCGGATTGTAAGCAAATTAGTTTGATTCATTATGCAGGTAAGTTAAGAAGCTTAAAAGGACATAATGGATTATAAAGATGAAGTGCGTGAAGCTATGACTGCTAATCCCAAGACATTCCTTTCCCACTTTAATAATGAGAATAATATACTCTGTTCAATGTAAATTTCTATAGAAGTTTCATGAATGATCACTTTAATTTCTCGTGGAAACACATAATCAGCAGACTTAAGCATTTGATCAACACGGACATGTTTTTGACTCAGTTATAGATATGCATGGAACTGTTTTTGTAATAGTTTAGGAAAAGCTCAAAAGTTTTAGAAACTACAATTTTTCAATGACTGAAGGATAACCTAAGAGCTATGTAGAATTGTACGTATTTAAGAACGTTTTTTGCAAATAAGTCAGTAAAATACACGCAAAAAGTAATATTTTAGTGCTATAACTGTTTCAATGTTATAACCTTCATGCAGCTTTGCATAGTAACCTCGTAGTTTAAAAACAGAAATTATCTTCATGAATATAAACAATATAAACGACTGCATGTTTGTTAATTGTAGCTTATGTAAAAGAGATTGTCTTTTATGTTACTTTAAAGTTTTTGACTATCAGATATAGTTGTGTTTAAGATAGAATATAGGCAATTATTTCAAAGAATTCGATTCTGTGTCGTCTGTAAGAATTGTGTGAAGATTAAAAAAATGAAATAATTTATTTCAAGCTTTGTTATTAAGCTTAATTAAATACTCGTAAAAGACTCACTTTACTATATATATTATTTTACTATCTACTTAGTAAATAATTACTTTAAGTGATTTAGTAGTAATTATCTGCAAGAAGAACTCTGATTTTATCTCTTGGTAAGTGTCTACAGAATCTATCAGGTATAATCTATAAGATATGTGGGTAAAATGTTCCATTGATTGCTATGTTGTTTCCTGTAACGGCAGTGCACATAAATATTGTAAAAGTGAACTCTCCTGATGAAATATGGAAATTTTGAGTTTTTCCTTAGGTAAAATCTAATTTCGGGATTAATCAATAAACGTAATTTCTAAAAATAGCATCGTTAGTAACAATGACATTTATAATTTTAAATAACATCGGTCCTTTCAACTGCGCGTTGTATTAAGCATATTTGATTTGGTGTTGTATCTAAAAGTCTTTACTTTTCGTATACTTTTGACTATTGGCTCTCTATACTACTACACTGTTATAGATATATATTATCCCATTTACTATTTGATGATACCACGAAAGCATTACCAAAGTAGACGTGCAAATCTCTTAAGTCTACACAAATTCATATAGCAATTTGCGATCGTGAATAATGTTCAAACATGACTGATAAGAAATAACTCTAGGATTACAAGTGATATAATGACAGGTTCAATGGACATTTTTTATTTTGTTAAAAGTTAATTTCAGGTTACAATTCTTATTACGAGTTTAAGATAATTTGATCGTCCTCTTAGGATTCAAAATTGATGACATATGTAGCTTATAATATGCCTCACCAGTTAAGACTCAATGCCAGGGCCAGCATAAAGAGGGACGCCGGTAGCCGCTGGAGCCAGGCGGCATAATTACGTGAGACCTATGTCCAGCAGTGGACGTCCATCGGTTGAAGCGACGACGAGCGGCCAGGGCCAGTAGACAAGTCACTTTCGAAGATTGTTAACGCTTAAAAAATATATGGGAATGACGTTTAATTTTTCGATAATTTTCGATATGAAACGACATTCCTATACATTTTTTGAGCGTTGGCAATCTTCGAAAGTAACTTTTCTACGGGCCCAGATGTAAAAATAAATAGTAAAAATCATCCCTTTCCCGGATTCGGTGAAATCTATACACACAAACGCCACTTCAATAAATATATTATATTTTCCCTTTTTATACTGTTATATTTCAGGCGTCACTACTTTTGAAATCACACAAAATGTAATTTAGAAGATTAAAAAGAATCGTAATTAAAAGTCGAAAAAAAAACGTATGCCATTTTGTGTATTTTACCGCGCACTCCCCATATTGCCCTGAAATTTTCATTCACTTAAACTATTGATCGTCTTCCACATTCCATTTTTAAAATTTTATCTTTTTAATAATAAATAAGAATTTTGTAGGTTGCCTAAGTGTAACTAATTAAAAAGTATGTATATAAATAATATTTCTTATTACATATAATATGTTTTTTTTTAACTTTTATATGTACATATATGTATGTCTGTACATAAATTTTATATGCTTATAATTATTAATGTAAGGACGAGTCCTTCACACATAGTTCACATACAGACTTGGTATGAGTTAAATAATAATTTTACCTTTTAACAGATAGTACCAGAACAAGAAATAAATTGTTAGTCTTGGTTGGTAGGATGGTATCTACCTAGACGGATAAATAACGGTAACAGTCTTTTAAAACCCCATTAGGTTAATCCCATTAATATGCTTTCTTAAACATAGGAGACAACATGTGGAGTTATTCAAAAATTAAATTACGCCAATAAAATTCCAACGTCTTGTTATAGAAAACCGACGGATTAGATATACTCGTATCGATCTTATTAAGTACTAATAATAGTATAGGTATAGATAAGATTGTTCCACGTGGTTTAAGTACTTGATAGGTTAGTTTGAATACAGTGCATAATGTATTACAACAGGTGTTCATGTATTATGTGTTTAATATAATAAAATACGTTCTTGGTATTGGGGGGTCTTGGGTGTCTTGCTTCATTTTTATTAAATAAGGATGTATTGCTAAATTTTGATATGAATGGAAAATGATTATTGCATGTTATTTTT
Organism: Elymnias hypermnestra; assembly: GCA_015832385.1. Taxonomy (NCBI): domain Eukaryota; kingdom Metazoa; phylum Arthropoda; class Insecta; order Lepidoptera; family Nymphalidae; genus Elymnias; species Elymnias hypermnestra. Next base: position 137,848 of record JACTOM010000934.1, on the reverse strand, counting down.
ATAATATTTGCGTAGAAATTTCGAAATTTGATTTAAAGGGAATTTTCGTTGAAAAATAGATTTCGATCTATTATTATATTTACAAAAATATAAAACCGAATCGTTAAAATGCTAGAAATGGAGGAATGCAACAAACAAACACTGTGACACGAGATTCTTACATGTTGTAAGGTAAAACCTGCTACCAACGAGTATTCTACTATTTTGGTCATATCGGCCAACAGCCAAATAACCTGAGAAACTGTTTGTTTTAAGAAAGATTGAAGGAAAAGACCAGGGGGTCGGTCAGCTACCCGTTGGTCCGATCAAGTAAAGAATATAACGAGACTCGCGCTTCCAACAGTCCTAAACGAAGCCGAGGTTAGGAAACAACTAGTTCATGCAGCCACTAAGGCGTATCAGAGCAGGCACGACCTTCAGCAATGAAGTTTACTGAAATTATTATGTAAGGTAAAAAGGTAAGTAGCAGCCCGTTAATGTCTCTCAACTGGGAAGAGGCCTATTCACTCGTAGGAGATGAAGTTTTTTAGACCATAGACCCATGACGCTACTCACTGCAGGTTGACAGGTCACACATCTTCCAGAATTACTCCCAGAATATACAGATTGTTTTCTTTCATTGTAAAGCACATTGATGTATTCAAAAGAACAACCAAACTGTGCATACTATGGATACGAACATATGCAATTCCGAGAATACACGCATCTTACTAGGCCGATATCGCTTTTATTTCGGTACGTATTATATTAGATAATTTTTTTTTGTATGTAATCAATTACATGATAAAAACAAAATTCAAAATAATCATTTGAAATATTTTAAAGTTCTATCGCCTATTGTACAAATTTATGATTAAAAGAATATTGTGATTAAACTCATACATGTCAATTAAGTTTTTAGAAATCAATCTGTGACTTAAGCTGGTACAGGTAAAAAGCGATAACATTTTCCTATATCGATTTTCTTAGAAAAATAATAAACATTTGTTAACGTCAATAAGTATTTTTATATAATTTATATTTTAGTTGAGAAATGGGTCGTAAAGAATAACACTTACGTATGTATATGTAAGTATTAATTTTTTTATGAGAATAAGTATCCAACTCCTGTCTGATTGTTTTTCTTGCGTTTAAGATTATCAGTATAATACTCAAAGCTTCATTTACATAATTAGTATGATTCGCTTCGGTTACTACATTAGTTTATTGTCATGAAAATTTTCTTGTGTATGGTAGTAGTAAATTAATATATGACAATTTATTAATCGCAAGGTATGATACTACTTGACCTAATCAGTACCACGGCCAACACACGTAAATAGAGTAAAATATATGTTTATTTGTAAGTTTTCATTTTAACTCCTCTGCAAGAAAGTCATGTTCTCTATATAAGGGTGTTTTTGTAGCTATTAAAAGCTAATTTTCTATCGTAATTTGTATATTTCTGGATAAATTATAGAAATGTAGGTAATTAGAGCTTAATTAATAAAAAAAAACGTATATAAAAAAGCCGTTTTAAGCTTGGATTTATCTTTCAAATTTATCACAACATTTAGTTAATATTCATTTTCGAGAAAATTTCGTTAATGTGTATCTGGAGACAGTAAAAAAAATATTGATCTAAATTAAACATTTTATGTAATGAAGATTTTGTTAAAATAATTTTAAGCTGCTGAATAATTGTAAGCAAAAAATATTTTTTTCTCTTTGTATAATAATATGAAGGAAGAAAAAAGGAGGAAAGTCAAATGTTTACAACATTCTGTTGCGTGTAAAATAATGTATACGTAGATTTGGTGCTTAATAATGTTGTGCGTAAAGTATTTTAATACGCAACCTTATTACTGAATTATTGTCAAAATAACAATGATAATTATACAAATCTAATTTAATATCGCCTTTATAAATGATATAATTTTATTGTCGTGTGAATTAGTTAAGTTTCATAAGGAGGTGATGCTATTCAATAGAATAATATATACGTTAAAAAGTCGAATATTAAGTTTAATAGAACTATCTGATTTATCATTACTTACCGTCATATTTTAAATCAAAGATGGTTTGAAAAGAATAATATTTAAATTCCTTATTAATTTAAATGTTTATAAAATATATTACTTTTATCTTGGTAGTAGTAACTTGTATGTTCTTACTTTAATCTTGAATCAAGTCAAAGTAGGTTTGTATTGATACTCTCATTCCTCATATTTGTTTTTTTTATGTCTAGGTATACAATCAGGTTTAAAAGATATTATATAGCGAAAAATTCTATCAATTTTTTATACCACTGTAATATTATAAATGTATTTTTAGTGTGTTTGTATCTATTTAAATCCGATTTTAAGTAAAGTGTATAAATAGAACATCAAGTTTAAATAGGTTTTTTAACGGCTAAATATCATTATAACGATATATTGGGCATGACTCTTTGTGAATTAAATTTATTGTATCTTTGCTTGCATAGAAAACTATGATTTTAATTAGATAAAGGCACCGGTTTATGACCATCGGCAAACAACAAGTAATAAACTTCATCTCAAATACAATATTATATTTAATAATCATGAAAACAAGGTCGATGCACTTTGTCTGTCTAAAGTTAACAATGCGTTCGTTTAACACAAATAAAAAGGTTTTAATTTAATAAACAACTATATTAAAATCTTACTTACTTTTAAAAAATTTCATCTTGATAAAGTTTCGCATTGTTTAACGGTGTTTTTTATATTACCCCATTTATTACAACCCTTATTGGTATAAAGGCGATTCCATACCGCGTCGCGACGGTTCAACTTTATAGCACCGGATCGCTACAACAAGTTGCAATCGACTGAAGCGAACGAAAACGCCGGCGAACAGCGCAATACGCGGCCTTGCATGCTGCCACTTTGTACTTACAATTCACGTTCACATCTGTAGATATTCAAGATAAGCAGTTCCATTGTATTTGTGTCATATACATTTGCTAATTTTAACATAGGCCAAATTAAGTGAAAAACTTTAAAAAACTAACCTTAATTCCAATCATCTTCCAAAACCTTTAAATTTTGGTCATCTCATCAAACTATAAAACTAATAGCTAATCGATATGTCAGTCCTTGGTGATATATTGTATTCCGGCCTGGGTTGGCGCAGCCAAGTCGCACATGATTGAATTAGAACGTGAACAAAGAGCAGTTATAAAGGCAATTTTACGAAAACCACGAAGATTTCCAACACAGGAACTCTATAAGGGAACTGAATTACTGTACAGAAATGATAAATTGAAAGGTGTGTAACCCGCTTCCAAAAAAGACAAATAATCCTAGAATCACCAACTGTACAAGCACGAAGACATCCACAACAAGTATATTGGACAAGAAGCGCGACACGTCAATTTCTCTACATATCTCTACATACATATCTCTCAATTGCTGTATAAGTAAGTATAATAATGTAAGTAAAGCGTTCTGCTTTGTTATGTTATAAAATTAAACAGCCACTTACTGCAAAATAAATTATATATAATGTTGACTATAATGCAACAGAACATATGTTATTCGCACATACACACACACATCAATCACTTATATTAATTTAATTTTTTAAATTATGGATTAATTTTAAATGATCTATTAATTATGTAAACTAGGCGTATAATATAGATAGATAATATGCTTTATTGAACACCACGCTAAATATAGATGTACAATTACTCAGTATTAGGTACTTTGAGTGTGCAATTGGGAATATATTGAAAAATTGGGAAGACACTGACCCCTAAGTGACGGGCTTACCTATTTTAGGAGTCCAGGGTATTTTAATTATGTATCTTTTGTTTTATGCTCAAATAAATGAACTTTTCACTCAGGTTTACGCAAATATATATTTATATTTTAGCAGAATGTTATTATTACTAGCTGTTTCCGTCAGTGTCATCCGAGAAGTTTTCGATCCTGTGAAAACATGGAGAAATTCTTTATTTATAGGAACGCATAGTCAAAATCTTTACTATTATTAAATTCATCTGAATAAGATAAGGTAACCACTGCTGAGAACAGGCCTCTTTATTCATATGGGAGAAGATTTTAGAGCATATACTCACCACGCTGCTCCACTACGGTTTCGCAGGCTACACAGAATTACTACCGAAACATACAATTATCTTCACGATATTTACCTTCACCGAAAAGCACAACGAAGCATTGGAAAGATCAATGAAGCACGCAAGGTTTGACTTTTATACACATAAACTTTAAACGCACATGCGATTGATCTAAAAGCCATGATGGCTTTTCGATGTGAATACATTAAAAAAAGTACATACCCGGATAAGGATGTATACGAGAATGTCATCAATGTGCAGTAAACGATTTATGTAGAAATTAGTGGCCATTCCGAAAGTGTTTAAAATAAGGTACATACGAGTACATTTGATACTAAAAACTCTAAAGATTTGTTTAGAATTTCGTCATTTTAGTGTACTCTTTAGCATACAATGAAGATTACGTGTCTGGGTTTCGATGATGTGAAACGCTGACTAGAATTTTTTAATTTAAAAATTTAGAGAAGAAATAAGTAGTCTTAGTCGAACAACAAATAATTATTTCTTATATCCAAATACGGATCTCTAGTACTGGATAAATAGGTAAACTGCGTGCTTGTCATTGGTTGCCCTAGTGTTGTAGTTGGAATAATTATGGTATGAGCAATAAATTTATACCATTGCATAAATAACTGCCTCATTGGTCTAGTGGTTAGCATGTTCGACTACAGACACGAGGTCCTTAGTTCGAGTCCCGGATCGGGCCAATTTAAAAATCAATGTTGAGTTTTCTATTTAGATTTTCTCAATATTGGCCCGAAGTTGGAAAGTTGTCGGTGTGATCCACCCCCGTGCCTCGGAGAGTACGTGAAGCCGGCGGTCCTGCGCCTGATTTCTCTCCGGTTGTGTCGGATTCCCGTCACATCGGACTACGAGAGTGAAGGAATTGAGAGTGATATGATAATATGCCTGCCAATCCGCAGTGGAGCAGCGTGGTGGGTCTATACGCTAAAAACCCTCGCTGCTCGGAGTAACGAGGCCTGTGCCCAGCAGTGGGACGTTAATGGGCTGCTACATACTTACTTACTGCATAAATTAATATTATCAACGTATTCTTGATAAATAGTGCTTTGCACTATTTTTGGGGGTGTAAGGGAGAAACGCGTCCCAATCCGTTTCCCCAAATGCCAACCTCACCTGCACGCGGTGCACCCTGCTTTTACCGACGAGGCTCTGGCGACCGACAAATGGCGGTATAACCATTCTCTATAGCTGACATAAATGCCACAGACCGATAACGGGCAGCAGCGTTATCGGTGCGAGAGGATCAGCACTGCGATCACCAACCCGCCTGCCAAGCGTGGTGATTATTGGCACAACCACGAAATGATTGAGACAAGGCAGCAACGGCCCCCAGTCCCCGGCAGCCCCGCTATTCCTAGCTCTGGCAGCGGTTATGGTAACGGCGGGGCAGGGGGTGCTAAGAATCTCCGGAAGAGATTCCGCTGCCAACCCCGACGACTTGACCTGGCAACATACAACGCACGCACTTTGAGGACCGACGAAAAGATCTTCGAACTGGAAGAAGCAGTAAACAAGTTACACTGGGATATTATAGGATTGTCGGAAGTCCGTAGAGAGGGGGAGGACACGATAATCCTCAAATCCGGTAACTTGTTCTACTACCGGGAGGGCGAACACCAGTCCCAAGGTGGTGTCGGGTTCCTCGTCCACAAATCTCTCGTCAACAGCGTTGTAGAAGTTAACAGCGTGTCCAACAGGGTAGCGTACCTGATACTCAGAATTACCAAACGGTATTCGTTGAAGGTCATCCAGGTTTACGCACCCACATCATCGCATCCAGATGATGATGTAGAGGTTATGTATGAGGACATTTCCAAAGCCATGCATACCTCTAGGACCTTCTACAACGTTGTTATGGGTGATTTCAACGCAAAACTCGGCGAACGAAGCGGGGCAGAGTTGAGAGTGGGGCAATTTGGGTATGGGCAACGGAACCAGAGGGGACAGATGCTCGCTGATTTCATGGAAAAGGAGGGACTCTATATGATGAACTCTTTTTTCAAGAAACAGCCGCTCCGAAAATGGACCTGGCTGAGTCCTGATGGTTCCACGAGAAACGAGATTGACTTCATCATGTCTACGAAACGGAACATATTCAATGATGTCTCTGTGATCAATCAAGTGAAAACTGGGAGCGATCACCGTATGGTAAGAGGCACATTGAATATCAACGTACACCGAGAGCGGTTCAGACTGGTGAAGTCTACGCTCCGACCCACTCGCGCGCATATCCAAAACCCCGAGAGCTTTCAACTAGAGCTGCAAAACCGCTTCGCCTGCCTCGAGGATTGCGAATCTGTGGACGAGCTAAACGATAGGCTAGTGGAAACTGTCCATACGGTTGGGATGAAATTTTATAAACCCCGTAAAAAGCAAACCAAGAGATTCTCAGACCATACTCTTAATCTCATGGAACAGAGACATGCAATGAGCTTGCAGTCTACAGCAGACGCGTCCGCATATCGGCAGATCAATAGACAGATCTCTAAATCGCAAAAGCGTGATGTGCGACACTTTAATGCCGAGCGTATACGAGATACCATCGAACGCAACAAAGGCACTAAAGTGTTCGCAAAAGATTTGTCTATCGGTCAGAGCCAGTTGACGCGGCTGAAGACCCATAACGGCGAACTCATTGCATCTGGACCTGAGATTCGGAGGGAGGTTGAGAGTTTCTATGGACAGTTGTACACATCGACTTGCAAGCCTATTGATAGTTTGGCTAAAGATCCCCGTGCCAAACTGACCCGGCATTATACCGAAGATATCCCGGACGTCAGCTTGTACGAGATTAGTATGGCTCTCAAACAGATGAAGAACGGCAAGGCACCGGGTGATGACGGAATCACAGCGGAACTCCTGAAGGCGGGTGGAAAACCCATTCTTAAAGTCCTTCAGCGAATGTTCAATTCCGTCATCCTGGAAGGCACGGTGCCAAAGGCATGGCATAGGAGCGTGGTAGTTCTGTTCTTCAAGAAAGGTGACAACACCTTATTGAAGAACTATAGACCTATTGCGCTGCTAAGTCATGTCTATAAACTGTTCTCGAGGGTCATTACGAATCGTCTCGCTCGCAAGTTTGACGACTTCCAGCCTCCCGAACAAGCCGGATTCCGAAAAGGCTTTAGTACCATAGACCACATCTTTACGCTGCGGCAGATTATACAGAAGACCGAGGAGTATAATCGGCCACTTTGCTTGGCGTTCGTGGACTATGAGAAAGCCTTCGATTCGGTGGAAACATGGGCCGTGTTGAGATCTTTGCAGAGATGCCGAATTGACCACCGGTACATACACGTGTTGAAGTGTTTGTACGAAAACGCCACCATGTCAGTCCGTATACAGGACCAAAGCACAGAGTCTATCCAACTGCAGCGTGGAGTGCGACAGGGAGATGTTATCTCCCCGAAGCTCTTTACTGCGGCGTTGGAGGACCTGTTTAAGCTTATGGAGTGGAACGGACTGGGCATCAACATCAACGGCGAGTACATCACTCATCTACGGTTTGCCGACGACGTGGTCATTATGGCAGAGACTCTGGAAGATCTCAATGCAATGCTCGATGACCTCAGCAGAGCTTCTCGACAGGTGGGCCTAAAAATGAACATGGATAAGACGAAAGTTATGTCCAATATCCATGTTCCGCTCCACCCAGTCATCGTTGAGAACTCAGCACTCGAAATTGTAGACGAATATACATACCTGGGACACATTGTCCAGCTAGGTAGGTCCAATTTCGAGAAAGAGGTCAACCGCCGAATCCAACTCGGTTGGGCAGCGTTCGGGAAACTACGCCAGATATTTTCGTCCGATACTCCTCAGTGCTTGAAGACAAAGCTCTTCGAACAGTGCGTGTTGCCAGTGATGACCTACGGCTCCGAAACGTGGTCGCTGACTATGGGCCTCATACGAAAGCTCAGAGTCGCTCAGCGTGCGATGGAGAGGGCTATGCTCGGAATTTCTCTACGTGATCAAATCAGAAATGAGGAGATCCGTAGCAGAACCAAAGTCATCGACATAGCCCTACGAATCGCGAACCTGAAGTGGCAATGGGCGGGGCACATAGTCCGACGGACCGATGGACGTTGGGGCCCGAAGGTGCTGGAGTGGCGACCCCGCACCGGGCGGCGCAGTGTAGGGAGACCCCCCACAAGGTGGACCGACGACATAAAGAGGGTCGCCGGTAGCCGCTGGAGCCAGGCGGCGCAAGATCGGGCCTTGTGGACATCATTACGTGAGACCTATGTCCAGCAGTGGACGTCCATCGGTTGAAGCGACGACGACGACTATTTTTGTGGATTTTTCACTATACATCCAAAATAATCTGAAAGGAATAGTAGAGTATTCAAAGTGAGACTAAGTTATAACACCGTTAAGGTTCTCGTACACTATCGTGTAAACGCAATTTATTTCCGATTTTTCGTTAATCGTTGTGATTTGAAACCGGATGCGACGGAAAAAACAACAGGTGAGAGACACAAATACAAAAATGTGTAGGATGAAGCCGGCAAAGAATGAGACAGAAATATACATACATTATCATATTACCGGTCTTTCCTCTTTGCGCCATGCTTCGTAGCATTCCCACTCTCGTCTTCTAAGCATAGTCGCCTGTAATTCTGTGTTGTTGTTTAATAGATCATCAGTAACCAACTAGAGGCCCCCGACGACCCCTGAGATAATGTACACTTACATCAGAGTGGATTTCTTCTATGTCGTTGTCGTATTTATTCTGTGTATTTGGGGTAGGCAACTAGCGGCCTGCAGGTCGCAGGTTGAAGACACCTGGGTTACAGTACACTTACTTCACAAAGTGCATTTATTCGGGGTCGTTGTTTAATAGATCAGAGGTAGCCAACTAGCGGTCCGCAGACCGCAGGTTGCTGACCCCTGGCCTAATGTCCACTTACATCAGAGTGGGTTTATTCTGTGTCGTTGTTTATTAGATCAGATGTAGCCAATTCGCGGCCCGCGAACCGCAGGTTGACGACTCCTTGGCTACAGTACACTTATTTCACAAAACAGATTTATTCAAGGTCGTTGTTTAAATAGATCAAAAATAAAAAATATATAATATTAAATTTATAATTTGTATTAATTTTCGACACTTCATATGTTAATGACAAATAAATTTATGAAATTCCTATCAATTCATCCTTTTTCCCTCCCACTATTTCTCGGAAATGTAAAGTTTTAGATTTGTATAAATATAAATGAGACTTAAAAATTAGTTTGCCATAGATGTTTCACTTCTGACATGTGTACTTTGTACTCACGTACTTTTTTATCTGAAATTATATTTTTTACGTGAGGGAAATGGTAGTTTTTGTGTCGAAATATTGCCCGACCTTCACCAGGTAAAACATTGCGTTTGTTCATTCGTAAAGACAACTGTGTCCACGTTTAAGTCAGCTGAAAGTATACATCACCGCCGCACCATTCACCACGGCGTACATTCAGCATACACAAATTAATTTTGATACAGATAGAAATTACTTTCTATAAGAATTGACCTTTCGATGAAACCTAACCGTAGCCATCACCTAGTTATCTGCCGTTAACACTGAACTACACTTGCGAACATTTCATAAAAAGTTAAATTTTCAGAATATAATTCAAAGCCTGGGTCAGGGCAAGGTAGTGGGCGGTTCATCAGGGAGGAATGCAAAAGCTGATCCTCTGGTCTCTCATTTACAGATGAAGTGGGTCCCGCTGTGTTTAAGTGGGGGGCTCCTTTCTCGCCTAATTCCACATTTCTTGTGTCGGGATTTGTGTATAAAAGCATATTCCAGCGGAAAAAAAACAGGATAATTGGCGGTGACATTCCGATTTATCACTCAAGTGGGCTCGGAACCCTAATTTATTATTATAATTATATCCATCGCTTAACATATCAGAAATTATTTATTGCATGTGGTTTGCAGTAGTACAGTACACCTAACTTGCTTATATATTATAGCTTCATCCATGTGTTATAAAGTTCGTATAAAGGCAAGTTTTAGGGAGCTTATTTGAATCTCCTTTGTGTGTATTTATGTCACTGGCACAAAACGTTTTACAATATATTTGAATATGTATCAGCCTCGGCAAAGTAACTTTATAGTGGTAACACTACATTTATTTACATTTATACACTTGCATATTGTTAATTATTATTACACATTGAATTTACTCCGACATATTTTATTATAAAAATAAAATAAACAAACTAGGATAGTGACACAATATAAAACATATATTGTAAAAATAATTATCAACGGACGGACAGATCCGTACATCTCATTTTTATATACGTAGCCATGCGTAGGTGCAGTTACCTTTTCAAGTGCCTCGACCATAAGGGACTGCATACCCATAGACCTAGTCCCAGGTAGTTAAAGCAACCACGTCCCAAAATCACGCTCTGGTTATATTTGTTTTCTGGATATATTCGCGTTGCTACTTATATATTTATCAACGTAATTATTATAATTGTGTCTCCTCTATCCTCACACCCAGCATACCGTAACAATCTTCCAATCCCTTTTAGTACAACCCTTCTGACTCAAAAATAAAAGTGAAAGTGTTTTAGTGGCGTAGTATCATTCATGGTGGTGTATCATTCATCCTACCTGACTACCGCATATCGCGTTACTGGTGACTACATCACCTCACCGGCAACCACCACGTCACTTTACTGGTGACCTCTTGAGCTTTAATTTGTCATTGCAATTAGATAATATAGAACATTCTATCCTTTTATATAATAGGTCATAAGCAGTTAAAAGAGGTTTTGCTTTTATAAGAGTTTTACCTATGGTACTTATTTGAAAGGCACTGGAAATTGCCTAAAATTACTCGTAAATATTCTGTAGTTCATTTTGTAAACGCCTAGTAAATCAACATAGCGTATGTTTTATTTAATGCTATAAAATAATAACAGGCGCCGATGACATTGTTAAACCGTAACGTTATATATTCAATATCAACATATAATCAAAACAACTTTATTACATATTCTTATGAAATTTTAGCTTCCTGGTTTCTCTACTTTAACTGAATCAAATCTCAAATTCTACAATATTGTTTTTAAGGGCGTTTTCACTTCATCTGGTAATATGTATAATATATAGTTTTGAATAAAGGTTGTGGAAGGTAGAACTTTTAAAAATTCTTTATTTCATATTTTATTTTTTTCGATGATAACAGTAGACTTCTATAAATAAAATAAAAACAATATATATTCTCCTCTTCTATAAAACTTAGGGAAACTTCCTCTATTTATTTATACATATTACATTGCGAATCCGCAATGTAATATGCCAATCCGCAGTGGAGCAGCGTGTCGGGTCTATGCCCTAAAAACCCACGCTCCTCGGAGTGAGAAGGCCTGTGCCCAGCAGTGGGACGTTAATTGGCTGCTACTTACCTTACATTGCGAATAATGAATTAACGCACCTGAACTACTACAAATTTGTGTTAAATATGTTGGCGAATTTGTATTAATGTGTAACATAAAGGAAAAGATGCAGTGATAGAGAAAGTATAGTAAAAGTTTAAATATAAACATAAATGTGAATTTATAAGGATGAGTGTATATTGAAAGATATTGGCTATTACAAGCGATATTATACAATAGTTAACAAAGAGTACATTTCGATGTTTAGAGCTACTAAACGAATGTATTAGTCTCTATATACATGTAGAAGCATTGAAAAGGTAGAAGAAATAAAAATACAAACAATTCTTCAGAAAATTTTATTTCTTAAATAAAACCTGGAAATTCAAATATTTATATTATACCTTAAAAAACTATTATAATTTTATTACTTAAAGTTATTCACAGTGATATTTAAAATGGTATTTTATGTAAACCAAGAACGGAACTCTTTTATAAAGGTTATTTTTGTATCAATTTGGTTAATCAAGTAGAATTAGAAGAAGCATGAAGATAGTTTAAACATGTATTGAGCCAAGGATATAAGTAGATAATTATGAGGTTATATATACTGTTAGTAATACAGAAAACAGTTATTATACGCTATATAAAAAACATATAAAAAACTTAGACATTTTTTGTTTAAGTTGTTTGACGACATCACATATATGTATATATTTATATTGTATTTTTTAAATTACATTTTTAATATTGTATTCTTTTTATCCTCGTTCCTGTTTATGCTATGATGTTTACTAGACTACCGAAAATAGACAGTCTTCTATACAAACAAATCTCGTATCAGTAAGTAATACTATTAATATTGATTATTTTGGTGTAATAATTGATTTTTTTAGTTTTTTTAACGAAAAGTTATAGAGGATTAATCTTTTCTGGATTAAGGTTTGGAATCTGTTTAGCCTCTAAATGGTAATTATTTTTAAAGCATAACTCTAATTTATTTTTCAAAATGTAGTATGATTGTTATAACTATTAAAAGCCATGACAATTATGACAATATCTTCATTGTTTGTGTTAGACTATTTCTCAGACAATAATTTTACAAACTATACGTGTTATACAATGTTTTAATTAATTAAAAGAGATAAATATTAATATCTTGTGTTTATAGGACTTCCCAGAAAAATAAAACAAATAGGCATTCAAGTTTGACTAAGAAAATATTTAACTGTTGTAATATTTACAATCGGCTATAATATATATATATATATATATATATATATATATATATATATATATTATACGTATATCTACAGAACTTCTATATATCTCTTTAATTTATCTTGAATTAAGACTTTGATAATATACAATTTTGTGTAAAACATATTTAAAAACGTACACTGATAAATATTTATAAGTACAATAGCCTAAATAAAAAAAACTGTACAGATGTTATTAAAGAAAATATTTACAATATAAATTACAGACTCCAAAGAGGCATATAGAATATTACAATTAAATGAACAATTACGATTAATTGTAACAGGTACATTATTAAATCCTATTTACATATATACAAGCATGCAGTCGGTTAGTAAAATACAAATAAAGCAACTCAAACAGCTTTGTACAAGTCTTAGCTAAATTATATTAAATATATTACAAATTATTCTATATATAAATTACAAAAATAGTAAATATTATATGAGATTCTTTAAACATTTTGAAAAGAATGAAAATGTTGAAATTGGTATATAAATATAAAAAAATACGAAGGCGTTGTTATATAAATTGTATAATCGTATTTACAATATAAAAATAAATTAATTCCTGAAGTAATATTATTATAGCGAATGTTTCCTTTTTAGTTTTTCAATTATGCGATAAATCTTCGAAAGATCACATTTACAAAAAATGTAAAGAAACCCCTAACAGGTAAATAGATTTAATTATTTCAAATATTACATTAAACTCCTTTAGGAGTTAATGTTGCTTATCCGTTTAAGTTATACAACAGTTCCCGAAAACGACAAATTTATTAAGAACTTACTATAGACTATAATGTTTATTTTCATGGAGAATATATTTTTTCAATCAAAGAAACGCAACAAGATTTTTAATGGTGGATTTATTATTCAGTGTGCTTTGTCGCATTTTGTGAAATTGTTGGTTTACCTCAATTTTTTTAAGAATATTTTATTATATATATGATATTTTGACATGATAACGTTATATGAATCGTTGTTTGCCGGCTCCATGCATAAAAAAGCATTACTTGTTGTCATGTTCCGTTTGAGCCAAATGTGCGAGTGAGTGCGCGGAACAAGCGATAGAGAAGCGCCATCGGTCTTAGCGTTCGGCCTGTGATGCTTCCACCACAACTTTTAATCAATATTTTCTTATTAATCACGTAAATTTAGTAATAAAGGGATTTGAGATTCATTGAAAATAGATCGCTCTCTTTTAACGAGATATTTAATTTTAATTGATTTAATATAGCATCCTTTCGCTTTCAACCATATTTTAACTTAAAATTATTCAGTAGACGCATTACTCGTACAGTTATATTAAAACTAGGATATGACCTTACTGTGTTTGTTTCATACAAACTAAGAACATTTTACATCACCTATATATTGAATCAACATTCAATTCAATGTCCTTTGTCATCCGTAATTGTGAAAGTTCCATTACAGGGTGAATTGGCAGATTTTCTGGAAAGATAATGTAAGTTATTTTATATATTACAGAAAAATTCATTCAAGATTATATGGTTTTTAAAAAGCTATCGGGCAGAGGACCTCTGATTTTTTTTTGGATATCTTACGGATACTTTTAATAAGTACCTTTTCCGTAGAGTTCCTAACTACATACATGCAAATTACGTATTTAGTTGTGCCTTGTTTATTTTGGGATATAAGACATTCAATCTGTTATATTCTATTATAAAAGTTACATATATAGGCTTTTCTTGTTGTAGAGGAAAAAATTGTCTTTATATTTATAGACGAAAAGAATACATATTTTAATTAATGCTTGTACATACTTAGCCTTGTTTTTCGAGGAAATAACAGTATCGGGTAGCAGTAAAACAATAGTGCCTCCTAAAGCACTCAACGCAGCTATCGTTGACATCGGTAGGTGAATATTTAAATTAGTCTGAAAAGAAATGTAAAAAATTTGTATTCCGTAAAAAAACTAAGTAGCAGCCTATTAATGTTCCACTTTTGGGCACAGGCCTCCTCACTCATAGGAGAAAGGGTTTTTAGAGCTTACTCGTAGACCCCCCACGCTGATGCGGTGCGGATTGGCAGGCATAGTACACAAGTGCACTCTCTATTCCTTCACTCTCATAGCCCGACGTGACGGTAATCAGACATGAGCGGATAGAGATCAGGCGCAGGACCTACGGCTTAACTTGCTCTCCGAGGCACAGGGGTAGATCACACCGCCAAATTCCCAACTTCGGGAAAATATTGAGAAAATTTTACCATATACCTAAGACACTTCTAAAAGCACCGAGTTGAATTTTCAACAACATTTAAGTAAATAAAATTTTATAAAGAGAAGCAAGGTTTTAATTGATTCATCACTTTGACATTTTAGTATATTTAAGATAGAAATCTACAACTTGTTATAGAAAAGTTTGGTCGGAAAATGTTTTGATTGTATGATGATAAAGGTTCTTTAAAAAAAATTTGTTGTGTTCATAGCGCCTTGTTTTAAGAATAGCAACACTAAAAACGACTACTTTGCTTAATTGTAAATATTTCCTTTGTGTCGAAATTTATAGTAGTTAATTATTACAGATTACTTCAAAACGAAACTCACCAAATCCCATAAATATGGTATGCAAATAAGAGCCAATCCCGATGCAATTTGACTTGCACCTACACCGAGATTTCTGATGATAGTGGGATATAACTCTGCTGTGAATATTGGTAGCATCATATTCGTTGTTGCAATGGAAAACTTCCCCACCATTAGACAAGCTATCATAATCCATTCGTTATTCAGTAGCATAGACAAAAGCTCACTTCCTACACAAGCAAATCCACAGATAATCATAGAAACAAATAAAGGCATTCGTCTACCAGCTTTAAATAATATTGGAATACTTAAAGCTATCGCGGGTATTTCTACTAATGCCAATATAATCGATGTCATGTGTAAATTGCCTAAATTGAATTTTCCAATATTCAAAACAAGTCCGTAATATGCAATGGTCATTGCAAACCAAGCTATGAATAAACAAAATGTTCTTTTCATAAGACATCCCTTGAATAACATTAACACACTCGGCTCTTCTTTCCTTGATTCTGGTTTGTAAAGCGATAACAATTTATCTAAATCAGCAACATTTTCTTTGTTATTAAACTTTGCTGCTTTTTCTAAAATCACTTTAGCCTCTTGAGTTCTTCCAACGCTTAATAGCCATCTAGGAGATTCTGGTAAAACAAACCTGAAAGTACGTGAAATTTTATAGCAATTAAAAAATCATCTACAAAAATTAAAAAATCCATTAAATATCAGTATCATTTTTACACTAAAATTATTATTAAATATAGAAGCCATTTACCATAACAAAATCAGGAAACATCCTGGTATTGACAGGGCAAGTTGTATGTCTCTCCAATTAGGCATTATCATTGATACCAAGGATACGATAACGTAAGCTACAGGCAGTGGAAAGAAATTGCATACTCCGGCAATTGTAACCCAAGGGCCGCCTACTAGCTCAACAGAAAGAACGAAGGCTGCGTATACTACAGATACTGATACGAGACCCATGAACAGTCTCACAACAACATACTGCAAGTATGAACTCACTAGAAGGGACAAGATAGCTAGTATGCTTTGAGCTATCATCATATACATAAGTATTCGTTTTCGGCCGCACCTGTAAAAATAAAAGAAATCTGCTTAGATTATATATTATTATTGATTTATTACAATTGTTGACTATCTAGTGGTTTTTGCGGTGCAATAATTATGAAATGTACAAAACCGTCATTATCGGTTATTATTTGATAACTCGTGAGCTACTAGTAATTTACATCATTAATTTTAAAAATATCCTTGTACGAGAGCCCAGTTTCAAGAAAAAAGTATTAATGGTACTTGGCTTTATTTTACAATGATATAACTTTTATGTGGTCATATCTCTGAATATTTTCCTAACTTATTTTTCGTGACATATAAAGTATAATAGCCCATCACTACTTTATGAAAGTTATTAGATTAAAAAATTTTAATTGCAATATATCTTACTTGTCAGATATCCATCCACCGATTACTCCACCAAGTCCGACTCCGAGCAAAAATACTACTTCAGCTAATACAGTGAGATTAGCTTTATCACAAACGAGATTCCATTCGGAAATTATAGTATTTCCAACTTCTGACCGATCATAATCCCATTCGCTGCATTTTTGAAAGGAATCTAATACTGGTGCTGTATGGTTCAAAATACTCTCTGCAGTTATTCCAGCCGGAAGCGTTCGGACATAGCATGCATCTATCGGTTGGCTGTAATTAATCCATTGATCTAATGAAAGACTAGACAAATTATCTGGTTTCCGACACCAAAACTTTGTCATTTTTGCCTAAAACACAAAATTAAATATAGATTTACATTTATTATAATAAAGATTATTATCGTAAGAAGTTTCTTATTATATTTAAAAAGCATGATAAAAAGCATCTGAGCTTTCTAGTCTCAGATTTTTGTGCCATGAGTTTTTGGCGAAGGTTTAGGAAGAATGGTTAAAAGTCTAAATACATAAAGTATATGTTAGCGATATTTATAATATTTTAAGTCTATACGTCTTCATATAACAGGATATTCTAGTTGTGTAGTTATCATAAATCGGTCTTACCGTAAATGTTGGGAGGTATATATGAAAAGTACAAGGAAAAGAGAAGAGTGATAATAGAAAGGTCATCAGCAACTGCCATCGGCCATAATCACCGATGAAGGCTGAGACCACATCTTCTTGTTCATTATCTTCGATTGGTTCTTGCTGTTTTTCTTTAGTTAGCCCCTGGCTAGGGATTACTGAAAATAAAACTAGAGATTACCAGAAGAACATCTGATTTTTTTAAAATAATCACTTTTTTATCACATTTTTTTTAATTAAGTTTTTTCGTCTTATGAATTTAGAACATTATTTTTATACTGATGTTAAAAACCAGTATTCATTATGGACTACTTAACGTCTGAAAATAATATAAGATTACCCTAAAGCAACGCCGAATTTGAAGGAAAATAATAAGCAACATTATTTTTATTGCTGACAGTTATTTCACCTGATGATAAGTGAAAATATAGTCTAAGATAGTAACGCGCTTGTGTGCTTCAAGGTAATTTACATAGGTTTACAATGATACCTACACGATATCGTACCGCAACGCAAGCTTTTTTTGCTTGGCAGCACATCTTTGCTAGTTGTTTAGTAACTATCTACAGACGAAGCCTACCACCAATTCAGAACTTGAAGAATAAGGAAATATAAATAACTAAATCTGCCCGGTATTGAATCCGGGCCTCTGTATTCTGAAGCCAGTACTCGAACAAATACGCCAGTTAGGTGGTCAAAGGTTTATTATCGGTCCATTACAGTAATTTTCATCTAATTGTCGCGGTTTGCGATAATTATTTAGGAATGTATTCACATCCTTTAGCTTTTAGACGCAACTAAATAAAACCTCAATTATTTAACTTACTTGCGTAGTCCGTTACATTGGTTTTACTGTATATTACGTTTTTAATTCATTAACGTACGATATAGACGAGTAATTTCCATTGATTTCAATGTTTTTACATACTATTTCTAAATTGCAAAAACATTTAGTGACTCGCAAACTTTGGAAGTTGCAGTTGTGAAAGAAAGTTATCACAGCATATGATGAATTTGACAAATTTTCACAGTTATATTTTACAGGTTAATGAGTGAAAGTCACTGAAATCTAATAATATCCCATAAATTTTTCAATTTTGTGGACTATTTTGTATGAATTTCACAAAAAAAATATAATAGAAAAATCATCTAAATTTTAGTATTAAACTGTCTTACATTGGCAACTACAGTTTATCACATGTGTGCGAAAACGTACGAAATTATTTATAAATCTTTGTAATTATATTTCTTGGACGAATGTTAGAATTAAAAATTATACAATTATTTCTGGATATTCTTTAAGAAAACATGAGTCAGAATAATTACGTTATACCCATTTAATTACCGATTTTAATCCTTGTACTCACATTTGTATTACATTAATTCACATCATTCAATCATAACAATATGTGTTTGTTTTTTTCAACGTATCTTATCGTAACATTATACGTTCGTGTGACACCCTTCTGGACTCTTCATTGACACTATTAATAGTCTCTCCTAATTAAGTGCACTTTATGCTTTGTAAACTGTAGGAAGCTCAATTGCAATATCATGTCATACAATTAATAGCGAATCAGTTCTTATATATTGAATGCGTCGGTATGGCACACTTCGTTATGTCATAGCAATTTCCGTGCGAGGTGATCATTAGTAAAGGACACGCGCGCCTTGGTAATGATCTTCAATGCAATGTTATCGAACCGCAAATGAACCTCGCTACATACATTGGGTTTACCAAAGATAAGGATAATTTTGACTTTATTTGAGCCGCTATAAAATAAAATGTTTCCTTCTATCGTCTATAGTTACGTATCTAATATCAACAGTGGTCGCCTAGTGGTCGAAATTCGTTCATAATTAATTTAAATTATATGTTTGA
This sequence comes from Elymnias hypermnestra, assembly GCA_015832385.1. Classification (NCBI taxonomy): domain Eukaryota; kingdom Metazoa; phylum Arthropoda; class Insecta; order Lepidoptera; family Nymphalidae; genus Elymnias; species Elymnias hypermnestra. The sequence continues at coordinate 118,580 of JACTOM010000934.1, read as the reverse complement.
ACATTACTAAGGTTCTACTGTCAATACGTATATTTCTATAACCGCAGATTTCGCAAAGGCTACACTCTTAATTTGCGTATTTTTCCAATAAATGATATGACAAATAAATTTTAAAAAAATTTAACAAAAAAAGAACCGCCTTCAAATTAGACTTACAAATATATAAATATGCTCTACGTAATTATTTTTTACTTTTTAGAGCATATTATTATATTTATAAGTCTGTTTTGAAGGCGGTTCGTTTTTTGTTAAAATTTTTATTTATTTTTGATTTCAGTGAATCTGAAGTAAACTTAGAAATTTGTCTCAATATGTGTACACCTAAAAACGTGTTGCCCTGGCTACCACCGCTTTATACATAATAAACCTTATAAATATCGCAATGTAGCAACAAACGTAAGCTCATTGCTATTTGGTTACAGACAGTTATATTTTCTGCCATAAACCACACCCTTACTGTAAGCCGTTGAGGAGATCCATTGATCTTCATACTTAACTACGACTAGCACTTGACCAAACCGAAGTTACGGGAGGTAATTCAAATATCTGGATAGCCTATAGAAGATTCTGCCAAGTATCGTTAATTTGCTCCTAAGAATTGAAGAGTTCCGTCACTTTGTCATGGATTCCATCAGAACCTAACCAAACAATCACAAAACAACCCTTGAAGTATATCCTTTCCAATAAAAAAAGAATCATCGAAATCGGTTGGTATGATCTTGAGTTATTCGTCCATTTGTCGCGCACAGGCTTAATGCAAATTTAAGACTTATCCGGTTTTCTCATGGATGCAATCATCAGAACCGGATTTTAAAAAGGGACCCTATGACGAGCACCACCTTTAATATAAAAAAAAAATCATCAAGATCGGTCCACCCAGTCGGAAGATAAGAGGTAACAAAAAAAATACAGATGAATTGATAACCTCCTCCTTTTTTTGTTGATCTCCTCGCCCGACCACATTATACCCACATTTTGCCTACCATAATGTTATGGTAGGCAAAACCCAAGATTGTAAGGCGACAACCAGAGGATGCGCCTTTATATTGTTTTTTATATTTTTGTTTATTGAAAAAAATAAACAAGCAATACAATAATTTAATTAATGATACAATACTTCGCTGTAAACGATGTTTTTCTATAAAAACTTTTTCGTCGTTTGCTAAATGTCTGACAAACAATATTAATCTATTTTCAATTCGACCATAAACTAACAATAAACAAAAGAGTGCGTCTGTGTGTCAAATACATGGTAGGGTGTGTATTATTAAACAATACTCTATTAATCAGTAAATACAACATTACAGTTGTATTCACTGATGTATTTTTATGCACAATTTATAAAGAATATTAGCCAAGGCTAATATTCTTTATAAATGTATATTCCTTCGTCCGCACAATTGTCGTTAAAAGATGTATAAAGTTTTTGCTTCACGTATTAATATGTAGAAATCGTAATAATGGCACGTCTGGACTTTACATCACAAACATCGAACTTTTTCTGTAAGGTAAACAAAGAACCGTTATAATTTTAACGACATTTTAAAGATATAGACATTTATAGAAGGGCGTTTCTAACATAGTAATAAAGTGTTACTGGTTTCACCTAATATTGTGGGTCCTCTTTGGAGAAGCAAGTAATGTACGATATGATTTGCTGTACTACATAAATAGTACCTTAACAAATATACACAACTGTACGACATTTTTACACATTGTACGAATAATGTGAGTTAAAGAGGTTGTTTTACCTTCACGATTCTTCAAATGAAAAAGGTGTAAGTTACTACTTTAACTGAATAACCTCTTTATTATTTGGGAAAATTTTGTATTATTTACTATTAACATATCTATTGGATTAAACACATATAAAAGAAAGACCAATATTTAGAGCCTAAGCTCAGAAACATGATGGATAGAAATAGATCAGAGTCACAAACATGAGTAGAAGTAGAAAAAAATATTTATCAAATTTAATTAAATGTATTGAGCAGCTTCGGAAAATAGTATGGACGGACATCATGACTCGAGATTTTCATATATAATGATACAATTTCCTCCCATATTTACTGAACGCAAAAAACATATAATTTGAATTAAAATCCTATTATTAAAGCCACTTGGTTACAGTGAATGGTTAGATCCTGTATGAAACAAAAAATATAGCAATTTTTATGAAGCGTAACTTCTTTTAGCAGCTATCATATTATTTTAGTATCACAGTTTTTAATTCATATTTCCTTTGTTAAAAATTTTAGCTGTTAAAATAAGATTTTTACATTATGTTACAAAAAAGTGCAGTATTTTTTTTAGTATATAAAGCTACAAAGGAAATTTTATGAAATTTAAAAAAAATTTCATCACTATATATTGATAAACTTTTAGATATTTTGAGTAACTTTTATAAGTAAACTTTATTATTTTCAAAGGTAAATTTAATTTGCGCAATCCATATAAAACTATTTACAATGTAAAATATATAATGTAGTAGAGAAACTACTAAGTTACAGTTTTAACTGACATTGACACGCTTTCTGTTATGTACGTTTATTAAGATTCTGAAGATTGCATAATAAAATGCATGATTTGATTGTTATAATATTTTTGTGAGGCAAGATAAAATTACTATAATAAATTTGGCAACAATACTTATAAGAATGCTATATAATGATGAAACAATTTAAACGTGTGTAATTTTGTGGTGTTAAAGTTTACGCTTAAGGTGATAGCAACATCGAAAACTTAAATATTTTAGTTTAACTACAGACTAATTGGATGCTTTGGGTAATACAGTATTCGTTACTGTTTATGATACTTACGCCTTCACTGTAAAAATGTACAAGTACTGACATACATACTTGTCATATATTTAAAAGTATCGACTAACACGATGAGACCGACTCCAAACGTTTTCTATACATACTCGTAGAATATTATAACCATAAATTAGAGATAGGATTCCGTGTTAATAAATTTAACGAATAGACACTCTACCGATGTTAATAATACCGTTTAAACGAAAGCCTAAAAGTTGGCTTTTAAGATATTAGTATACGTTGAGCAATAGTGAAGTGACTTCAAGTTTGAAGTGGAACACCAGCTTAGCTATATTTAATTGAGATACAATAGGAAAATCTTGGCATTCGTTGAAAAATTGCCATAGTTACAAGCCACACGTCCAATCGTATGAGATACTTAAATACATGGCTCTATCAGCTATGATTGAGATGAAATTATAGCGTTTTAGTTTGTTTTATTCTAATATACTCGTAATTATATCATTTTACCATTTATCTTGACTGCTCATTAGTCTAGTGGTTAGCATGTTCGACTACAGACATGAGGTCCTGAGTTCGAGTCCCGGGTCGGGCTATTTAAAAAAATCCATATTGAGTTTTCTATTAAGATTTCTCTATATTTTTCCGTATTTGGGAAGTTGGCGGTGTGCTCCACCCCCGTGCCTTGGAAAGCACGTTAAGCCGTCGGCCCTGCGCGTGATCTCTCTTCGGTCGTGTCGGATTGCCATCTCGTTGGACAGCGAGAGGGTAGGAATAGAGAGTGCACTTGTGTACTATGCTTGTCAATCTGCAGTGAAGCAGCGTGGAGGATCTTTGCTCTAAAAACCGTTTCTCATATGAGTCAGAAGGCTTGTGCCCAGCAGTGAGACGTTAATGGACTGCTACTTACTCACTTTACCATTTATTTATACCTTTCCTTTTCTTTAAAATAGTTTCATTGGGAATGTAATTTTGGGATCGATTTTATATATGAATTTATATTTTTCTTATTACGTATATTTCCTGAGTTTTTAAGGATTCCAGAAGTAATAACACTTTAACTAGTTATTCCGTACATTTCCCGTATTTGCTATATAGTTATATGCATTATAAGACATCGTTACAAGGAGTGAACTATGTTAAGCAGTAGAATTACATTGGTCTAGACGACAAAGACGACGACGACCACCTTATAATAACAATAACATCAACTTTGTAAGTATATGTTTCGAGAAAATTATATGGTCTTATGAAGCATTATTATTAAACTTTATGGGCTACATATAAATTTCCTTTCCTTTTTAAATTAAATTTCATCTATGTATCTCTTTAAAACATGACAAAGTTATTGTTATGTTACATAGATAAGGTAATTGAAAACTCTACAGGTAAACTATCACGGCTCAATGAAAATCAATTAATTTGCATTCGTCGCCCACTGCCGAATTTCCTTTAATAATGTAAACAAAAAAGATTTCACGGATTACAACGTTACGCTTCAATATTCAGGTGTCATAACCCCAACAAATGACCCGTTAAATTGGCTTCACGGGTCTACGCAGTATTAGATGAAGTTGGTAATGTTATACATTTTGACTCATCTTCTTAAGGTGCACTTGCGTCATAGTTTTTCTAGGTAAATGATCAAAATATGAACAATATGACACTAAATATTTTAGTAAAAAGATCCTAAACTGTTTTAGATTTATTAACTTGCAATTTTTATTAATATATTCTGCGTCATATATTCTTATGTACGTCATATTGCAAGATTAAAGAGTAAATTTATTAACAATGTAATATTTCATATTTTATTTAATAAATGAAGAGTGGGGTAATATTTCAATTACTTATACTGTTATTTATATATTAGCAGCTTTTAAAATAAATGCCTCATTGGTATAGTGGTTAGCCTGTTCGACCTCAGACCTGAGGTCCTGGGATCGAGTCCCGTGTCGGGCCAAATCAAATCAAATCAAGTTATTATTTATTCAAGTAGGCTCAAAAAGCACTTTTGAATCGTCAGTAGTCTGTCCGTTGGTAACATATCTACCACAGGTTCCGTAAGTTGAATCTGCTGAGAAGAAACCGGCAAGAAAATCAACGGTTACTCTTTTAAAGATAGTTTTGTATGCTACAATGTGTAATATGTTGCTTCTGTGAGCAACTGGAACCAAATCCAAACATTTCTATCGCTTGAATAATCCTCAACATTATAATACGCCTTTTGATCCAAAACTGATTGAGGTATCTTATTAAAAATGCGTATGCTCAACCCGACAAATGATTTCTGAACTTTCTTCACTCAATACAACAAACAAACAAAATATGGAATTACAAGTTTGTTTTAATTTCTTGTATTAAAATTGTGTATTTCACTTTTCTTACTGAATAAATGAATATTATCACGGATATATAAGATATTATTTAATATATATTGCGACGGTACTGTGAGAATTGATGTTTCTTTAAATTTATCTCTTAGAGAAACACGAGATCCTAATTGATATATGGCTCGTAATGCTCTTTTTTGTAAAATAAATAAAGTTTCAATGTCCGCCGCCCTACCCTATAACAGTATGCCGTAAGACATAATGCTATGAAAGTAAGCGAAATACACCATTTTAGCAGTTTCAACATCAGTGTATTGTCTAACTTTTCTAGTAGCGAATGCAGCGGAACTAAGTTTACTTGCCAGAGTTTTAATATGGGCGCCCCACTGAAGCCCAGAATCTATTGTTATACCTGGGAATACTGTAGATTTTACTTTCTCTACAGGAATATCATTAATTCGAATATTTGTACACATTTCTTTTGCATTTTTCAATTTGTCATTCAAAAATCAATATTTAGTTTTCTATTATGATTTTCTCAATATTTGCCAGAAGTTGTTATCCACCCTCGTGCCTCTCGGGTCGTGTCGGGTTCTCGTCACATTGGAAAATGAGAGTGATGGAATAGAGAGTGCACTTGTGTACTATGCTTACCAATGGAGTGGAGCAGCGTGGCGGATCTATGCTCTAAAAACCCTCGCTCCTCGGAGTGAGGAGGCCTGTGCCCAGCAGTCGGACGTTAATGGGCTGCTACTTACTTTTTAAAATAATATCATGCTTTTGCTTTCAAAACAGGGATAAAAAATACAAGTGTCTACTCGTATATTTTCCTGATAAATACGTGTTCCTAGTTATTAGTACTTGTATAATGTAAATCTCGAAATGTTAAAAAAAAAAAACAATTTGGAAAGGCTTTTTGTGGAGGTTAAGAAGAATTGCCATATTTCGGAAAGTAAACAAAAAGCTTATAAGGTAATTATTTAGTATCCTTTTTCCTTCTTCCGTGTATAAAATAGAAAGTAGTTTTGATTTTTATCTTTGAAGACGTCAGAGCACTTATTCAAAACAAGTTACTTTTATAAATAAGAAAAAACAACCATTACACTTTACGCGCTAATAACAGTATTAATGTAAATTTTGTTAATTATATTGAATATGCTAATTCAATTCGTATATATTATTGTTGTAATATATGGTGACTTATTAATTAATATATCTAATAGAATTATTATGATTTCTATGTTTAAATAAAAATGAAAGTACTTAAAAACAATTGTGCCCTATTTTGCCTTCATTGATCAAATTCAAATTCAAAATATCTTTATTCAAGTAGGCCTATTACAGCACTTTTGAATCGTCAAATATAGTTTTTTCATAGACTAATTCTAATGTAAGACTGATGATGGCACTAAAGAACGACCTAAAATCTAAAGTTACGAAGGTTTCTTCGCTCCTTGTCCTAAGAAGAGCCCAAAACAAACTCATTTGGGTATTTTGTATTTTACCATCATCATTACAATAACATATTAGTTTGTTATATCTAAATTCAAATTAGAGCAATTCGTTTCTATCGTCTTAGTATTCTTGCAACTTATGTATGATTTTTCAATTCACTTTCTTTTGACAAAGACTTCGAATTCATTAAGTGACATCTCTTGAACGTCTTGTGAAGTTTATTATAGAAATGTATACAGTTACCCTTAAATGACCTGTTAATTTTATGCAGCCTACAAGAATGTATAACAATTTTAATTTTATTTCTTAATTTATATGAGGTACATTCACTCATTCTATTAAAGGAGTGAATATGCAGTGAACTGTCATAATTTTAACTGCTCTGAATTTGGTTCTCAGAGACTCTCTTAGACCCGTATTTTAAATCGAACGAACGGCCCTTTTCTGCAGTATAGAAACATTTCATCTCATCAGATCGTTAATAAACTTTATTTTGCGTATAAAGTGGGCGATGGCGATGGAATTGACGTCATTATTTTTATTTCTACATTGCTTGTTGCGACAGTAAGTAAGTAAAGTAAGTAGCAGCCCAATAACGTCCCACTGCTGTGCTCAGGCCTCGTCACTCATAGAAGCGAGGGTTTTTAGAGCAAAGACTCACCACGCTGCTCCACTGCGGATTGGCAGGCATAGAACACAAGTACACTCTCTATTCCTTAATTTTCATAGTCCGATGTGATGGGAATCCTATACGACCGGAGAAAGATCAGGCGCAGGACCGCCGGCTTAACGTGCTTTCCGAGGCACGGGGCTGAATGACACCGCCAACTTCCCAACTTCGGGCAAATATTGAGAAAACCTTAAAAAAAACTCAATATTGAATTTTTTTAATTGGCCCGACCATGCTAACGACTAGACCAATGTTGCGACAGTAAATTACAATAACACTAACACCTGAATATATAATATTGTTGTTGCAAAATTCCTAGATTCATATAGTAATTCTTATATTAAGTGGATGATAGTTTGCGTGTCGCGTAACGTTGGGGGACGCCTCCGGAAGACCGCCTCAATGAAATTGATTCCCACTCGGTCACTGTTCTGGTTACACTATGGGCAAGTGTTAATTTACTACTAACTTGTATTTTTTAGTGTAAAAAAAACATAACTGTAACGGATATTACTGTTATGGATAATGAAAATCACATTGAATCATCAACATAACCGAATTTCTCAAGGAAAGCAAATGCTTTTTTGTACTAAAGGTAGATTCCACTACAATTATTGAAGTGAAACTTCTTTCGCGTCACGAAGATGTGCAGCGTTTCTTAATTTAAGCTAATTCGTTCGAAGGTTAGGTATTTTTAACATTTACAAATAAGAGGTGGCATTTAAATCTGCCACTCGTCATTTAATAATTTAATATCATATTTTTCATAAAATATAAAAGCTAAAATAAAATTATTTCATAAATTTTCTTTGCTAAATTTTAAATTAAAAAACAAAATTTAAGTAATAATTTCTAACATGGAGAAAAATACGTGGCATATTTATTTACAGTTCGACATTTTAAATATTTTAATGACAATTAAGTTCGTGAAATTCGTAACATATCTTCCTTTTTCTTACCCTTAAGCAGGTGATCCCCCCTGGGAACTTCGGGCGGAGGTCCTTGCAGCTACATATCAGTGTCGGGTAGCTGCAAGGAATAGAGGAGAAAGGCCCGATGATGTTGAGATGCAGCGAATCAGGGCTTTATCCGACCAGGCCCTAATTCACAAATGGAGGGAGGACCTCGGGTCTCCTATAGCGGGCGCAAACACTGTAGCGGCTTTTCTTCCCCACTTGGAATATTGGATCTCAAGGGGGCATGGTGTTTTAACATACAGGTTGGTGCAGGTGCTTACTGGACATGGTTGTTTTGGTAAGTACTTGCACCAGATTGTGGGATGTGAGGAGACGCCTGCGTGCCGTGAATGTGATGCGGCTGTTGATACGGCGTATCACACATTGGCAGAATGCCCGGCCTGGGGCCCCCAGCGCCACGTCTTAATGTCGCTGGTTGGAAGCGATCTCTCCCTGCCCAGCATAGTAGGTGCTATGCTTGGTAGCATGACCGGTTGGAGGGCAGTTGCCTCCTTCTGCGAGGCCGTTATTTTGCAAAAGGAGGCATTAGAGAGGCAAAGACAGAGAGCGGTCAATGCTCCTCACTCCCGCCGGAGAAGGGGAGGTATAAGACGGCGCAATTTTGAGCGCCTGCTTCCCCTCTTTTGAACCCTTGAGTCGGACGCATCCGGGGCGCCAGAGATGAATGCGNCCAAAAAAAAAAAAAAAAAAAAAAAAAAACCCTTAAAGGGTCTCGGAAATTTGAAGTTTTATATTTGTATAAACATAAAACAAACTTAAAAATGAGTTTGCCAAAGAAGTTTTACTTCTGCCATGTGTACTTTGTACGCATGCACTTTTAATTTTTTATGTATAATATTTATATATATTTGTGTATGTATATATGTCTATATAAAATAGATATTAATTCTTTTTATCAAGGTTTTAATTGCAATAATATATAGATAACAGAACATACCTACGGGAGGTAGTGATTCCTTGGTAATCATTGAACAATCTACTTTGATATTGTATGGAAATGACATTGGTTCGTATCCAAATACTTTAATACAAAACAAGTCAGACTAGACCCGATATTTTGCTATGAGAACGCAAGCCGTTTGCAATTTAAAATGAACAATAAGAGTGCAAAAATTTTAAGATCTAAAAGAAATAGTATAGCGAACAACATTACCTTTTAATAATAAATATATGAAGTAAAATAATGTTGACGTGATAACGTCTTATAAATCTATCGAATCGAACACTGGCTGCATGAACAGGAAAGGCTTGACACATTGTCACGTTCCGCCTGAGCCGAGCGTGCAATCGAAAGTGTCGATCAAGCGATAGGGAGGCACAATTGGCCTAGGCATTCGAGTATCTATTATTTAAAAAAAGGTAAGTAGCAGCCCAATAACATCCCACTGCTGCGTTCAGACCTCCTCACTCAGGGGAGAGGGTTGATAGACTATAGACCCACCATGCTGCTCAACTGCGGGTTGGCAAGCATAGTACACAAGCGTACTATCTATTCTTTCACTCTCTTAGTCCGATGCGACGGGAATCCGACATGATCAGAGATCAGTGAGATCAGGCGCAGGACCGACGCCTTAACGTGCTCTCCAAGACATGAGGGTGGAGCACACCATCAATTTCCCAACTTCGGGCAAATATTGAGGAAACCTTAACAGAAAATTTCAACATCCAGTTTTGAATTAGCCCGACCCGGGACTCGGACGCAGGACTTCATGGCTGTGCCCGAACATGATAATCACTAGACCAATGAGGCAGAATGTATTGTTTATTATAATTTAATATTTTTATCTATATTTTCTTATGTGTAAAATTATCGTCTGTAAACCGACTTTACAGACAAGCATTATTTAAATAGATTTAACCATTAAAAAAAAGACAACTGTTTTGCAGATTAAGGATGATATGGTACATCAGCAATCGCGTCTTCGTTACATTCCATTATAGTGTTTTTAGAAACCCGCCATAAGAAGTATAACTTTTAATTCACAAATTAATAAATAAAATCACAAAAAATGGAACAATGAATGCGTGACAGTATACCTAGACATAATTACCTGACCCTGTGTTACATTCTTGATGATATATAATACATACAAATGCCTTTCCCACATGAATTCATTGTTTAGTAATCTCTATGATAGATTATAAAGAGAAACTAATTTTTATTAGCGAAACGACCTGTTTACTATTTTATCGCCTTGTATTTTATCCTGTTTGAGGTGGGTCAAGTATAACACATTAATATTGTAAGGATCTAGGTCGACAATTATTAACTTATTTCTAAGTTATTAATATTTCCCCTTGGTTTGTATGTTTAACAAACGTTTAAAATTAAGTCTAGCCTATAAGTAGTTATAAGTAGTAATTTTTAATAATGCAAAGTAGGCACCTAAAAATATATTCGACAGGCAATATAATGTTGTAATTTAATATCTTCCTGTTATATATCTTGTTTTTAATATATTTTCATTTATTATTAATATACTTTATAATGTAATTTAATACTAATTAGATTTTAGTATGTCGTATAGTGGTGTTTTTAATGGTAAGTCTACATTATTTTAAAACATGACAACAACTTAAAAAAAAGTAAATTAAAAATCTTTTACGTGTATTTTCATCAAAAAGTTTTCGTATATATATTGTTTTACATTGTAAAATATTTTCGGTTATTTTCCAATCATTTTTGTTTGGTAGAGATCTTTTAATTTTTATTTCCGGCATGACCTGCAATGTCTTTCATAAATTTTTACACACGGAACAAACATATTGAGTCGTTTTTACACGCAAATGTTAATTTTACCTTTGCTATGTCTATTGTATATTTATATTAACTAATCACTTCGTTGGAGCTACCAAAATAGATTATTTCGCACGCAGACATTACGAAATTAACTAGCCGTTGTGCCAGATTACCTAAAATATCAATTAACATTTATTATAAGATATAAAACATTTTATAAAGCTTAACTCCAAATATCTTAAATTTTATTAACATGTTCACACAGACTTTAATGGTCTATTGAAATTATATGCTCGCTGAAACGTTCGTGAGAAAAAAAATTAAGTACATCTACAGTATTATTAATCATATCTGCTTGACCTAAATTCCTTTTGTTTTTCTTATCAATTCATGAGGTATTATTACTTTGTTAACTTAACTAATTGCATTATTTGTAAACATTACATTTATTAACATACTACAGGTTTAATATGTATTTATCGGTAATACTAATATGAACAATTTGGTCAAATATATTGACAAAAAGGCTTTAATTAAAATGGATGTTTCAAAGTGCTTGTTATGAAAATAGCTTTAATTCTAAATCACAAATAAAAAGGCTTTTTCGATGTATAGATTACTACAGCTATTATCAAGTCTGTTCAGGAGATTTATGTTCGCTATGTTTAAAATCATTTACACTTTGTTTTAAACCCTTTTGTAATAAATAGGCTGGAACTATACAGTTTTTTTAAGAAAACTTAAAGCAATTGATGAAACCCATAATTTGATTCCCAATTTAATATTTTAATGGCCCTCCTTTTTCAAGTATATTTCATATATCGGGTAGCAGTTTTGTAGATGAGATACAATAAGCAATTTAAAATGCAATGCTGTCTAATTAATCAATTTCTATAACAAAAAACTGATACATCTTTTTCAAAATCTATTTAAAATATATGATAGTTAATTTCCATAGAGAAGTGACCTCGAATAAAGCAAGCGATAAAAGAGACAATTTAAAACATAAGATTTTACTTTGAAAGGCCTTACAAAACGTGCTTTTAGTTTTTATGTTCTTTTAACAGATAATTTTTGAAAAGTCAAGGTTTATGCAGTTTTCGTTGTGCATTCTATATTTTTATATTGTACGTAAAAATAAATTTAATAAGTGTATTGTATCTTTTTTTTATAGAAATAAACCGACAATTGTTCGGGAGATAGTAAAAATTGGAACTGCTAATTGGTTACTGGTTAGAAGTCACGATTCTTTGCCAAACCCTTCTCACACCGTTAAGCTTCTTATTTCTAAAAAATTCATTTGTTCGTTTACATTAATAAGTACATTATTATATTTAAAACAACTTGCATAAATTAATGCAAAATGCTACACAAAACATATTGCACACAGACGAAGTCGCGCATTTAGCTTGTTCTTTTATCAATAACATAACACGGAAGAGTGTAACAAGCACTTTTTTACACTTATTACACTACCAACGGCATTTAAAGTTAACTTGATTTGTAATTTGACCATCAACCAGGCCTAGTTGTCAATTTATATAAGGAAGGACAACCACACCGTATTTAGTTGTAACCTTTGTAACCTAGGCAAAGTCAAGAATTAACCTCAAACCTTCATGTTGCTATGATTTTCTCCCATTAGTAATTATTAATTATGAATAAAGGTGAGGTGTATATTTACAAAACTTTCTTTCAATATATATAAAAGTATGATTGACATATCATCGCCAATCCCAAGTTACCGGGGTTTTCTGCAAAAGTTTGTATAGTTTAGTTTTACGAATTCTGTGACTAAAAGTGTATAATTGGGTGTATATTTGTCTTAATGCTTTATATATATAGTTCTTTAACGATTATGTCTAATAAATCAAATTGATCATTATAAAGTTATGATACAAATTGGAGCCTTGGTGAGCACGTTAAGCCGTCTGTCCTGCGCCTGATCTCTCTCCGGATTATGAGAGCGCAGAAATAGAGAGGGCACTTGTGTAATATGCCAACCCGCAGTGGAGCAGCATGGTGGGTCAATGGTTTAAAAATCCTCTCTCTTAAGAGCGAGGAGCTCTGTGGAGGCCCAGCAGTAGGCGTTAATTAGACGCTACTTACTTTGTTAGAGTTTTATTTTATTATATAGGATAATATTAGACTACTTAAAAAAATGTTTTTGTTAAAAAAAAAAACTACGTTGGTCACCAGAATATAAGCGGTAGCTGAGATATGTAAATCATATTAAGTATTAATAACACTGTATTCTGTTATATATGTCATTGCCGATTTTAGTGTTTTATACTATTCTTCGTTATTTGATGAGATGCTATTATGTATTATATAAGATATATGCAACGTATGTATATATAAATGTTATTTTTATTGTTATTTAATATTAGTGACAGTAATTTTCTTGATAGATTCCTTTAAATATATGTGTTTCTAGGATAAAACACGATTCATATAATTTCATACATACATAGCATCACGCCTCATTCGCATAGGGGTAGGCAGAGACAATATCCTTCCACTTGCCACGATCCTTGCATATCTCCTTCGCTTCTTTCATTCTCATTAAACCTTTCATACAAGTTCGTCGGTTTAGAGTACTCTTGACCTGGCCGTTATTTAAAATGTCCTGGATTTGGTCCAGGAACGTTCGCCT
>JACTOM010000934.1:51703-102729 GCA_015832385.1 Elymnias hypermnestra | reverse complement strand
TGTGCCTATGCTGAAGATGTTATGCGAACTGTGGGCCTATGACATAATCCGGTGTACATGTATGAATATACATGTATGCTGAAGCCAGTATGCGAACTCGTGTGCCTATGCTGAAGATGTTATGCGAACTGTGGGCCTATGACATAATCCGGTGTACATGTATGAATATACATGTATGCTGAAGCCAGTAAGCGAACTCGTGTGCCTATGCTGAAGATGTTATGCGAACTGTGGGCCTATGACATAATCCGGTGTACATGTATGAATATACATGTATGCTGAAGCCAGTAAGCGAACTCGTGTGCCTATGCTGGGGACTATAACACGTCGAAGTCGTATAAATTTACGATTGATTGGTTTTCAAGTTCACGGCGGAAGTATATATGCAGCGCCACGATAGTTTATATGGTTGTCTCTAGTAATCATTTCAAAATGGTATTGTAACTAATGCATTTTACTCTTAACTTGTAGACGCAGAAGACGTGGGCGCTACCACTGATGACGTCCAGGTAGAAGAGACCAGACCAGGGTGCTCCACCAACGCCATGTAAAGGGACGGGGACGTCCACCCGTCAGGAGAAGCCGATTTATCGCATTTTGCAAGTCTCGGGGCGTGGTTTTAGAGCGCCGAGACATGTCGCAACATGACCGTGCGAAGGATGACGTCAGCGAGCGGGAATGGCCCGCGTCGGTTGAGTGTCACGCGCGGTTGACTGACTTCTCGCAAGGCATCGGGCATGATAGGAGCTTTATTGCGTTAATCACTTTGGCGTTTTGATTTTTTTTGTTAAATATCTGAATTGTCGCTAAATATATATATATATTTTACTGGCTGTTTCTAGTGATGTCACTTGCGTAGTTGACGATCCCGTGAAGTTATGAGTAAATTTGCTCGATCTCGAATTATTAGTCTAAACCATTCTCGAATCAGTTTGAAGACGCAAAAAATTTCAACAAAATCAATCCAGCCGTTTAGGGAGTTCAGTCATACACACGTACATATAAGCAAGCTGTGTTATTTCTTATATAGTTTGTTTTAATATTCTTATAAAAACCTTTTTAGGTTACCTTCCAATTCAAATAGTTTGTGTTCACTGAAATGTCGCATAAAAACAATTAATTACATTTTATTATATATACATATTATATATTAAAAAAAACCTATACAACATAGATTTCATCATTAAAGTATTCAATTGATAAACAACAATTTAACTTAAACTTTTTCTTTAAATTCAATAAAAAGTATCACGTACTGTTTGTAGCATCGGGAGATGCATAATCGGTGACTGTTTATTTTGCGAGAGGAGTCGCGTTGCTGAATTTATAATGACGGTTGCATGAGTGAGTGAATCAATGGCATTATTGAACTAAAACTGACTGACCTTCACTATATTGCCTCTTTAATGAAATCGGTTTGGAGCACATCGGTTGAATGGTTTCAAAATGTTTAATTTGCAAAGGTAGAAGAAACAAGTGCCTGAGCTTTATTTTTGCTGACAGGTTAGCGCATGACTTCGATCACACTTGATGATAAGTGATGATGCACTCCAAGATGGAAGCGCGTTAATTTGTTAAGAGGCAACTTACGTCTTATAGTTTCTACACAGCATCGTACTGGAACGGTACGCTTTTACGGTTATTTGGCGGTACGCCTTTGCTGGTAGAGTAGTTAATAGCCACGGCCGAAAGCTCCCACTAGTCTACACTCTGACAATTTAGAAAATGACATTTCCTAAATTCGCCTTACCGGGGACCGCTGTTAGCAAAGCGAATACTCCTATAATTGCACCAGCGAGATCGTCAAAAGGCCGTCTTATATAAATGAGTAGATTGTTTGAATACTAATTGATTTCTCCTTAAGCGTGTCTATTATAAAATACTTTATCCGTTTTTTGTTTATACAACAGTCAATAGCACCGATTTAGCACTCTGTTTACTATCTCCACGAGTATAGGTTATTGCGCGATAAACTCTTCACATCGGCTCTTTAAAGATAATATCGTATTAGAACGAGATTATTACGTCATATAAAAAAAAATAACATACATTTTGTATATATTTGTCTTGTTATTAATCGTGATTACATGTATTTTTGTGTCAAAAATATGTATTGAATGTGATAATTCATGAGAACATTGATAGAACGTCTATGTATTTATTTATGTGCAAAAATAATTTATTGTTCGTTAGTCTTGCTAAAACTCGGGAATTTCTGGATCGATTTGGCAAAATTTTGTCTTGAATTATTTCTAGAAGTTCAGAGAAAAAATATGGAAAAATTGCGAATAATATAGTAAAATATCAATTTCCTTTTCCCATTTCATATTCCTACTAGTAAGACATTTGACATTCGTCTAGTCGCACCATAAATTCGGTTCCCTTCAAATACTAAATGATGAACTAATTAAATAGGGCTTTAAAGGGAGACATGAATCACAATATTATAGATTGGTATATGAAGATACTAATAATACAAATTAACTCACCTATGGTGGAGATGTTATAGACACGTAATCAAGCATACACCCTATGATTCTTTCTTTAACAGAAAGATTATTATGGAATTAGTTTCGAGTTGGTTTAATAAAGCGGAACAACAATAAGAAGGATATTTCTAAAGGACAATTTATACAGCTCATTCTTTGTAAAAAAATGTAGAATAGTAAGTAAAGACAAGCAATTAAAAGGTCATCAATAGGATTTAATTGCATACATAGATAACCCAATGAGTCTTTGTTAAAAATGTTTAGCGCTAGAAACTACGTGGAAATGATATTATAATGTTAAGTGTGTACGAGCAAAAATAATGTTATTTTTTTGTTGATGTATATATGAATATAATTTGAACTGAGACCTAACCGAGTTGGTATGAAGGCCGCCAGATAAAACTCAATAAAAATCTTAAAGACTACGTAAAGAATTTTAATAAATTTACTGTTTAATATTACCGATGTGAGGGAAGTATACCCGTTTGAAAAATTTACTTTGATTTTATGGTCATTCTCCGCCAGAAATGCCTACATTTTCTATGGTACTAAAGAAATAGATACAGTCTAGAAAATCTCATAATGATATGAATTTTATTGCAGTTTGTTCATACCTATTTTTCTTCCTTTAAAATATGTATTAGCCTGCTCTTTAAAATGAATGCCCTTGATCAAGAAGAAAATAGTTATATGAATGGTACTAAAACAACAGGAATGATTATCATATAAATTCAGTAACCTGTATTTTATGAGGCGATGATTTGAATGATCAAAACTTTGGCATTTAATTAAATAAGTTCGCCATAATAAGTATTTCATCAGAAGAACATAAGTCAATTTTACAGAGTTAAGGTCCCGGCGGATATTGCGTTCTACAGCAAAATTATAGGACGCACTTATTAGTAAATGTGTTGCAAATCTTTTATATATACATTAAATATGTTTGCAAAAACCGTGAGAACAAAGTTAGCCCGTCGTATTTTATAAACGATAGATAATAATAACGATACCTTATATAGAAAAAGTAATGTTTGAGAGTTCTGCAGTTATTATGAAATTTTAGCAAGTCACGGTTTTAAAAACTTCACATGTCTGATTCTGAAAAAAACTCTATTAGATCTTGTAAAAATTATTACAATATCTTGATTATTTTCCTACATACAGGTGTGAATCGCCTTATACCTTGCTGTGTCCATCACCTGCAATCATTTCTGCAACGATTAAAGTAATATTTTCCTTATCTTATCACTCGATAAACTCTCTTTGGATCTTAAAACAAAAATACTACAATTTTATAAGTAGAAACTGGTTTATAATACATAGGTGAAAATACGTGGTTGGCAAGTATAAACTTGTACCATGGCTACACTCAAAATATACTTAACAATTCACGCGCCTGCTCAACCTTTCAAACTCCTTAATTACCACGAAAAAAATGCGTTTGAATAAATAATGTGGATGATTTAACACCGTTGTTTATAATTTCGATGTCATTTCGATAACTATTCGTGATAACAAATCACTTTGTATGTACATTTGCAACTTACAATACGCATAATTGTATTATGCCGTTTCGAATGGGCTGCAAAATGTTAGGAATTGTTACATGTTTAGAGTGCTCCTACATTAGAATTGAATTGTTTACAAATATTTATAACACTTGAAAACATAACATTTACTTATAATACCTAACATGAAAACGTTTTTAAATATTAGTAACGAGTGATTGTTAGAAATGTTTAGTAATGTTTATAAATTTTCTAACATTTTTTAACAGCAGCGTGAAAGCACCATTCCTCTTATTAGATCTACGTATTAAATTTTTGCACAAATACAAGAACTGTAATATTCTGTAGAATAATGTCACACGCGTAAAATCTGAAAACACAATTATTGTATAATTTTTATTAGGAGAAGACAGTAGATAATGATACCTATTCACAATGTCAACCGGATTTATACACTATATTATCTTCCGTACAGATGAGTAATCTATTTCAGAGATGATTAATCTCAGACCGCTCACTTATATACGTATGTTATTATATGTGTGTTTCTTATTAAAAATACGTTAAATACAGCTATCGGAAATTCAGTGGAACTTCCGATGTTTCGTGCATATATTATTTGTTCTGACCCCGTTTTATACCGGTTATTTATGAGGCTTATACGTATCTTGAATACATTCTATTTTAATTTAAAGGACGTGGATATTTGCGATATAGGCTTGTATTCCGTTATGTTTAAATAACTCTATTTCAATTCCTACCGTTAGTTGTTACTCTTCATAAATTTTGAATAAGATATCATATATCTCATATGATATCTTATTCTTATTTTCCATCTTAATAAAAAAATACTTTTTGAAGTGAAAAGTTGTTCAGTACCGTGGCGATTTGAAAATGGATGAAACGAAAATGCGACAGTACATAGAGAAAGACGCTTAAATTCATAATATTTAATGTGGAAGAAAATCAGGTAAGACATTCAGGTTATACAGTTTCTTATTTTTCGGGTTACTCCATGTTTGCTTTCATGCGTCGATATAAAGTGCTTTGACCGCTATAAAGTGCTTCACTATTAATCTATGTTAATGCAGTTTTTACGGTATTAATTCAATATTTAAATTCAAGTAGATAATAATCACAATTGCGAACATTTGTAAGTCATCTTTTGAAAGCTCACGTAAAAAGTTAAAGGGTGTTTTCATTATAATAAGTTCGTATTGGATGGCTTTGCATTGACTTTTATTTTTTTTTTAATATTTTATTTCGAGTAGGATTACTACACCTTTTCAACATATGCGAGGAATGATGATAGGTAAAGTAGTACTTTTACAGTATGTTTAGGAACCCTCATAACATTAGATTTTAAGACATTCTTACCTATCATCATTCCTCGCATATGTTGAAAAGGTGTAGTAATCCTACTCGAAATAAAATATTAAAAAAAAAATAAAAGTCAATGCAAAGCCATCCAATACGAACTTATTATAATGAAAACACCCTTTAACTTTTTACGTGAGCTTTCAAAAGATGACTTACAAATGTTCGCAATTGTGATTATTATCTACTGTACTGAGAAGAAAATTAAACGAGTAAGAGTTATTCTTATCAAATATTCATTACATTATATTTATTTATGCACTCGTATGTAAACACGTTTTGTATACCATTTATATTTTTTACTTATACTAATGTGAAAATAGACGTTAGTTTATTTTGATTATTGTAAATATGGTAGATATTTCTTTTAACTGGTCCATATTTGTATTTGAATACATACTGACCCGATAAAGCCGGAAGCTGTCCATAACAATTTCTTGGGACCAGTTTTGTCTTAGTATTCAACTATCTGATCGTTATTTCAACCCAGATTTGGAGGGGGCAATAATCTTGCATTCAACGGGCTTATCCATCATCAGTTTTGACGCGGAACAATTTGTTGCTTTGTTACACATTGTATATTGTCAACAAGCATTGTGTAACAATTTTAAATAATTTTCTTTATCAACTGCTAGAGATTCCTTAATTTTTATAAAATAACTAACTGTTCCCTGTTATCACTATCTTACAACCCGACGCCATAAAATAAAAATTAAAAGTGCGTGCGTACAAAGCACGGATGTCAGAAGTGAAACTTCTTTGGCAAACTAATTTTTCAGTCTTGTTTATATTTGTACAAATGTTAAACTTTAGATTTCCTTGACGTGTTTTAGGTCAATATTAGAAACTATTCATTATATAATGTAAAGAGAATTTAGGAAATAATTTTATTTTATATTTTATGAAAAATAGTATATTAAATGACGAGAGGCAAATTAAAATACCACATGTTATTTGTAATATAAACACATTACGGAATCAGTCGTTTTATTAAATTTCAAATCAATTGCCAGTAGTTTTGAAGATATCATAATGAACGAGTGAGTTTAATAATTTTGATATTCAATCATAACATCTCAAACAATTAAATTCGCAATATTTTTTATTGCGAATGTAATTGTTTGTGATGTTATAAGGTTGTCAACCCTATAAAAATGTCAACAAACGGGTCAGTTTACATAGATATTTACGATTTCGACTATATACATTAACCTGTGTATATAGTCGAAATTGTAAATATATACGTAAATATATGAAATGTAATAGAATTAAGCTGTTAAATAATTGTTTATTATTAGTCAATTGTTTAATATTTATGCATGTTGTACCACCGCTAAATGAAATGGACAACCATTTCATTTAGCGGTGGTTTAACAATATATTTCAACTATTTATAGGTAAACAAAATTAAAGTTCGTATAAACCGAACATTTTCCATCGTGTCTTCTCCAACAAACTTGACACAGGCGAGATAATCTGTGCCCAATGGGCACACCTAAAAGTCATTTAACAAGGAAGAAGTGTGTCTATTTTTTTTTATAAAACAAATTGAGAATCAAGATATGATATGTCGCCTAGTGAGTTATTTACTTCTTACTAGGTCAACGCAACTCCATTTTAGTTTACTTATCAGCAATATGCTCTCACGTTCAAGACGCATACTATACGAGTATTTACAATAAAAATATTTGCTTTAATATAAAAAAACTGCATGCCTACAAAGTACACATTTCAGAAGTGACACTTGATTGGCAAACTAATTTTTAAGTCTCGTTTATATTTATACAAATCTAATAGATTAGATTTCCGCGACTTGAGGGAGGGAAAAAGGAAGATGTGTTAGGAATTTCATTGTTATTAAACGCGTCGAAAATTAATAATAAAAGTACATAAAGCAGTGACGTTGAGTATGAGTTGCTTTCATAGTCGAAGAGAGCAGATATTACTCGCGAGTTACTTAGTTTAACGTGACGGCTCAGTTTCATTCAGTACCAATCCATATACAAATATATCAGTGGCATTGACTATAACTCGCTCTCATAGTCGATGAGAGCGTACTCACGCGTTATATAATCTAGCATGATGACTTAGTCGTATTCAGCACACACTATGTAAAATATAGCAGTGACGTTGACTGTAACTCACTCCAAGCAATAATAAACTATATTTTATGCTTAAATAATAATGCATTGAAGTAAAAATTCATTACCCTCCATTCGATAATATATAATTACTAGCTGTCCTAGCAAACATTGTTTTGCCATATAATTACTATTATCGCTATTAAAAATATGGGTCGGTGATAGAAAGGTGAAATTTTAGGGTTGTATGTACTTTTGTGTGCTGTATCACAGAAAAATAAAATAAAATAATTTCGTCTAAAAAATTAAGGGTGAACAACCATTATAACTTAGGGGTATGAAAAAAAGATAGTAGTAGTAGCCGATTCTCAAACCTACTGAATACGCAAATAAAATTTGGTACAAATCGCTAAAGTCGTTTTGGAGGAGTACGGTTACTAACATTGTGACAGGGAATTCGTATATATTAGGTGTACATTTTAATAAGATGCATCGAATATACCCTTTCGTATAACGGTCAATTTTCATTTTAAAGATTTTTTTTCGATGATTATACAATGCCATTAACGTCCCACTGCTGGGCACAAGCCTCCTCACTCATATGAGAGAGGGTTATTAGAGCGTGGACTTAAATAACATAGACATTGCTGACCTTTTTAATAAAACGCCATTCATAAACCCAAATCATTGTTTTTAAAAGTCATATAGCTATTAAAATATGATAGTTAATTAGCTATTATATCATTAGCATAAAAGGTACGGTAATGAATGATTTATCTTTGAAACGGTGTCTCAAAAAATTATACTTTGACCTTTGAAACAAAGTAATTAAAAGACAAATTTTTCAAAGAACTGATTTGGTACATTTGGCCTTACATACTAATGTTTTTAAGTATTTTTAATAATCATATAAGGACACTGTTATAATTTTTTTTTGCCGTCTTTGTCTTATCAATTATTTTAATTCAAACCTTTTAATATTATAATATTATTTATTATACATAAATTATTAATTTGTAATTAAACAATTGTAAGAATTTAAAACGACCGTGATACTAATTTTTAATTAAACACACCCTGAAAAAACAAGGTCACATAAAAGTTGATAAATTATATTGTAATATGAAATTTTTGTTGATAAAATCCTCGGATACAGCACGTTAATTGTTAAAAAACCTCTTAATTCTTAATAAATATTATAAAGTAGAAATATTTTTGTTTTTGTATGTGTGTATGTATGTATGTAAATTTGTAGCGTTTTCACATAAAAACTATTGAACCAATTTCAAAAATTTTTACGCCATTAGAAATTTGCATTTTCACTGATTGACATAGGCTACATTACTTTCTCAAAAAAATAGGGATCTCTAAGAAAATTGCATTAATGTGACCTAAGGTGTGAAACAAAAAATCGCTTATCACGTGCGCTGCGAAAACTATTGAAGATAGAACTAAAAAATGTTCCACAATATTACAGAACGTTTTACTATCTAAAAAAAGTCCGCGATACCATAAGCCTAACTACTGCACACAATTCCGACAAAAATCAAACCATATATTATTCATACCTCTGTATTAATCCTTATCATATTAAATGATATTCTATTAAAGACCGTTTCAATACCTGTAAAATACTTTTTCAATAATTAAAATCGGACATTCATACAACGTAAACATAATGAATTTAAAAATCTCAATCTAAAGAGAGTAATGTATCCCAAGTCCAACTCCAGAGTGTCAAATGTCGTCTATAGGGAAATTCTGAGACAATAAAGTATTATAAATAAATCTCTTGTCAAATATTATATAAAAAGGTTTTGCATTTCAAATTTTAGTTTTATTTTTAACAATCAAGTTCTTACTGGACCGGTTTAGAAAATTCTTTCAATACCTGTAGAGTATTTTTAAACTGACTAATGTCGTACATACTACGTAAATGATGTTGCGAATTTAAAAATGTGTTAGATAGATATATATTCGTTGTAAAGTAAAACCTGTATGTTGGTTAGATTATGTATGTAAGTCTGTATCTAATAACCTCAATGGAAGTAAATAAAAACTAAATGAATAAAACTTTTATGTTAAAGAAATTAAATCCGACTTAGTAGACTTTCCACTACCACGAGATCCGTATCTACGAGAGTGAAACCGTGGGGCACTGCTAGTCTGTTATATTTTCAAAATTAATTATTAATATCATCATGCGTTATATATTTAGAATGTGTTTTATGTTCAAAGTCTTTTGCGTATCTGTTTGGTCTACATTTTTAGAAGGTTAATTTGCATAGTAGTCACAAAGTTCATTAACCGTTCTCTCGACATCAAATGCAACATTGTAACATCTGAATATGAAGATCAGATAAGAACCTATCAAAGCTTGTTACCATTTCGCTTTGCTAAACAACGGCTCTTTCCGGTTCAATTTTAAATATATTAAAATACGGTGAGAAAACCATTCCACTCCATATAATATCTTTATACTGATAAAACAAAATAAATACAAAATGAAATAGGTTTTTATATAAGCTTTTTTTATTACAGTATTGTTTCTTTGAAAATTCTTTTGAATGTACTATATATATGTGTGTAGTTTTAATGATAATGAAATTGAACTTTAAATTTAAAATTACGATGGTTTGTTCATAATATATATAGAATTAGAATATTCCATATTATTAGAAGATTCTGACAACGAAGGGCATTGTTTTTTCTAAGGGATCTTTCCCCTATTTGCACACTTAGATTTACCATTTATATATGCGTACTACCTCAAGGACAATCCTTCTTCGCATTCTGATTAAAGAACAAACCACAATCGACTTAGTTGGTTGTAGTTCTAGTTTAAAAAAAGGTTTTGAACGGAATAAGAGCCATTACTCACACCACATTTGACGGCCTCGCTGGCTCAGTGGTGCGAGTATTCGTTTTGCTAGTAAAGGTCCCCGGTAGGAAGAATTTATGAAGTTGTATTTTCTAATCTATCTGAGTCTGGACTGGTGGGAGGCTTCGGCCGTAGATACCACCCTACCACCAAAGACGTACCACCAAACAAAAAGGTTTGTGTTCCGGTACGATGCTGTGTAGAAACCATAAGGGATATATTACTTACCCTCTTACCAGATTAGCGCATTTCCATTTTAGACTGTATCATCATTTACCATCAGGTGAGATCACAGTCAAACGCTAAACTGTCAGCAATTAAAAAAAACTTAGGCCTCTTTCAGAAGTGTATTTTATAATCACAGTGGTACATATTTCTCGTAATATAGTTTATTATTGGTTTTAACAACTTCATTTCTACACTTACATCATAAACAGTTTACGTTTTTTCCTAAATGCACTTCTATTTATCTGTAATAAAATAAATGATGAAATAATTACTGCCATTACGAATAGCTTCACTGCCTTAAATCACGATATATAATCGTATGAATTTATCTGATGCTGTACAGATTCCCGTATCAGTATCCGCGGTAATACATAGTAGAATCGTGAAATACACATATTAAATGTTTAATTTTAATTTAACTAAGGCATTCCATTGCGCATCAATTTACAAACTACCTCGCTCACTTACTCGGTCACTGTCAAGGACTATATTACAGAACATTATAATCTTATTATAAGTGCGAAATCTTTTATATTAGCATATTCCAAAAATGACTTCAACGTCAAATATTGTTGTCACTTGAAATAGTTAGTGATATTCAATACACTATAGGTAATCGTTCCTTTTAAAGAAAGGCTTCTTAAAATTCAAGGTTAATGTTTTAGACAAAATCGTCTGAATCTATTGCCGGAAACCAATATAAGGTAGGAAATAACATATTAAAATGTAAACGATACAATCAGTGATAAAATTGCCTTGTTTCAACATAAAAACAATGTGAATTTTTTACGTGACTTTCTTGATAATAGTAAATGTAAAACTAATAATAACAGGGAAAATTGGAACAAAAACTTCGTTATTAACTACATCTATTAAAATAATTATTGTAAACAATTACATATTTGTTAGTAAATTGGGGCTATGACTTTTGAACTAGTATTAAACGTACGTCAGAAGTGCCAACACTAACGGACTCTAATCACAGGTGTTTACAAATAATAAAAATAAAATAAATTTATACATTATAATGACTCTACTTTTGGATACAGAAAAATGCAATTTGGCTGTGGTACTTATTTCAACAATTGGAATGAAATGGGTGGTACAACAATCTCTAAAACTGATATAAGGGAATTTTAATCTAGTACTCCAGACTCCACTAGAATTGACAAATTTTACTGATTACGCTAAAAAAACGGACGTTCGGTAACCAACTGCAAAAAATTAATGTATTTTAATTGTTATAATTTCTTTGACTTATTGTAAAACTCTAATATTGGACTAATATCACTGTAACTTTTAAAAAGTCGTCGTTTCTCTTGCTAAACCTAATTTTCAGAAGCTTCGAGATATGACTTCTAAATCCATTTGTTTATTTGGAATTATTTTTACAAATATTGGATTGTCTTTTATACATCCTTACAGGTAGATAAAAGATGTTACTGGTAATGTTTTTTTTTTTTTTTTTTTAATTTTTATTGCTGACAGATTAGCGCTTGACTATGATCTCACCTGATGGTAAGTGATGATACAGTCTAAGATGGAAGCGCGCTAGTCTGTTAAGAGGCGATATACCCCTTACGGTTTCTACACAGCATCGTACCGGAACACAAATCTCTTTGTTTGGCGGTACGTTTTTGCTGGTAGGGTGGTAACTAGCCACGGCCGAAGCCTCCCACCAGTCCAGACTCAGACAAATTAGAAAATACAATTTCCTAAATTCGTCCTACCGGGGATCGAACCCGGGACCTCCGCTAGCAAAGCGAATACTCGCACCACTGCGCCAGCGAGGCCGTCAAGTCGAGGCTTGTTTTGTAATATATTAGGAAACAAAAGAAGTATACTACATCAGGCAGCACATCTTCATAAAAATCTACCAGAGGTACTAATACCGAATATAAATATAAATATATATAAGGAAGATCTTCAGGACTATACTTTGTAATAAGATTTCATGAGGTATATTAATAAGTTAAATTTTCTGTTATTAAATTTCCTTTAATTTACATAGTTTCCTTACCTTATTTTATAGTTTTTACATTTTTTGTTGTTGCTTTATTTGGTACTTGGTATTTTATCGCATTTGAAGCGAATTTTAATTCTTATGAGAATAAATTCTTTAACTACAACCAAAAAACCAAAACTATATATCGTAAGTATGATAAAATAATGGGGTAATCTTTAATACATTTAAAACCTGATATTAAGAAGTGTCATTAAATCTGTTAGATAATAAACAATAAATAAAAATGGCACGAACTTTTTTAATTGCCTAATATATTTTTTTTTATAATATTGTAGTCCCAGAATTGTGTAACATTTTGTAACTGTTTGCAGGAGAAAGCACTTCACGGTATTTATATTAGATTTTTTGATGTTGGACCAAAAATTACAACTACTTCAAAAAATATATTATTGCACTAAACAATAACAAGAAGGAAAGGAAAAGCAAAATCAAAATGTATGCAAAGCATCCTTATTGCTTTGAGCAATCTCTGTTAGGCAACATCAACCAGGATAAGAGATTCGTTATAAAACATTTTGATCGAGTGTAAATCTAGTACGATATTTACATATACGCATATTTCAATTATTAACAAGCATTAAAAGCGGTACAGTTTTCCAATAGAAATCTTAAAAACCACCGTTAGTGAGAGAAATAACCTCCCAGCGGAGCAAAAAGGTAAGGAGAATTTTCAAGCCTTTGTGTTTTGTCAGTGATGCATGCGCCACCCTGATTGCAAACTCCCATACCATTTGAAACAGCTCAAGCGACAAATAGACACTCGTATTGTATACTGAATACTGGTGCAATTATTATAGATGTTTCTAGCCTGAGCTTTACCACTATACTAAGCGTTTTCCAATTGTTTATTACTGTTTTGCATGAAGAAAAGAAGATGAGCTTAAGGGATAAACTCACTTTTTTATAGGAAACTTGTAAAATTTATGCTAAGACGATTCAGTAAGGCGTTACGGAAACAACATTATCTCATCTATATAACTATAAAGAACAAAATATTACACAGCCAATATCGATGAATTTTATAGAAAAAACTTACATTATAATAATAAAATAGCTGTTATTAACAAGGAAGTATCACGTATAGTAGCAGCGCTATATTGCTGAGGGGCATGGTGATTCATTAAATTGGGACTTTGGTTCAAAATAAGAGGAATAGGAGAAAAATTCCTCTTTATTTAATTTTTTTATAAATTATGTGATCTGACAGACCTGAAAGTTGATTTTTTTATATCCATCATTTATTGACAACCGTGATTAATATTAGATTATGAAGAAGGCAATGGTAATGGTAACAAAATTTTGGAGAGACGCCCAACCAGATGTAAGTCTACTTGAAGAAAATGTGAGTAATTCTTCACATTTGAAGTATTTTTACTGTTGTAATGAAGGAGGAAACATGCAAATTGACCTCAATTGCATTAAAGACAATAAATAGAGTAAACAGGTTAGAATTAAGTGCCAACCTCCGCAATTATTACGACCGGAAAAACTGAATAAACATGTTGAGGGACTTTCCAATTTTGTAGACCCTTAAATTACAACGAGTAAAAACATTTTCGAAAATAATGTTGTGGGTGCTCTACTAGCTTAAGCTGAGCTTTTAATTGCATTTCAAAGCAATTCTGACGTCGTTCTCACATTAAAAAGTAGTAAATAATAATTTTATTATACCAAAATTGGATTACGTTTGCTAGAAATGATTTTGTTCATATTCATTTTTTATAAATAGACCAATAATTTAGAAAATATATATTGTTGAATTTTTTTGACACAATGGTATAGCTAGTTTAACGTAATTTATATTGACTGTTTTAATTTTAATCTTTTAATTTTTCGTTATCATGTTTAAGCGCTGAAGTTACACAGTCTTAAATATGTTGAATTATGCTGTTTATCTTTATTTCTGGTAATATTGGAGGCCTATAAAAACCATTTGCAGTCTTTCCCAGAATCAGTTTTCGATAAGCTACTATGCCTATTTGAATGTATATACAAATCCATTAACTTTACTACTGATATTGAAAATTAAACGTGACGTTTGTTTATTTTTTGTTATGTTACCATCACGTTTCCTTTACGCGGATTTAAAACAATTGAGACACAACAAATAAAGCGCAAAACAGGTTCAAGGCCATAAGTTTGCGGTTTTACTTTTATTTGATTACTGCAGTTTTGAAGCAATAAAGAAAAGAAATCAAGTATAACTTGTTAATTTTAACTACCTTTATATTGGCCATTTCTCAGTCAGCGTTACCGATTTATTAATAAAAATGTTAACAAAAATTTTTGAATTACATTTTAACAGGTTGAAATTCTCAATAATTAGCTATAAAGGAATTTTCATAATGAAAAATTTTGAAAAAAATATAAACTGATTTGAGAGAAAGTTTGCAGTTCATATTTTGTCTTGTTAATAACCATAGCTAGTGTATAACATATTAAAATACATAATTTCAGATATAATTTCCAGTTTTATTACTGAATATTGGTGTAATTAAAATAGAGGTAATTGTTGTAGCTAAACTAGCTTTAGAAAAAAATTAAATTGTAGAATCTTGATTGGTTTATTGTATACCGTAGTAAGGTAATTAGAAATCGATTTTTGTCCCACCGCTGGTCACAGGGCCTCCTCACTTATATGAGAGAGGGTTTTTAGAGCCTAGACCACCACGCCGCTCCACTGCCCATGACAGGCATAGTACACAAGAGCACTCTCCATACCTTCACTCTCATATGTGATGGATATCCATAAGGACCGAAGAGAGATTAGGCGTAGGACCGACGGCTTAACATGCTCTCAGAGCCACGGGGCGTAGCCCACCCCTAACTTACCAACTACGGGCAGACATTAGGAAAATTTTAATAGAAACCTCAATATCAATTTTTGAATTGGCCCGACCTGGGACTCGACTTCATGTCTGTATGTGAACATGCTAACCACTAGATCAATGAGGCAGTTATTGTATTAAGTTAGATATAAGAAGTAAATGTAACTCTTAAAAACGTTGCTCTTAAAAAGAAATAATGCAATTTACAGTTTATCTCAACTATTAAAAAAATATACTAATGTCAGAATATCTCTATTCAATAAGCCTACAAATGCTTATAGCAAAACGTAAATTTATAATTATTTTCTATTTGTTCCGATTTATTATATATATATTTTAAATATTAAAAAAATAAACTGGTTGGCATTATTTGGCAGGCGAGTTAAAGTCACATATTTAATGTTCCTCGATCGCGAAACTTTGAATAAAAGTTTTGTCATGTTTCGAACTTTATCTTATAATAATCGTAGTCAAGTGCAACCTTTAAAAATTTTGCCCTTCCGTATACTTTATTTTAACATTGTGTTTTTATCGTGTATTTATTTACAATTGAAAATTATTTTTAAGGTTAGATTTTAATCAATTGATTTATGAATTATAAAAAATCTTTGTTTAATTCATATGAATACTCAATAAAGATATAATTGGGTTTCAGAATACATATCTACAATTATTACAATCGAATTTCAAGAGGTAATTATGTACGTAAGCCGTTTAAGCTCGCGTGCCTTTAATTATAGTTGCTTATACATGTTTACAATCCTCTCAGATGCATTTTTGCAAGTATTCAATTCTCTAGCTGATGTTTCAATTTCTCATTTGCCGGAGTTTGGCGTTATAGGATTGGTCATGACTAGTTATCACCCTACCAGCAAAGTTGTGTATGTGATTTGAAGTAACGTGTCTCTTATAAGGTTAGCACGCTTCCATCTTAGATCGTATCATGATTTGCCATCACGTGAGATTTCAGTAAAGCGTTTATCTATCAACAATAAAGAAAACATTGACTCGCTATTTTTTATTTACCTACATAAAAAGATAATTATCAAATAGTGCAAGACGTGATCTACAGTTATTGAAACAAAGTAAACAGTGTTTCTAGTCACGTTTTATTGTATTTCTAATCTCATCAATTCTATTCATGTAACTCTCAAGGATACATGAAACAACTTGGCGTTATTATTTCTACTCTCGTTTCATGTAAACTCGTTCGGTCGGAAAATGTTATTACAGATGTAATAAAGAAATAACTTAGTGTAAGTCGATTTTCTGTGATATTATCCATATAATATATACAAAGGCAAAAGACATTTTCAAATCTGATAATACTAAGTGCAATTAAACTGTCTGGTTGTAATCGATACATAAATATACAATACACACAAACACCGATCATTATCACGATATCCAAAGCTATTCCCCCAAATGTTGTCCATAATCACTAAGAATGGATTTTCCCATATTCCCACGGGACCTCGATTTACGTTGGATACTGCGAATGTTAAAATATTAGGGTATTCATAATTTTACTTAATAGCCTAATACTTTTACTAAATGGAAATGTACAAGTGAACAAGTGAATATTAAGTCCCTGTCTTTTTCTTTTCAGTAAATATACCCACATTAATGTATGATTTAACCTAAGGTTTTGAATTTCCTGTTACCAATAGAAATTCAAAAATTGCATCTTATATTAGCTATCCAACGGTGGACATACAATAAAAATCGGTCTAGCCGGTTTGGGAAATACGCCGGATCAAACAGAAAAACTGTTAAAAAACTGGTAATATTAACATAAGTCCCATGGACACCTTGAAAGTAGTCAATCAAATAGACAAAATAAAAAAGTTATTATTTGTACAAATATGTTGTAATCAAACACAAGCATTTTAGACAAAATTCGTTATTCTGACTACATAAAGAGATATTTCAATTTAATTCTTCTTGTATAAATTAAAATACACTAAAAGGTTTCGAAGGTTGTATTTAGTCCATTTCCAGTCTAAGGTAATCATCATAATTATTGCTATTAACTTGACTAAATCGTTGGAATCTAGTCTGGATGATAAAATATTCAACGTACATTTAGAATAAGGTCGAATAAGACAGTCAAAGCCAGTTATTAAATTAAATATCAAAGACCGATACATATTTTTGCGTTACATTGCAAATAAACGACTCTAAAATTTATATCCGTATATGACATTAAAATATGGGACTAAAATATATTTATTTAAAATAAATCTATATTGTCATTTTTAACGTTCCGCCATTCGGTATCTCTACAGATAATTAATATAAAACGATATATTATATCTTATAAATGAGAAACAATGTTTCTTTTTATTTATTATAATAACCCATTAAAATTTCCATAATATAAAAAAATACGAATAAATAAATCGGGTTTGGCAGTTTAATAATATCATAAAATATTCATTGTATGAATAAAGAAATTAAATATTCATTGTCATACTGCGATACACCAAGCAAAACCTACTTTAATTATCGTAGTAAATTTTAAAGGCTTCCTTACAATAATACGTATACTCGCTTCTCTCGTAGATATCCTCAGTGCAATTCTCGTTGATGCAAATTTAAGAAATTGTGTTATAGCGCAGATCGGCCGGAACAAGTTATCAAGCCGGCGAAAACTTCTCGCCAAGCTTGCTTGTGTTCTGGTACAATATAATCTGGTTCTGTGTATACACCATTAAAAGTTAATACTCTTAACCAAGTTTCTGCGCTACAGTCTTAGATGATATCATCACATTGCATCAAATGAGATAACAGGCAAAATCTTACTTGTAAATTACCAGTCAGTGCCGCCTTTCCTGGAAAGGTTCTTTGTTCCAATGCAGGTTGGCATGGAAAAAAACTTTTATTGATTGCTTCATTGCTCTAGTGGTTAACATGTCCCGCAATAGAAATGTGGTTCAGAGATAGAGTCCCGAGTCGGGCAGATTTAAATATCGATATCGATATTATTTATTAAGATTTACTTAATATTTGCCCTGCTCCACCCCTGTGTCTTGGAGAGCACGTTAGGCCGTTGGACCTGCGCCTGATTTGACACAGTCGTGTGGGATTACAGTCACATCGGGCTATGAGAGTGAAGGAATAGAGAGTGGAGTTGAATAATATGCCTGCCAAACCGCAATGGAGCGGCGCGATGGGTCTATTCTCTAAACACCCACTCTGCTACATACCTTATTTAACATACTATTTATAAATTCATCACTTTTTAAAATGTCTTGTTGAATTAAATAATTCTAATATTTAACTTTAACACAGTTGTGGATTGACCAACAAGCGGAACTTCTCGTACAATGATCTCGTGATACAAACCGGTCTGTAAGGGTTTCTTAACGGACTGTTAATGAAGAAAATATATATATAGTACTTGTACTCTGTTGCATTGCACGCATTAGTATTTGAATATTCGGTATACGGCTACATTATAAAAAAGATTTAAGAATTGTTTATTCGTGAAATAACAGGACTATAATTATGTAAAACTAGTTGATCTGGTGAAATTAGAATCACCTACATTTTTCTCTCGATACATAAAACTTTTTATGTTTAAATACCCCATATTGTTGATATGGATTGACAATTCCAAACGCTTATACGTCAATGTCTACATTAAACAGAGTTTGTCGTATCAACGGGACGAACATTCAATTTATAGGGAAATGAAATTATTGTATGTACTATTTATCTCTCATTTTTCATATACTTACATTGCTTAAATTTTTCCTGTTCTTCCAAATTTATTACCCATATTTATAAAATTAGCCATATCGGTCCAAATGTTCTTTGAGTTAGTATTACTAAATACTAACTGCAAGATTATACATATAAGCAAAAGATTCAAATCAGTGACTTTTCGCATACCTATCTAATGTGACTTTGTTTACATATCTGTGTTTCTTTAGTAATTTATTTTTATTTTAGACTCGTGTAGTGCCTTATATCATGTCAGATACAACCATTAAGGTAATAAATAGTACCTTGTGTTTTAAGTCGTCGTTATTTCTAAATTTGTTTTTTGACTGACTAATTCTGATTTTTGTAGTCACATTTAAATCAATAAGGAAAATCATTGTTTAGTTTACAATTATACTAAATACATGTAAGTAAAATTTTAATGTAAAATTAAATTTTTCGTTTTAGAATAAATGAAAACTAACGGTAGGAAATGACGTACGCGTAAAAACCAATTCTACACTTATATAAAAGAGAAAAAGAGTAATTTTTTTAATATTTTGGATTTCCTATTCCTCATAGTTGAGAACTTACATGAACTTTGCAATGTAAAAAGTATGTTCATTTTATTCTTAAATCTTAAAGTAACTAATGGTAGAAAGATAGTATCTAAATAGGTTTTTTTTATTTGGGAAATACTACACATTCCCCGTTTGATTGTATAGAGAAAAAATAAATATTTTGTTAACAGAGACGTGCAAATAAATAAGAATTGAGGTATATACGCCTTTACTTTTCCTTACTTATAGATTTGCGCTTATCTTAGTTGGTGAAGCTATAAGATAATGCAGATTAGTGTAGTGAGTGGATTTTAAGATAAAGTACAGTATATTAATATAAATGCACATGCATTTGCAAAATAGCGTATTAATATACATAAGTATAATATAATAACATATAATATAAGTTGGATATCCCTTACTGCCTTTCTATTTTTAGTTCAGATAGGCACATTGCACTCCAATATCTACTTTTACAAATACCCAACGTAAGCATCTCTTACCCAATACATTATTTTTTTACAAAACAAATGTTAAAAAATATTCAAAAATATAATGTCTTTAGCTGTAATTTGGTAAGCTTTTGTAATAAATTATCTTTGTATCTTTTAAACAACAGGTACATATATGTATCAGTAACTGTACTTAATTTATAGAAATGAAACGTTAATCTTTTTATGAAATGGGTCATAAAATTGGGTTTATACAACTCAAAATTGATTGCTAATGATTGTGACTGCCATAGATTGTATTTAAGCAAATAGAACTTCCCTTATCTTCCATTGCCCCTACGAAAATTGAATCAATATCTATCTATTTATAATTCTAAATATAACATCTGAATACATCAGAATTTTTCCTAATATATCTGTTATCCCTACATCATGACTATCATTTATGAAATATATATGCTTAGAAAAGTACATTAGTAAAACTTTGAACGATAAACGATACAGAACGACAATATCATCCTCTTTTTTCCGTTTATTTGAATGATATTTAACATACCTTAATTTTCTTTATACGTACCAAAAATAACTAAATTCAATGTAAAATTAAATTTTATCATTCTTACTTATACGATTATATTAATGGAATTATTAAATAATAGTATCATTACGATGTAAATAGACCATTTTGATAGATGTGGTTGAAAAAAACAAACACAAAGTTATTATGCAATCCTATGCCACTTTTATGTTTTCTTTTCTTAATATTTACCATTTGACGAACAGCTATTTAAGATGAAACGCGGTTGTTGACATCATGAACATCAATTAAAATGTAACGGATATAGTAATAATTTAATATAACACCTTGATCACTTACTTTTGAATAGGCCCATTTTGAAGCACTTTCTCATTAGGTCGGGTAACGTGTTCAATTTATTTACTTCGCCCATTTATGATCATGAAATATAATCAAGTTATCTTAGAGTGATATAAAATTTAATACATTTTATGTTGTGTTCCTTTAATGCGCGTGTAGCACCAAAACGCTACGAACTGTTGGTTGCGACTGAAGTGACCCGGCAAAGGCGACGCGGGCGCAGGCGACTAGCAGTGTACGCGGCCTCGCTCATTGCCACTACATGTAAATAACACTCCATTGATTATCCAATTAAGCTCAACTTGTGCCACTATTATTTTGATAAACAATACAAATATACTGAAGATAACAAATCGTCATCTCTACCTCTATCTACCGATGTCTATAAATTCTTGGACTTAAATCAACTTTCATAAATATATAACGTCTATCAATTTATGACTCATTGGTCTAACGGTTAGCATGTCCGACTATAGACAAGAGGTTCTTCTAGGTTTGGGTCCCGGGATATTAAGTTTTCTATTAAGATTTTCTCAATATTCGCCCGAAGTTGGGACGTCGGTGGTGTACTTCTCCCCGTTAGGAGAGCACGTTAAGCCGTCGGTTCTGCACCTGATTTTTTATTTTATTTTTATTATTATGTATTTTAAAGGTCTCTTATGAGACTATGTCAGACCCATCGTATCCTAACAAGGCCTCTTTTACAAAACACTTAAAACTTTCAAAATTTTTAGAATTACTTCAAACAATAAATTTGCCTGAGGTGATGTCGGTGCTGAAAAAATACTTTGAAAGGTACCAACATCCCTCATATTAAGACCAAATGTATGTTTTAATTCTGTCCTCATTATCTCACTCCATCGCTTCTCGGCTCTTTGGCTAAGATCAAAGTGCGCCTGATCTCTCTCCGATCGTGTCGGATTCCCGTCACATCGGCCTATGGTAGTGAAGAGTATACTTGTATACTATGCCTTTTTATCCGCTGGGACTGCGTTTACGCACCCCTGCCACGAAGGCAGGGAGTGTGGGACTCACTAAACCCCAGTGACATCCTCATCAACCTCAATTGGAGGTGTCAGAGGCTCCCTTATGCATTCACACTGACACTTTCGGATGCAACCGACAAGGATTGGTTGTGCAGTGGAGCAGCGTGGTAGGTATATGCTCTAAAAACCCTCCCTCATATAAAATCAAATCAAATCAAAATATCTTTATTCAAGCAGGCATATTACAGCACTTTTGAATCGTCAAATAATTTTTTTTTCTTTTCTTTTCCACACTCTAATTCTTATGTACGTCTGATGATGATACTCCAGAACGACTTAAAATCTAAAGTTACGAGGGTTCCTTCGCGCCCCGATCCGAGAAGAGCCCACAACAAACTCAGTCGGGTATTCTGTTTTTTTTTTTTTTGTTATCATCATCATTACAATATCATATTAGTTTAATATATTTCAATTCAAATTAGAGCAGTTCGTTCACTCCCACGCGTTTCTATCGTCTAAGTACTCTTGCAACTTATAATACGATTTTTCTATCAACTTTCTTTTAACAAAGACTTTGAATTTATTAACTGCCATTTCTAAAACGTCTTGTGGGAGTTTATTATAGAAACGTATACAGTTACCCTTAAATGAGTTGTTAATTTTATGCAGCCTACTAGAATTTACAACAAGTTTGTTTTTGTTTCGTAAGTTATATGATATACATTCCCTCTTTTTATTAAAATAGTCAATGTTTTTGTGTACGTACAACAAGTTTTCTAATATGTATACGCAGAGAACTGTCATTATGTTAACTGCCATATGAGTGAGGAGGCCTGTGGCCAGCAATGGGACGACAATGGGCTGCTACCTACTGACTTTTTAACAATTTATGTAAATTATCTATTCACTCTTTTAATTAAAAGAGTCAAAATTTTTGTTTACGTAAACCAAATTTTCCAATAAATTGATTAAGATATTACGTAGGGTCATTATGTTAACCGCTTTGATTAAATTTAATTTCTATAAGATTAGGGGAAACCTTGCCGGTTTCGATTTCATCTCGATATAATCGAACGATATTCCACGTGAACATACGCCATTAGTTTTTTTCGGCTGTTGTTTAATACGAAATAAATTTAATTTTCGATTTATTTCAAAGAAATCAGAAGAATCCACAGGTACTGCCGTGTTTAATCGGCGTAGGGTCAAGGTTTCTTAAAACTGTAAGGATACATACAGAAGTAGTATTTTTGCAGAAGCAATTACTTAGCAGACAACCTTTGAATCAAGGAAACTGGATAAAAGAAAGCAGGAAATGCGATAAAAACACTTCAGTAAACACTCTTTCACTAACTATTTTTATATAAAGGATAATTTGCATATAAATTGGTATTTATGAAAGTTGATTTAAAACAAGAATTTTATTTTGGTATCCAAAAAACGATTGTTTTTTTGTAATACTAGGCAAATTTTTACTTCAAGATCGCAATTTATCAAATCAATTAAATCAAAGATATCTTTATTCAAGTAGGCATATTACAGCACTTTTGAATCGTCAAATTATATAATTTTTTCCACACTCTGATTCTAATATACGTCTGATGATGGTACTCAAAATCGGCTAAAAATCTAAAGTTACGAGGGTTCCTTCGCGCCCTGATCCAAGAAGAACCCACAACAAACTCAGTCGGGTATTTTTGTTTTCCATGATCATTACAATAATATATTAGTAAACTATATTTTAATTAAAATTAGCGCAATTCGTTCACTCCCAGGCGTTTCTATCGTCTAGGTAATTTTGCAACTTATAATACGATTTTTCTATCAACTTTCTTTTAACAAAGATTTTGAATTTATTAATTGACATCTTTAAAACGTCTTGTGGGAGTCTATTATAGAAACATATACAGTTACCCTTAAATGAGTTGTTAATCTTATGTAGCCTACTAGAACTTATAACAAGATTGTTTTGGTAAGTTATATGATGTACATTCACTCTTTTTATTAAAAGAGTCAATGTTTTTATGTACATATAATAAGTTTTCTAATATATATACACAGTGAACTGTCATTATGTTAACTGCCTTGAATTTGTTTCTTAGCGACTCTCTTGGACCCATATTGTAAATCGCACAAAGGGCCCTTTTCTGCAGCACAAATATTGCATCTATATTAGCAGCATTACGCTAAAGTAGAATACCAGTCTGGCAGTTTGAACATCTGTCAGACGACGAATTCTTTTAACTGCGTAAGCCGCAGAGCTGAGCCTGTTCGATAGACCACTTATATGGGTATTATTGAGTAATATTTTAGTTATCCCATAGATTTCATTATTTTTGATTTGATCCAGTAGTGAAATTCCTTTTTCCATCGTCTATTGATTATAAGATCATACTCTTTCACCGTGATTTTCAAATAATAAGCAACTCTTCCTAACATTTAATTATTACGGAAGTTGTGTTATAAACTTACAATGTAATACACGGTCAAAAGTGTAAGGCCTCACCTTCAATTTGAATGTCAAACATGTCATGCGGGAAAAGCGACATACTAAATTAATTGTAAATAAATTAAGTAATGTAGATATGAATATCAATTAGTCGTATCTACATTATCACTCACAGTAAACTAAAAGGGAATATATTGTAATTTTTCTTTTTCGAAAAGGTGCAGCGTACCTACCGCAGTTTTTGTATTTCTGTATATAGGTCGTAAAGTTCAAGGGTAATAATGACTATTTTGTTGAGCATGAATAGAAATATACATAATTAACATACCCTGGACCTAAACTAAGTAAGCCTGTGACTTAGGGGTACCAGTGTCTTCAAAATTTACGATACATTAAACGTCTATATATTTAAGAGAACAATAAAAAATGAATACATAATTTATAACAAATTTATAATGTCAAACTAATATGCGTGTGTGTGTTTTTGCGTATTTCGTTTAACATATTTTCTGTTGAATATGAAGTCTAGATTATAAAGAATTTGTTTTTTAATAAACATGTAATTTTTAATAAATTGGTGGGAACTTTATCGTTTTATTGTTACCGATATTAAAATATGTTATTTTTGACATACATTTTTATAATAATAGAAATTTTTATGGTGCAGAAATTTTACGTAGATTAGTTAGTAGTAGAAATGGCGTACATGTTTTAAAATAATAGGAAAGTTAATATATTGTAGGTGAACCAGTTTTGATAGGGTTTTCATGCCTTAAAGTGTACCTTTCTACCTGTTACAATAACTTAGCAATCTTTAAAAAAAAGCAATGTACCATATCACCTTCGAAAATGCTCTACAATGACAATTACGTTTGCAATAGCACACGTAAAATAATTAAGTTTTATTGCAATAATATCAGAAAATAATAATTATTAATTTATAAATATAAAATTTAATAAATAAATAGTTTCAATTCTATAATGTCCGAAATGTAACTTAAAAATAAATTCAAAGTTGTTTCTAAAATTATGGGTACATGAGATATTGTTTTTTAATAAATATTAGGTTTCCATTGAAATGATGTATGAAATAATCACAATAAATATAAGGATCAGATTAATAAACATGTAATAAAAATGTTTGAGTATTTTGATAAAATATTTTGACCCAGCTAACGTTGTTTTACCATATAATAACCATTACCCCTATGAAAAAATAGGGGATGGTGATAGAAGGGTGAAAATTTATTGTTGTATGTATCGTAAAAAATGTTGCCAAAAAAATTGGGTAGATCACTTTTATCATTTAGGGGATGAAAAATAGATGTTATCTGATTCTCCAACAATTTTTTTTGAACGTCTGGAAATCCTCGTGGATACCTACAACACCACGGGGAGGCGTTGCAAGTTATGCCGGACTTATACCGGCTAAAACCTGACGGTGCTCCTTTCTACGTTCGCTGGCGAAAGCACGGGATCGGAATACGTCCGCAGTCCCGCCTACGATGTGCCTTACAAGGCTCCCCCCGACAAAATTCCTCCGCTCGGATGGCATGCCCGGAGCATTCGAGATGTCACCTGTTTTCCCTCGCTTTCGGGCAACAGGCTTCGTGCCTGTTGCCACAAGCTAAACCTAAGGGGGTAGACGTCGATTACGGGCCGCCCGTTTTAGCCCCGGCCTCCTCCTACGCATGACGGAATCGTCTCCATCCACCTCTCTGAGACGTTCCGCCGCCTCCTTCTGCGACATCACATTTTCACAGAATGAGACCATCGCCTCCCAAAAAACTTCCCTACCTACCGTTAACCACAGCGGTTAGAGAAAGGTCGTTTCCGACTACTGCCACGAGTTCTGCTCGTTAGTCAGCCCACCGCGGATACGCAGCGAGTGTGTTCAGCAGTGTCCTCCACCTCGCCACACTCGTGATATTAGTCCGTCAGTTCTCTTCTTGCCACTCGACACAGGTACCTCCCGAAGCAATCGTGCCCCGAGAGGACCTGTGTGAGATGGAAAGACAATACCCCATGGGATCTTTTCACCCATAGTTCGAGGACAGGGTGAACCGCTTCAATTGTACGGTGACCGGCGACGGGCTGCCTCGAAGTATCCTTGCATCTGACGATAAGAGAAGTTCGCGCCATTGATACTAACCTTCTCTCGGTCGCCGGTGGAAGTTTTTCTTTCGGCGCCTCAGCCTCCCTTTTCCTAAAGTAGGCGTTTGATTCTCCACTTAGCCGATATGAACGCTAAGATTCACGAAAATCGGTCGAGCCGTTTCGGAGGAGTTCAACTTCTAACACCATGACAATAGAATTTTATATATTAGATAAATCTTTCAATCGCAGAGACGCCTTTCGTCAAATTCTTACAATGATTTTGTTGGGTTAAAAGCTTAGCCTTACAGTACATATGTTATTGTGAACATGTGATCTTTACTCATAGACATTTTTAGGCATTATACACGTTTCAGACGTTTCAAATTATTCCCAAGTAAGTTAAGGAATTTTGTAACCTGTTGCAGTAGAGAGCAAATAAAAAATGGTATTAAGAAATGTTTTCTCGGTTTCTACATTTTACCGCTACAATAGTGAGAGTTCTCACCTCGCATGCAGTGGCTCTGGATTCGAATCCCGGCAGTGCAAATTTAGAAAACTGATAAGTCTGAGTCAGGACTGGTAAAAGACCGTGGTTAGTTATCACTACACTTATGTTCCGGTATAATGCCGTATAAAAACCAAACGAGGTAAATTACCATTTTACCAATTTTACCTCGTACCATTTTAGCGTGCTTCCAGGGCATATCATTACTTATCATCAGCACCAACTTGGAAGCAATAAAAAAAAAACAAATCAAATCGAATTTATTTCCATTTCTCATACAAAAGGCTTATTATAACATGAGTCACTAGCTCCTGAACTACATTTAACTATGTCTCAAGAACCAGTGCCCACTCCATATATAATATAAAAAAAGAAAACAAATGATGTACGGAATAAACAAAATAGTATAATGATTAAAATAGAAAAAAAATATTTTTAATTGTATAGAAATCTTTGGTGATTGCAATAATCGTCTAAGCTAGGATTTACCTTCTATGAATATTTGCTCATTTAATTCGACAGGCGAATGTTTGTTTACGAACTAACATTAGCATAAGTACGTTACAATATTATTAAACTCGTTTTATTGATACAATTTGTTAAAATAAGAAACTGACTCGTCTTTGCCTTGTTTAATCTAAAAAAAACATAAATTACTTCTTGAAAATAGCATGATAATTAATAAATATAGATTTTAAAATTTGTAGTTTAGTATTTCTAATATTAAAAAGGGCTAAATGAATTTTGACAGGACCTTTGCTATTCGTTTTTGGCTATTTTTATTCCGCTTCCGGGAAATGGTAATTTATAAGCCATACTTTATGGGGCCGTAGCAAAGTACGTGTCATATAAATATAGTCTACTACAGACTTATTAATATCATATTTGGCTTTAAAACTGCTGTTGAATCCTGTAACGGTTCTAGGTTCTACCACTGTAGATTATAAATAGAGTCATTAACTGACAACATTTTAGAGTAGACTGATTGGACCGGAAAGACTCCACATTCTCGTCATGTACCAGCGTGTAGGAAAACCCAGGGGGTTAGGGGTATAAAAGAACTCAAAATACGTCTTTACATTTTTAACCAGAAATACATGGTTGTTCCATTAGTTTCCCGGAAACAGTAATATTTAACTCTATGCCGAGGTAATCATATTCTCGTTTGCAAGTTTAATTTTGTGAAAAATCTGAGAGATACGGATCTTCTGTCAGTATATCAGTGAAGTTTTAGCAAAAATTATAAACAGGAGCTCTTTTAGGACATACATGCCACACTATTGACGATAAAGCTATTGAGAAAAATTGCGGAGGTTACATCTTCTTCTTGTCCTATCAACAAACATGGTGCTCTATCCGAATAAAAATGAACATAAAAGATGTTATATAAAACATAGTGAAAAGGTGAATACATAATTTAAAAAATTGTAAAACAACGTACTACTAGTAAAAACGACATACTTCATAATACTATGACCCTGGCTACGCAATTTCACGTTAATTGATGTTTCCTGCATGATCAAAATTGCACGGTGACGAAATTTTACAACAATTTTTTAAACGAGTATACCATTCACATAATATTAAATAATTTCCATAGCTGAGAGGACTTTGCTACCCATTGACTGGGCATACTTTACCAGTACAAGGACAGTAGCTGAAATATTACTAGTTTTTCATATCCTTACCCTGTGGCCTATGGGTTTCCGCATTCTACGAAACGTAGCAATATAATGTTGCTTCAACAACCTGTAAGGTTCCCAAGTCAACTTAACCCAATTATGAGTGATAATAACTGACTGACTACAGCTAAACGTAACTACTGCGAAGTACTTATAAGTAAAATAATGTTAGATAATCGGAAATATCAATTATCAGATTGTAAGGAATGTATCAACTTATTATTTATTGTGATAAATTAGCCATTAGATTAAACAATACAATGAGATTATTAGTTAATTTTATGACACTAATCACACTTAGAAAATTACCTAAATATGACTATAAATACCTTGTCGAACTTTTTTTATAAATATTATTCCCTTATTGTTAGTGACAAACTGCGAAGCTTACTGTGAGTAATGAGTTTTTGTTCAATAGAGAGTGCTTGACTGCCATTTTATCAATTAGTGTACAAAAAGTATAATATTGTAATATTTTTTTTACAGATGCACCCATTAATTAAAATATTATTCATATATCAAATAATAACTTGCGCGTATGCAGAGTTAGATACAGAAATGTATAGACGGGAAAGGTCATTGTTGACAACAAATTCTGGTATTCAAGACGTGGAAACTTTATTAAGTAACACATTTGGAAACTTTAGACCCATGTTTACATTTATAAAGTCACAGATAAGAGATTCTGTCATTGAGCTACTCTTCCAAGCTATAAAATTCCTGAGATTGATTTTACATGATTACAAAGTAAGAATCTTCAAGAGACTTGGAAATCATACACTTTCCGATGTATTTAACTTTTTATTTGATGGTGTGGCTGAATTTATAGAGGATGGGGAACCCAGAGAGGTTGTTCAGAAGGAAGATGATCTAAAAAGAATTGTGAACCTAACTGAAAATGTTTTGCCAGATGCTTATTTACTGGAAAAGTTGATTCAATCAGGGAACTTATAACATTGTGAAGTCGGCTTGAATTAAGGGAATATAATAAAAACGTTCATACGTGACGAATAACACACAATAATCATTAACTGTGAAAACTATGTATTGCTCAAGTAGCTTATTACGGGTCTTAAACTACAGCGCTATTCTTCGTATTAAATTGCTTAGTGGTAGGATATTTCTTCACTATCTTTCTTTTCAGTTTTCAGTTTTTCCACTTTGGAAAGATCAACGCATATATAGATAGTATAATGTGACAAATAGTAATGCCAACTTCGTTGTTTAACAAAGCATAATTTGAAAAGAAAAACTTTAAATTAAATAAAAATACTTGACCTGATCAAACCTAACAGTTGTAATTATGCAGCAAGAAGCAAGGTGTCAAAATTTTATAGAAATAAAGAATTAATTAAACTTAAAAAAACAATGTTAAGTTAAAAAGGAGTATTTTATTATTTCCATTGCAACTATTTATTAAATGAAGGGTGTAATTATTGCATTTTACTATTCTCTCCCTTTTATAATACATTTCAAGTACAGTGTGCATTTAATTTGATTACATCGATTTTGAAATAATTCTGCAATAACAAATAAGTACACGAGAATCGTACATGTTAATAGTTAAAGACTCACCACACGTGAGGCTAATGTATTTTTTGAGATAAAGTTCGTATAGTATATAAGAAATAAACGAGAGAAACATGTTTCATGTGTTTTTTTTACAAAACTTAATTTATTCAAG
Source organism: Elymnias hypermnestra (assembly GCA_015832385.1). Lineage (NCBI taxonomy): Eukaryota > Metazoa > Arthropoda > Insecta > Lepidoptera > Nymphalidae > Elymnias > Elymnias hypermnestra. The sequence continues at coordinate 72,311 of JACTOM010000934.1, read as the reverse complement.
TAATTGCTATCTAACAAGTATAGGTGCAATTGGAATCGTGCGCGGTAAAAATGTGGATTTAAGAAAAATTTCGTGTGAAATATTTTATTAAAATATTATTTCTATGTTCATCGTAAATAATAATAACCTTTATTGCAAATAGTTCCATATTAACAATTACTATTTAGCTTTATATAAAACCAGATTATTTTTTGATCAATTGACTATTTCAATGCAAAAACATTATACTTTGGCATTGCTTATAATTTGTGACAGGCGCACCAATCCAGCCTGACTTTTCAGACATAAATATTTTATATGTTAACTTTGCATTTATTGACAAAACCAGTTTTAATCATTATCAAAATAAGACATTTTAAAAAGTGTCATGATTAAAAGTTGAAATGTCTGTAATATGTAACAAAAAAGATGTTTTTTTCAAAGTAAATATATTTTTTAAACTAATAAAACATGACGTTATATCGATTCAAATATGTGTCTATCTGTCCAATACATAGACAAAATCTAGGATGTCTCAGAATCATATGCGTTAAAAATATACTTATTTATCGCTTGAATACTCGTGTAATGTCTCATGTATTTTAATTAATTTTTACTTACCAGTAAACAATATAAATAATTTTCTGTTGTCCGGAAGAAATCGCTGATTAGCGATAAGACCGCCATTTTGTACATTTGTTTTGTTATTACTTGTGCGTCTCTTATTCTTTGTAATTTTTTTCTTTGATGCAGAATAAGAGTACATAATATAATAATAAATAAATAAATAACTTATTATTTTCTATTTGTATTGCACGCCATCATTTAGCTTTAGTTCCCTTGCGCTGAAGTAGAGATTAGCGGGGATTGTCTGTATCACAGATTAGGTCTAATCATAGACTAACCACAAAGTTCACACATATATCACAATTTAATTACAATTTACACTAATACTCTTTATTGTAAAATTTAGTAACTAAGTATCAGCCCATTAAGTCCCACTGCTGGGCACAGGCCTCGTATGAGTATGCGAGAGAGGGTTTGTAGAGCATAAACCCACCACGCTGCTTCACTGCGGATTGGCAGGCATAGTACACAAGTGTACTCTCTATTCCTTCACTCTCTGAGTCCGACGTGACGGCATCCGATACGACCGAAGAGAGATCAGGTGCAGGATCGACGGCTTAACGTGCTCTCCGAGGCACGGGGGTGGAGTACACTGCCAACTTCCCAACTTCGGGAAAATATTGAGACAATTTTAATAGAAAACTCAATATCGAATTATGAATTAGCCCGACCCGGAACTCGAACCCAGGACCTCATGTCTATAGTCGAACATGCTTACCACTAGATAAATAAGGCAGTTTACCTTGTGTATATTGTACTATATAAAATAATATAACATAACACAACATAATGACAGTCCACTGCGTATATATATTAGAAAACTTGTTGTATGTACATAAAACATTGACTCTTTTAATAAAAAGAGTGAATGTACATCATATAACTTACGAAACCAAAACAAACTTGTTATAAATTCTAGTAGGCTGCATAAGATTAACAACTCATTTAAGGGTAACTGTATACGTTTCTATAATAAACTCCCACAAGACGTTCTAAAGATGTCAATTAATAAATTCAAAGTCTTTGTTAAAAGAAAGTTGATAGAAAAATCGTATTATAAGTTGCAAGATTACCTAGACGATAGAAACGCCTGGGAGTGAACGAATTGCTCTAATTTTAATTAAAATATAGTAAACTAATATGATATTGTAATGATGATGGTAACAAAAAAAAATATAAATATCCGGCTGAGTTTGTTGCGGGTTCTTTTCGGATCAGGGCGCGAAGGAACCCTCGTAACTTTAGTTTTTAAGCCGTTCTTGAGTACCATCATCAGACGTATATTAGAATCAGAGTGTGGAAAAAATATATAATTTGATGATTCAAAAGTGCTGTAATATGCCTACTTGAATAAAGATATTTTTGATTTTGATTTTTTGATTTTTGATTTAATATAAATAATAGATTACAAGCCCATGGAAAAATTTTACCTGTGAAATGAAACAACGTGAATAACGTTTAGAAAGCTGTTACTATAACATAAAATAACTGAGTGCTATGCCGTCATTTCTGAGCGGTACGCGTGAGTACGTGAGTAATTTTTTTGTCCTGATATTTTTATTTATTACTGCTGTAAGATCATAAATTTAGGTACGGCAACTTTTTTTGATATAATGTTATTAAATATTACCGTTGTACCTCACGTTGTACCTAAGATAAAAAAAAAAAATTTATTCCCGTACTTACATGACCGCTCAGAAATGACGGCATAGCGTTGAGAGTGATTTTATGATATAGTAACAGCCTTCTAAGCGTTTTTCACGTTGTTTTATTATAGTTATAAGTTAATTTTTTCTATGGGCTTGTAGTCTATAAAGTTGTATTGGAAATCGTAAATAGATGTCTTAATTTTTAAGCTTAATGTCCTTATTGTTTGTATAAATGGAAGATAAAATTTAAATAATTTAATTCTAATTGGACCAGGAAACATCCTCGCCATTTTTTTTCTGCGCCGTTATTATGTCGCCTTGATCGTAAAACGCAAATACGTAGAACAGATATTCTACGCGCAAATAATCTCGCCCCAGATTTTAATTTAATTTGCATTCAATTCGCAACGCTTTGTCTACGTGGACGTTCATATTCAGGGTCTGAAATCGATGAATAATAATTTGTCTATCAACAACACATTAAATGATCGCAAGAAATTTACACGGTCATGGTCACGGTGCTTGTTTAAATGTTTCCGCGTTTCTATACTGTTTCAATGGAGCTTTTGTCTCACGTGGTTTTGCGCGACTAAATTAGTCATTTAAACACACAATTTCTATCTTATTGTGAGGTGCTCATATTATTATGAGTGCCTATGAGTCTCTCTCCTATGAGTGAGAAGGCCTGTGCCCAGTAGGCGGACGTTAAAAGACTGCTAAACATTAGTTTTAGATTTAGTTTTAGATTTTATTTTATTTTATTTACGTAAAAAATATAGTCTAGGATATCTATACAACAAAAAAAATCCATAGGTATATGGATTATATGTTTTTTTACAGTTAATTGACATAAATTTGTGACGAATTTCATTGATACACTCATAAATGTTATATAGCGTGATATAAATTAGTTTTTTTTTAATAGTACAGCAAATTTCAAGCGTATAATGATTGTTATAACACATTTTACATGCTAAGCATGGCCGGGTTAGCTTGTTACAAAATACAATATATCACTATATCAATTAAACTTTCCTTGTCACCCTTTTATCATTTTGCTGGATTTATTTCTACTTAAGACACAGGATAGGCTTTATTTTTATTTGTCATCGATACTGTTTCATAGCTTTTTTAAACCGAGATATCGTCAACTTTGAGTTCTGCTGTCAACTAATTTATACCAACAATAAATGGGTGCCGTACTTTAAGTCCCACATTTAGACGAAGATGATACAGATAGACGAAGATGTCAGCTACTACATTGGCCAATATAACTTAAATATATTGTCTTAATTCGACGAAAAATATATTGATATGTCGAGAAACAATTCATTGAACATATTGATTTCATTGATTGGTGTAGATACCTACTTTTTACGTAAAGCTACGTGTCGATTTGTTTATATTGCGTTAGGTTTATTAATCGTTATTAATCTGTATAATTTATCAATCAAATCCTTTTATTACGTTGTAGACCAGTAAAGCAAGAAAATATTAAAATGATTCTGTTTGCTGCTTGTAAACAGCAAGTAATAACATTATTATGTTCTTTACTCAATACGCATTGAGTGTTCGAAGTTAATGTGCGTACGAGATATCACGGTATTTTGTTAATTACAAGAGGATGTAGTATTTTAATCTTAAATCAGTGTGATTCAATAAGTTTATATCTTATTTCATTTATAATTACAATTTAACATAGTTAAGAGGCTTTATTGCAGAGTAAAGGGCATAATAAATAAAAACCACAAAAACATTAATGTGACCGCAACATTATACACTTTACACGCGGCTTTTCGTCGCTGATGACTGTGCCTGCACATAATACAGCAGCCTTTCGGGGTAGCTTTAAATATGCTGCCACACACTGCTGGAACACGATTCCTCCGCCTCTTTGGCGTTCAAATTCGGCCAAATCATTTAAAATAAAGTGTAAGTGGCACTTATTTCGCATGCAGTGCCAAACTTCATAGGCATTTAAAATCATCCCTTACTTCCTTGTCATTTTCCACTCCAGTAGACTCTTATATGATATTTAGTTTATTATATATTAGTTGTTCATCCGCCCATCCCATATGAAATATATAACATCTTTCCATATTCATCGTATAACCACTATTTATTTACCCCTACACGTCTATCCCCTTTAAATTTTAAGTAATCATTTTATACAACAGCAAAGGCTGATACTGACATTCTCGTCTCATTTATTTTATTTATTTATGTCTCATTTATTGTTTATTATTATTTGTTTCTATTTTATATAGTATATTTATTTATAATAGGATATATTTAGGGTCGCCTCTGAAAACCAGCGTTGGGCTAAAGCCAACAATAGTAGCTGAGCGGTGTCACATTTAACTATAATAAAATTTTATCTATAATATATCTAGTATATTTTTTTATTGTATTGTTTTATGTAGTTAAGTGTGACTGAATCGAATGAAAGGTTTTTTTAATTCTTTTTTTTAATGTATATTAGCGGACTTACCTGTTACAAGTGATCTCTTATAAGCAGACCTTAGGGATCTATATTTCTGGGTGAAACAAAAACTTTATACCTAATGGAATGCGAAATGCCAATTTTTTTTTTAATTACGCTTAAAAAAACATTAAATCAATAAACAACACATTATAGTGTATATGCGTATTTCTTAATCGGTAACAATTGTCAAACTCCATACATACATTAAAAAAGTTTATACTTGTATTGTCAAAAGCACTAAGGAGGTTTAAATAGAAAAGTTACTATGGTAATTAAGTTTCCTTAAAATTTCTAATGTTCTACGTGACTGTTAAATATTTCTTTCATAAAAGCCTTCTCCTAACTATAACAAAACAAGAACGTAAGGATTATCGAAATTGGTCCAGCCGCGCACGCATTGGGAAACAATAGTGGTGACAGGGAAATAAGGACTCATTTTATGTAAATATAATATTGCAAAAACTTTTTCCGTGTTTCTTTGATGTCTTTGATAAACGGGTAGCTACTGGAGTTACATTATATTTTTTTTATTATGGTCTTTGATAATTGAACCTTAATGTTCAAACTTATAATTTAAATTAGTTATGATCGAATTTCGACTGGTTTCGTAATAATATATGGTTTTGTATTGAATGTCTAATAATACTTTCTCTACTAAGTTGTATATAGTAAGAGTTTGGGACCCCAGCTTCACATCTTGACATCCTTGATTGGGAGTGACATGTCACTCTCTAGTATTGTGGGCGCTATGATTTTCGATGAATCAGGTTGGACTTCCTTCTGTGAGGCCGTTATCATGCAGATGGAGGCACTGAACAGGCATAGGGAGCTTATGGCAGACGCTTCCATTTCGCCGGGGGAAGGGGAGCATCAGGAGGCGCAATTTTGCTCGCCTGCTGTCCCTTAACTAAACCCTTAAGTTGCATTCATCCGGGTCGCCGGAGCTGCAAGCGTCAGCGAACATCTGGACCCCAACACCTGGATGAAGAGGGTTCCGCTGGGTTTTAGTGGGTATCCGGGTACGACCAGCGAGTCCTCTACTCCAGTATGTAGGTTTCTACATCTTCATCCGGCGTGCATAAAGCATTTCCCAGCGAAAAATAATAAAATATCTAGTAAGAGAAGAATTTATATTAATTAACAATTATTGACGTTGAAATAATTATTCCTATTTTTCCGTAAAGTACCGAGCAAACAATTAGACGCATTTAGTATTTACGAACAAAATTTCACTTAATAAATTCTCGACTTTCATTGCCCAAAAATTTTTATATTTGTAGTTAGTGGCGTTTTTAAAGTTTATTATAAATCAGTAATAGAGAAATATATTCATGAAGTCTCTATAATTAATGGCGCCATGAAACGAACTAGAGCCGTGACATTTACATCTTTAGATTGTACTTAAAGATTACAACATTAAATTACCGTCACATTCTTAATAGTATAGGAAACCGATCTTGGATTGAAGAATTAAAAAGTAAATTTATTTGTAAATTGAGTACTATCATCGACTTGTCATTACTAGCTGAAGCCCGCTTGTTTACATCCTATTTTCGTACTAACAAATCTGCCCGCAGGTTATTTATATCTATGTACATAGATCTACTTATATCTGTTGTAGCCTCTGAAATAAACGACCGATGTACTTTTAAATATACTTATTAGAAAGGAAATAATGTTAGGCCACTTAACTCGCTCCATCATCACAAGTTTCTCAAAGTTGTTCCCAATTGTACTGACTAAGTAATGATGTCCCCACATTCCCATTGAATCGGAAACTACGCGGACGAAGAACGAATAATAAATTGTTAATCTATCCATGTATGTACATACATGTCAAGGTATGATTTTAATCATACCATTTTATTTTGATTGGTGAAAGATGCAGAAAGATGAAAGTTTGTAAAAACAACTTGTTTTACTTTAAATTTAACACATTAGTTATTGAGAAAGCTTTGTAGGGCAGAGGGGAACGGCAAATTCGTGTTACGTCAAATCGTAAAGTTAGGTAATGGCTAGTATTTACTTGCAGAAATCCTAGTTTAAATAAATGGGGAGGAAAATTTTGGAAAAATTTCTTTAGCAACCATTAAAAAGATATATTTTTTATACATTGAAGCGGTCAACACTTTACGATCTGAATTATTGAATGAAATCAGACGCAAAAGTCAGGTTTTAGATATACTACTTAGATTTTTCACATAATTAAAAGCATTTATTACAAACAAATCCATCCAAGATTCAGCTTCAACAACAATTCGTAGTTCAACTTCACAAATGAAAGGAATGCTTTTATTTATTTGTAACAATGAATGTCAATATAAATTTAAAAAACAATTCATAAAATGAAATAAATTTGAATAGTGAATTGGTAGCTTGCATTTGTATTTTGTGCGTTACACCAGACACACACACACACAGGCACAGACACACACACACACACGGAGAGAGAGAGAGAGAGAGAGAGAGAGAGACAAAAGCACACACTCCATTCATAAACAAACTTACACCCACGCGCAATCTCTTTGGCGCTTATTAGTATAGTAAACAAATGGAAAATCCTTAATTGGTAATTAAGTTAATTACACCATATGTTTATTTTAAAAGGGCTGTGTATTTTGTGAAATAAATAAATTTGATATACGATAACTTAACCAAATAAAATATGGACTATTTCTTTGCAAATTACGAATGATTTTAAAAATATTCTTATTTAAGATATATTCTTATTTTAAAAATTTATAAGCATTACCTAATTAAGGGGATACTGAAGGAATACTTGAATATACGTGCAGATCTTGAATGATCACGTTTCATATATTTTGTTGCCATTTTTGATTACTTGTAGTAATCTTTTGCCTTCACACAAGGCTTTGAGGCTATTCTTAGCCGTTTAAATATAGGGCGCGTTACCGATAACGGTTAACCTAAAGGTTACTGTACCGAAAGTACCAATAAATATATATATTTTTATGAGAAGGGCACTGTAACTGTGTTTAAATTTATTATTGACTTAGGGAATAATCCATGACAGCTGCTTTTTGTAAATCAATTGCCATTGCAGAAACCCTATGTGTTATTTCGAGCAGCATAGTATCGAACATGATTGAAGGCAATGTATAGAAGCCTTTGAGAGAAATATGCTTAATGGTTTAACCGGGTTTGACAGTAAGATAAAAAAGTAAGTACTCAGTTTACAGGACTCTTCACTCATAGGAGAGAAGGTTTTACTTATTCATTAGGCAAACACAATTGCTTTTTTATATGTTAAATACAAAAATAAAGTTTTTACCTTAATCGCAATCCAAATCTAAGCACAGCCTGAAACATATATATATGTGTGTGTGATACACACATAAGCAGAGTTCTTTTGTACCAAAATTAAAATTAAAATAATATATTTTAGGTTTTAGAGCATAGACCTTCCAAACAATTCCACTGTGTGTTGGCAGGCACAGTACATAAGTGATTGCGTTCATAAAAGTGCACTCTATATTCCTACACTCTACAGGCCGAGGGGACTGCAATCCGACACGACCGGAGAGAGATCAGGCGCAGGACCAATAGTTTTACGTGCTCCTTGAGGCGCAGGGGTTGAGTACACCGTCAACTTTTCAAACTTCGGGCAAATACTGAGAATTTATGAACAGAATTTCTGAATAATTTCAATATAATTTAAATACAGTAGAAAGCTTTGGTATCAGTAAATAAAATACGACATTTTTTTTTATCGAAATTAGTTTGGGATAAAGTTATTTAGTTTGTCTCGGTGAATTCCGAATTGATTGGAACGATTTTAAATGGTCTTTCAAATCCTAATATCTGATATTATAATGTGTAACATTATATATACATTGTGAGGGTATTTAAATTGGATGTAGGTTACTTAATGTACAGCAGATGATGCAAGAAATAAAACAAAATTAATGTTGCGTTGAGCTGAAACTTTGTACAGATAAATTTCAAAAGTCATTGAGATTATTAGAGCATAGACCCACCACGTTGCTCCACTGCGGGTTGGCAGGCATAGTACACAAGTGCACTCTCTATTTTTTTCACTCTCCCAGTCCCATGTGACGGGAATCCGACACGACGAGAGAAATCAGGCGCAGGACCATCGGTTTACGTGCTCTCCGAAGCACAGGGGTGGAGTACATTGCCAACAACCCAACTTCGGGTATTAATAGACAATTGGTATTAATACAAGAGTCAATATTAATTTTTGAAGTCCCCCTACCCTAAAATAAATTTCGATTGTTTAAATTTTAGTACTAAATTTAAAAAAAAAGTGTATTGCTTTCAAGTTATAAGCGATTAAAAAAATACGTTTTTTGTTAAAGATTTGAACAAAAAGTTAAACAAAATATATATAGGGATAGTTTGAACTAATTGCAGGATATGACTAAAATCATTGCATTAAAGTATATGCCTATGTGGAAACATTTATTATTGAAACTAGCTATATTTGGTCGGTAATTGTTATGTAATTAAACATTTTTTGAACGTTACGAATAGGCCTAAAACTTTTAAGGTTTGGTCGAATCAGTCAAGGCGAGGGCTCAATTGCATCATACCCGATATAACTGGAGGTACCTTTCTAAAAATAAAGCTGAATCGATACTATTGATAAGATATTTATGAAATAAAAATAAACCTAAAACACGCCTTTATAGAAATGCGTCACCTCTTTTCTTGTTGCTTTACCTTTATATCTATTTTTAAAACGTTTTGTTTCTCTATATACATCTCTTTAAAGATATTTCTGCAAAGAGTTTTTGGTGATTTTTTTTTATATATGACGAAATCACGACTAGTTTAGATTGACAATTCGATCTAACAATAGATTTTTAAGACCACGAGTGACTTCCTCGGCATACATGTATGTACTCGTATGTGATTGAATTCCTAAACAACTAGACTGATTTTTATCAATTTTTGTGTGTGTTTATTTGATAATTCTCGGTCTTTACAGGATTGGGAATTGCGTAGGTGATATCGCCGGGAACAGTTAATTATATTATTAAAAGTTGACGCTGTCACTGGTGGTAGTATTCGTTTCAAGGCTATTGTCTTTGGTTTGATTAGAAAATGTAGAAAAAATGCGTTTTCAAATATATTTGTTCAAGTCTATAATTTCAATGTTATTGTTCGCTTTCTAATGTATACTGTTCTTAATGTTTTCCTTGTTCTTTGCGGAAATCCGTGACATGTTCCTTCAAGTTTCTATACACCATTAATACATAAATTAGTTTTGAAAAATATTATGTAGGCACACCGTGTATAAAATCATGAACAAATAAGTTGAAAAAGTTTCCCTTAGAAACTTCGTGTAGCAGGGAAATCTATAAACGATATAAAAGCTTAATTTTTGATAGTGTGTATAGCCTCTACTAAATGAAGAACAGCATTTGTAGTATCGACGAGCAAAAGAAATATAAAGAATTATGAATTCGGGGTTTGTTTATTCTTCTGGTTCAATGGGTTCGGCCATGATTAAATAAAATATATTACACGTTATTCCCCGCGGTGTTACTCGAGTATTTCTTGATTCCGTTGGAGTAATGGAAAACCTGTTTTTAGTGTTTATGTCGCGAAAGGAACATGTGTGACGAATGTCAAATCAAAGGGTAAACGGTAAAGGATATTGCTCAATAAGTTTCACTTGTTTTCGGAAACCGTGGGGATATGGTGAAACTCGTTCTTAGTGAGAGGCTACTTCACGATAGGATTACATACGCCTAATTTCAAGTCAATCTGTTGAATATTTTTGGAGATCTCGCAGGAAATGATTGTGTTTCGCTTGTACATCAGGATCCCGTGAGAATACGGAGAAACTCGTTCTTGAGAGAATCCATGTTGTCAACGTTAAAAATGCCTGTTCTTTCTTAAGCTTCAAACTATCTTTGCACCAAATTTCATTTAAATGGATTCAATAGTTTTGATGTGAAAGCACGCCATACTCCGTATGGCGTGCTTTCACATTTATAATATTAGTAAGCATTTATGTGTAAAATAAATGTTCAAGCTTACTTGATTCATGGAGTTGTAATTACATAATTACAGTACAATAATCAATTGCAAGAAGTCACAAATTGCTAACACAATTATAAAGTGGAATTGAATAAAACAATAATTATTTACGGTTCTCTGTGATTATCGTTAGGAATTTATTGACTTTGTATTTAAGATCAAGAACATAAACAGTGCGTGACAACAATCAAAGGTGTCTTAGGTATAATTTATGATCCTTACTTTTATATCAAACTAATTAACGCTTGCCTCATTGGTCTTGACGTTTGCATGTTCGGCTACTGACATGAGGTCCTGGGTCGGCCGAATTCAAAAATCAATATTAAGTTTCCTATTAATAATTGCCCGAAGTTGGGAAGTTGGCAATTCGCTTCACCTCCGTGCTTCCGGAAGCAGGCAATCTATTGGTCCTGCGCTTGATCTCTCTCGTCGTGTCGGATTCCCGTCACATCTGACAGTGAGAGTGAAAAAAATAGAGAGTGCACTTGTATACTATGCCTGCCAACCCGCAGTTGGCGACGTGGTAAGTCTATGCTCTAACAACCTCAATGCCTTTTGAAATTTATCTCTACAGAGTTTCAGCTCAACGCAACATTAATTTTGTTTTATTTCTCGCATCATCTTCTGTACGTTAAGTAACCCACATGCAATTTAAATAGCCTCACATTGTATATATAACGTTACACATTATACTATCATTATAATGATATTAGGATATGAAAGTCCATTTAAAATCGGTCAAATCAATTCAGAGCTCAGTGAGACAACCTAAATAATACCCTTATCCCAAGCGAATTTCGGTACAAAAACTTGTTGTATTTTATTTTCTGATACCAAAGCTTTCAAATGTCTTTAAATTATACCTAAACCATTCAGTGGATTTTGATTTTTTCCTGAATGAGCAAATAATCAAATACTTTCTCTTTATATAATAGTATAAATGAAAAATTTGCAGCACAAACTTGTTACTTTATATGTATATAATTTGGGTTTTACCGCGTACGACTGAGAAAGTTAAGTATTGCAAATCCACTTTCCACACTGTCTGTAGAAACTTCTCAATTTTATGGCGATACAAAAAGCATGTTAAGACTAAGTAATAACAATATTTTTACTTTATTTGAAACCATATTTTTACTATCGATATAAAAAATATAAATGGATATAACCGTTATGATATAATTTCGATAAATCTTTTAGGGAAGTTCATTAATTTGGTAAATATAATTTAAGTAAAATGTCTCTATAAGTATCACAAAATATTGTTTATACAGTTCGTTTAATTTTAATAGCTATTAGTCACAATATAATCTACTTAAGTAAATGCCTAGTTTTTGACAGCCTTGCAACGAATACCGTTTTTGTGTTTTATTTATAAATATGTTTACGAATTTAAATTGGATGCGGATACGTAAATATGAAAAATGCAATGTAAATAAATTTTATCACTTGAAACATATTTTCACCTTGTGTTTGTTAGTAGCAAGGTTAGAGGCAGAAGGAATCTGAAATTAACGGTTGATTGAATGAATTTCATCCGTTTGAATGTTTTAAACACGCTTTTATTAGCTTGACACATATATTTATCAATGTAATATAATCTTTAAACTTTGTTTTTAGCACGATACGCTAATCCGATTCTCTTAAAAATTTATATGAGTGTCAAGGACTGTGAGAATACAATAATTTAATATCAGAATCCTCCAGACCAAAATATCAGGATAAAGCAAAATCATTATTTTGTGTGAGGCGAATGTGTACGTTTCCAGTAGTTTATTCCAGACATGTTATTGCGTGACAACCCATTTATTAAAAAAATCACACTTATTAAGGTCTATGACACTACATTATTTTAATAAAATCTTACCTATATCCTGCATCAACAGAAGAAGGATGTTCTCTGTTTTGTATGTTCGTAAGTAAATGGGTATCTTAAGCTAGAGCATTAATTATAAGGCAGTTTATCTATAATATATCAAATTTCAATAAAAATCAGATCATATTGACAAATATGTGAGACCGTTTCAAAACACATTACGTACCTGTTCTTTAAATATATTTGTCAGATTAATGTATACTGGAAAAACTTTTTTCAAGCACATTTCATAAAAAAAAATAGCTTGTAATCGTTGTACCTTTAAATATTTAGTCAATTACAATATTGAGACTTATTTGCTTAACTATAAATGCACAAACATTACATCTTGTTAACATATATACATATTTTTTTTTTATCTGTACACAGATACTTTATATGTATATAATTACTTAATAGGTAACACAATTTTAATAAGCTAATTTTACAGGAGACCCGTTAGTTAATTAAACAATATATTTAAATCAACTAATACCAAATCGATATTTTTGTGATCTTACCGCGTCATTTTCGTCGATACGAATAAGTTTTATAACATGAAAATTTAAACTATACTGGAGCCTTTAGAATATTAGATAGATAGACAGATGTATTAAAAGGATAAAAGATGAGATAATAAAAATGCAACGTTAAATATATTTAATGTGCAATTGAGCGGTCTTATCGCTAAAAAGTGATCTCTTCCAGATATCCCTGTGCTTAGGGAGACCGTCAAAGAAACGGAAGGTAGGCCGTGTCAATAAAATTAATAGCGCTTGCGTACAAAATACACATGTTAGAAGTGAAACTTCTTTGGAAAACTAATTTTAAGTTGTTTATATTTATACAAATCTAAAACTTTAGATTTCCGAGACTTAGAGGGAGGGAAAAGGGAAGATATGTTGGGAACTTAATGAATGTAATTGTCATTAAAATAATAAGTGTCGAAAATTAATACAAATAATTTATTGAAATCTCAAATGTCGAGTGGAAAATTAAAATGCCACATGTTATTTGTAAATATTAATAATATTACGTATATTGAAACAATTTTTCATTCAAAACGCTGCACATTTTCGTGACGCTAATCACGTGTTTCATCCGTAAAAAATTTACCCGCTTAAAGGATAAAATTAAAGTGTAAAGGAAATTCGCTTTAAAAAATAGACCTACATATATACGTCGGAGTCAACTAGTTTGCGGAACGCCGGCGCCATTTATCTATCGGCGCTGGACAGAGTCAATGTGTCACAAGCCGGCGTGCATGCTCTATAGTTTTGGAGTGACGGCCCGCAGGCGTGGTCGGCTGTTGAAACTGTCGCGTTCCTAGCTGTTATTGTTAATGTGTTTGAGTAAATTGATATCGGGAACATTAAGTGATTGAACGTTATAATCTTTATAATTAATAAAGTGTTTGATTGCATCAACATTACCCACACCAACGCCCACAGTATGGAAATTGAATTATGGATGCCATTAATGAATTTCCGACGATAAGATTCCGATAGAGACAGATAGTGGTCTACCATACGCTGTTTGAAGATGGAATTTTTGGAAGATATTATTCACACAATCCAAAATCCATTCAAAGATACGATCCAAATTTATCAGACGCACCTACTCGAAGTGGCTAACAAGCAATTAATATGAGCTAATACCTTTTTACATTGGTTCGAAGCATCTTTTATATATATGTACATTAGCTTAAAAGGTTTATGCGTTGACACAGTCATCACAAATGTGTAAGCGTTTTAAATAATCAACATATAAGATCGAGTCACATAAACGTAAAGAAGATATAAAGCGAAGCATTAAACTTCGCAAGCGGTAATAACTGGTTGAACAAATAAAATTGAACTGTTACGACAAGCTTCGCAGATGTAAAAAGTACTAATAAATATGTATATTGCTGGTTTAGTAAATATAAATGTAGCGTAATATAAAAACAGATATTAAGATGAAATTTATAAAATCGATAACGAACAAAAAACGATATGGTTTCAATATTTCTTTGAAATCAATTTCCACTAAAATGCCACAAAAATAATAAAAATAAGTTCTGTAATTTGGCTGGTAGATTATTTTAAAAACGCAACTGTTTTCTTAACTCTCTGATCGTTAACAGTACTCTTATATCAATTTTAACTCTGGTCCAATAATGGTGTGAAAATCTCGGGTTCCCAGCAGCGGTCGAGGCCACTGTGGCGGCGCTCGGTCCTGACCTGGAACAATGTCTTTCCACAGGGAGCACGGGAGGCTTTTGCGAGACGGAAATCTCGCTGAAGGAAGCTCACGAGAAAGAGAAGGAGAATGCAGTGGATGCTCACTGCCGAAGGAGGCGGAATACAAGGTTGTACATATTTGCGCACCTCCTCCCGCCTCCTTGAATCCTCCGTCAGACTTATCCGGACCAGAATGCGAAAGCCGAACACCTGTTGCCTCACTAACGGATGAAGAGGGTTCTGCTGGACTTTAGTGGGTATTGCGAGACCTCCCATCGCTGAGTCCCATGCTGAGTCCCCTCTGACTGGTTATCGGTCGGGGTTAGTGCATAAATTGCATTTCCCAGCGACAACAAAAAAAAGGATGACGAACATGTGTGTAGGAGTGTACACGTCATAAAAGATATAATGATGTTGCCCTAATATTTTGTGGACGTGCGACTTTTTTCTTCCCTAGTAGAAAGTTTGGGTTCTATTTCCGACAGGGTAAATTTTGGAAATTGTCTTTTTAAATTTCTCTATGTCTGGTCTAGTGTTTTATATGTTCTCTCTATACTGAAAATATTTCATATATATTCTTTACGTCTTAAATAGACGGTCTCTGCTACTTTACGTTGTCACAATAGGATTAATATATCGCTGCGACAATGAGAAACGACCTTTAGCGACTGAGATCGTCAATATTGTTGATATAAGCTTAGACTTAGTGGGAATTATATGTACAAATATTCATTTTTACAAAACTATTCTCGGTTAATATTAACACAAATAAATAAAATTCAAGTATGAGTTGATTATGTTAAATATACATATTTTTGTTATAAATATAAGAATAAATAAGAACTCGTAACAAATAATATATTTATTTTAAATGTTCTGCCTATCTGTTTTAATATATTTCCAATAGGGCTGGAGCCTTTTCAACGAGGTTTATATAATTTTAACTTTTTTATTTCAAAACTACGGGAACAGAATATTCCAAGCATAAAATTAATATTTACCAAACTTGTTTGCTAACTTAAATACTGCGTATTATCATATTACTCTGTAACTTCTTTTGTGAAACCGTTATCAATTAATTTAAACAGAAACAGCTAAAAAATTACCTTCATATACCGCAAATCGTCCTTTTTAAAAATATCTTCATCATCATTTTCTTGCCTCTTCATGAACATAAAACTTTTATAACAGCAAAGATAGAAATATAATTATCGTATCGTAAATCTACTTGTTTATTGTAGAAGGTATTCAAAGCACATTGCTCTTTAATGTTGCAATAAAAAAATAAATATTAGATTGCAATCGGTATAATCCTAACGTGTTTTGTCATTTCGAACATTGATGCGTATTTGCTTGACCGTGAGTGTGTTAAAATTTACTTTTTATTAAAACTAGCAAATCTTTTCAATGCCTCGCTAGAACACTGGTGCGAGTATTTAATTCGTTAGCCTCGAATACTCGGTATGAATCTTACCAGGGCAAATATTTTCTGAAGGCTTTGATCATGCCACCGGCGGTTTGTTGTACGTGAATACGTCTCGTATAGGGTTTCTATAAAAGTTACAATCCCTACTTAGGGATAAAATCTTTGAACTTTGAGCTATCCATTGATGTAATTGAATTTCGGATGAAGCTACAACACCAAACTGTATCGCCATATTTTGTTATCAATGATTTTTTGAAGTGCCTCCAATTCCAAGGTATTGGAAAACCATTCTGTAACCATTACGAACCATTACTCCTTAAAAATCATTAAAATAGAGGTAAATTACCAGCTTATTACATTTCTATCTTAGACTGTATCATCACTTGCATTTAAGTAGATCACAGTCATGCGTTAAACTTTCGCCAATAAATTAAAGTTCGTTCTCAACCGCTATTATCCTGACTAAGCTGCGTATAATATAAAAATAAACTTCACAAATAATATGTGAACTGTAGACGAAACAGCTAAACGACTTTAGATTGGTTTGTGAAAAAAAATATGCTATTTTATACATAAAACAACGAAACAGTGATTCATCAATGTATCATCAACTAAAACTTAAATTTTTTAAATAATTTCATTTATTTCACACGTAGTTCTTGTTCTCGTAGCCTTTATTAAAAATTAATTAAAAGGCACTGTATACACTGACAATAGACGTTCAGATTTCAAGTAGACTAGTTAAAAACACATGTCGTCCTCCAAATTTTATACAGTGGTTAGAGAAGCGATGTATAGAATATCATTAACTCGAGATCCTCAGACTTGAGGAACTGACCCCATATTGAGATATAACGACAATGACGTTTTAAAATGTACATTAAAAAAGATAAATTTCGTTATTTGACTTTATTTATTGGTATACGCTTCACAACTTTGTCGCGTAAAGGCTTTATTATTCATATGTAAGGCATAATAATAAGATAATACGTAATTCAATTTTGATCCAAAACAGTCCATATGTCCCTTAAAAATAAATTCATCCATTTCCTAAGTTAAAACAAGCAAACAGTTAAACTCTTAAAAGTATATCTTAAGAACTTATCTTCGATTTACTTACATATCGCTCTAATATAGAGGTTTTTTTTATTAACATGTGATTATTTATATATCATTTTAATAACAAACTTTTTTTAGATGTTGGTGATGATGTAGGTGTGATTTTATTTTTTTGTGTACAAAAAATATGAAAATATAAAAGAAATCTAATTAAATTGAAGATCTCCTGAATATATTTCGAATTATTAGCTATCTCAGCTATGCTTTTCTATAATATATTACTCAAATTCTTGGAATTTCCCATTACATTATTACAAAAAGGAAAAGTGTTTAATCAAAATCGGTCAAGCAACAGTTTTAACGACTTTTTTGCCTGTTCTGGAATGAATATTTAAATCGCTCATAGTGATAAGCTATTATGTTAACATTAAAACTCATTTTTATTGTCTTTAGTCATACAGTTTTTGCGTATAATACTACTAAAACTAGTTTTGTTTTATTATATACTTCTTAATTAAACGCCTTATAATGTTGTATGTGTATAATAGTAATAAAATGATAAATTTTATAGAAACGCCCACGTTGAAACGTGAATTTATACATATGTAAATAGAAATTATATAAATTTTTGAATATATAATTAAATTTTAATGGAATGAATGTGATATTTTGATAAGCTACCGGGTTCAGGATTCTGTTTGTATAATGCATATAAAGATTTAATGGTATAATGGAGTAACGACGAAACCTATTTCAAAAATACTCAATTACGACTTGCTTTTTACATGGCATTACCAATAGGAAACGTAATAGAAATTATTTTATCGGATTTTTTAAAAGGAACCAAAAATGCAGTCAAATTGAGGTCACGGTATAAATAGGGTATTTATATTTTATTAATTTTGCTGATAGGATAGAGCTTGACTGTTATCTTCCCTGGTTAATGATACTACAGCTAACCTACGACATGGCAATTTACACAAAATTTATATTATTTTTTAAGTGAAACTTCTTTAGACACATGAGGGTAAAATTTTACGGATGATTAGCGTTACGAAAACGTGCAACGCTTTTTATGCTAATTCGTTTGTAGGTTAAGCAGTTTTAATATTTACAAATAACATGTGGCATTTTAATTTGCCACTCTAATTCGTTTGAGTCTGGACTGGTGTTTGACTCTGGACTGGTGGGAGGCTTCGGCCGTGGCTAGTTACCACCCTACCGGCAAAAAACATACCGCCAAACAACACTTTGTTTGTCAAACAGCATCGTACCGGAACACATCTCGCTATATGTGTTCCGGTACGATGCTGTGTAGAAACCGTAAGGGGTATATCGCCTCTCAACAACATGAGTTGTTAATTTTATGCAGCCTACTAGAATTTATAACAAGTTTTTTTTTGTTTCTTAAGTTATATGATATACATTCACACTTTTTATTAAAAGAGTCAATGTTTTTATGTACTTACAACAAGTTTTCTAATATGTATACGCAGTGAACTGTCATTATGTATGTTACTTCTTGGTGTGCAATAAAGTATACAAACAAACACAGTGCATTCCTGGTAAAAAAGGCAATAAATTTTGCTAGCCTTGTCCTACTCCAATCCCTTGCTTCGGGGTCGCTCACTGACATAGCGAAATGTGGTAATATCTAATATCACATATAGTGAAATGCAGCAATAAAATGATGGTACTTTATGCTGTTATTCACTTAACGAAACGCAGTGACGTAATTATTTGTTGGCACTCTATGGTCATATGGTACTTCCCCAGTCAACGTCAACGTTACAATTTGCATGCAATGACCCACTGACGATTGCTGGATCGAAAGTATTTCACAAATAAATAATACGTTTTATCGATTTGGGTATTTGAAACATTTTCCGTTACGATATGTCATGCATAGATAAGCAATGCAATTCATTATGTTAGATTTGCATAATGGAAAAATCCTGTTTAAATACAAGGAAAATTTTTGCAATATGTGTGCATATTATACTAATGTGGTAAATGGGAAAGTAATTGAGTATATATGTTACGTTTTCCCCATATCATTTAACTTTTTTTTTAATTTTATATTTATACAATAGAGAGTCAGGTCTTGGAGACGGACGCTCTCGACGTTTTTAAGAAACAATATAAGAGCTTTTGAAGGCTTGATTTGATTTGATTGAAAACGTGTATATTAAATGAGTATTATGGAGTAAATAATGAAATCACTCCAGCAAATTATATTAAATGTTAATCCAATATATCACATTATTTTATGGCTGAAATGAATCAGTTCAATTTCGTACATTGTATATAATCTATCTTGATATTTATATATAATAGTTATCCAGGAATCTATTAACTCATTACGATATCTCTGGAACCATAAAGCGTAGACTTGACATTTGGCAGGAATATTCCTTTTGACGTTAAGAGGTAAACTAAGAACGGAATTTACGAAATTCCGCCGGAAGGGTTGCGGGGGTGATAATTAAAAAAATTCAGACTACACAAGCTATACCTTTATGGTATGTAAAACTTGGTCAGAATTTTTTTTACAAAATGGAAAATATCAAAAGTAAATTTCAGTAAATTCCACCCTCAAAGTGCGGGTATGTTTCTTATCTGTAAAACAATTTGCCTAAGTTCAGCTAGTATATATATATATATATATATATATATATATATATATGACGGAGAGCGTCAGAAGGGGCCTTAAAGCGGACTTGGGTGTCAGTATTCATAATGGGCGTTATAATTACAGGAATTTCAGTTTAAGAGCATAGTTATATTGTCCACCATGTTATTATTCTATCAACTCACAATTTTATGCACAATTAATGAAATACACCAAATTAAGAGCCAATAAGTTAGCATACGTCTGCACCGTGCGGCCGAACTCTATCTTTCCCTTCGACCGCCATTACTCGTGGCGACATACTCTATTCGGGAGTCCCCCGCTCTTATTTTCGAAACACTTATCAATAGCATCCTCAAACAAAAATGTAAACAATATCAATTAATCATAATTGAACAACGATGCTCTTTATAACTAAAACCAATCAATAATAATGGCGCCGTCATATATATATTTTTGGACATATAGAACAATAAGTCAGGGCGTACACATCTTTGTCTATTTGTCCGATAGTCATAGTATGGTACACGGGTATGCGATCCCGGCTCCCCGAGCTATTACTGAATCTTCTCAGTCTTCCGAGTCAGTAATATCCTACTACCTTATATTTTCCTTTCTCTTCCTTACAAAGTTCCTATCTTTTT
>JACTOM010000934.1:14314-48090 GCA_015832385.1 Elymnias hypermnestra | reverse complement strand
TTGATGTTGATGCCCAGTCCGTTCCACTCCATAAGCTTAAAGAGGTCTTCCAACGCCGCAGTAAAGAGCTTCGGGGAGATAACATCTCCCTGTCGCACTCCACGCTGCAGTTGGATAGACTCTGTGTTATGGTCCTGTATACGGACTGACATGGTGGCGTTTTCGTACAAGCACTTCAACACGTGTATGTACCGGTGGTCAATTCGGCATCTTTGCAAAGATCTCAACACGGCCCATGTTTCCACCGAATCGAAGGCTTTCTCATCGTCCACGAACGCTAAGCAAAGTGGCCGATTATACTCCTCGGTCTTCTGTATAATTGTGTATGTCACCTCCTAAACTGCCTGACCGATTTTATTGAAGTTTTTTGTACGTCTTCAGGTAGTGGTAGATAGATTGGTTGGTTTGATAATATAAATAACGAAGTTACCCACTAGAACATGAACTACGTGGGTGAGTCCGCTGGATACAGCTAATTTGAATGTATATCTTCCCTGCATTATAAAATCTGCATATCTCTAAATAAATTTACGTACAGCGTCAATCGCATAGTAAACCGTGATATTTTTCCCTTACCTACTGTACTTTTTTATTTATTTTTGTCACTGGGGAATCCCAAATAATAAATCCACCTAACATAAATCTCTTAATATGCAAATACAACACGAATATTTACGAGGTGGGTTTTTGTTATATTAATTAGATGTCTAAAAATAAGAGTTCTTTTTATAAGGAGCATAAATCAAATTATACATTTTAAATATTGTGTGCGACATACATCGATACAATCTTTAGGTATAAGAGCTTACACACGACGGAATAACTCAGCTAAAAAAGTAGTTTAACAACCTGATTTTTTAATTATGGGCACAGTCGTCCCATATGGTGGTTTCTAAACCTTATTGGGAGGATTATTTATTCACATAATAATGTCCTCTTCTAGCAACAACGATATTTTCAGAAAAAAGCATCGTCGTTTTAAAAAAAGAAGATACTACCTCTTGGAGATATGAAACACGGAAATTATTTTGTCCAGGATTTTTTTATTGTTATTTACATATTTTGACATAAATATTCAATATAATTTTATATGATTAAATAAAAACTAAAATATATGATAATTCTTCAGGTAATTTGCATACAAGGACAGTTTACGACAGGAAATAAATATCGCACAAGGAAAAATGAGATATAATAACTTCTCTTTGTGGCGACGAATGCCGTGGCGAAGCATCGCCGTAGGGGGAGTAGTATACGACGGTCTCACATCAAATTTCAAATCTACTAGCTTTTTATGGCAATATAAACATGTTGAACTAAGAATCAAGGGATATAGAGATTCAAAGACCAGAATAATAAATCAGCAGAGTGATATGGTTTGATTTTCTATTATTGTCTTTTAGAGATCACTTAGAGCATATATATTCGTTCATAATTTTTGAAATTATTGTTAGTTATTGATATACCTAAAATCAAATATAAAAAAACTGAAATCTCTTACATATTTCAAAAAGAAACAACTTGTTTTATGACACTAATATTGCATGTGTTTTAAAAAATATTTTGTATCAATAAACCTTGCAATAACCATTTTACAACAAATATTTTTGTGCTTCTAAAATTTTCTATACCACATTTTGATATGAGACTTTCAAATGGTTAAAATATATTTTAGATATTATGCAATGGACGTTTAAGAAGGAGATGGCATAAAACATTTTATTTATTAAAAAAGCTCGGCTGTAATCAAAAATAAAAGTTCGTAAAATATATCATAAATGAATTCCAGGGACCGTCACAAATTCCGTTTACCTTGTGTACCTATGCAACAAAAGTCAGCAACAGCTTTACAAGAGTTTATAACAGCTTTAATACGTCCCCTTTCGATTTGGGTCACCATCATTTCCGTATTAATGGCGTATCAGAGCTCTGATATTGTGTTGATATATTAGTTGCATTCATATTTCTCTATCTTTGGCTTGTTTTCGGGCTGTTGGAAGCGCGCGTAATTTAGTCGGATCAACGAGTTAGTAACCGATCCCTTGGTCTTTTTCCTTCAACCCTTCCTACCTCAACCAGTTTCTCCAGATTATCTGGATGTCTTCCGGCGATATGACCAAAATAGTGGAGTACTCGTTGGTAGTAGGTGGTGTTTTGATTCGGGTATAGGATACTTAATTTTCTCAAATACAGATTTCGCAGAAATCCAATCAACTATCTAGCCGATTCTAATCGTATATTTGTCTAAGACTGTGCTAGTAGCTGCGGCCGTGTCTACTTACCACCCTATAACCAAAGACGTATCGCCAAGTAAATAATTTACATTCCTCTACGAAACCTTAAGAGGTACGAGGTGTGTTCAAAAAGTATCGCGAATTTTGAATTTTCGCGGGTTACGTATATTCGAATTTCGAATTTTTTGTGGCGTTATGTTGGTACTCATGTCTCTCACTTATGCCGACAAGCTCGGCCATTTTGAATGTTCATTTAATTGTTGACAGCTGCTTTGCTTGCACGTGTTTTGGATCGTCTTCGATTTTTACCTATTCAAAAAAATGGATCAAAGAACCTGTATCAAATTTTGTGTGAAAAACGAAATTAAGTGCGCGGATGCATTCCGAATGTTGACTGTGGCATACGGAGAAGCTACCTTGGACCGAAGCAACGTTTATCGGTGGTACAAAATGTTCTCAGAAGGCCGAGAAGATGTGAACGACGAAGAGCGTGCCGGACGCCCGAGCACTTCAACAACAGACGAAAAAATTAATGAAGTGGAGAAAATGGTATTGGCCAATCGTCGAATCACCGTTAGAGAAGTTGCTGAGGACCTAAACATATCGATTGGCTCGTGCCATTCGATTTTTATCAATGATTTGGGCATGAGACGGGTCGCCGCGAAATTCGTACCAAAATTGCTCAATTGTGACCAAAAACAGCATCGCATGAACATTGCTAATGAGATGTTAAACTCTGTCCGCGACGACCCAAATTTGCTCCAGAGGGTCATAACTGGTGACGAATCGTGGGTTTATGGTTATGACGTGGAAACCAAAGCTCAATCATCTCAATGGAAGCTGCCGCACGAACCAAGACCGAAAAAAGCGCGCCAAGTTCGATCGAATGTGAAAGTTTTGCTGACAGTTTTCTTTGATTGCAGGGGCGTGGTGCATCATGAGTTCTTGCCACAGGGAAGAACGGTCAATAAGGAATATTACCTGCAAGTTATGCGCAATTTGCGCGAAGCAATCCGCCAGAAACGCCCGGATTTGTGGAAGAACAAAAATTGGCTTTTGCACCACGATAACGCCCCTGCTCACACATCGTTGCTTGTGCGCGACTTTTTGGCCAAAAACAACACACTAATGATGCCGCAGCCACCGTATTCCCCAGATCTGGCCCCCTGTGACTTTTTCTTGTTCCCTAAACTGAAGAGGCCCATGAAAGGACGACGTTACTCTTCTCTTGACGAGATAAAGACGGCATCGAAGGAGGAGCTGAACAAGATAAAAAAAAAAATGATTTTTTGAAGTGCTTCGAAGATTGGAAAAACCGTTGGCACAAGTGTATAATATCTCATGGGGATTACTTTGAAGGGGACAAAATAGATATTCATGAATAAATAAATAACTTTTGAAAAAACACAAAATTCGCGATACTTTTTGAACACACAGCGTATATTACCTCTCACATGCTAACTCGCTTTCATTAAAGACTGTACCATCACTTTACTTCAGGCAAGACAATAGTTAAGCTCTAACATGTCAGGAATAAACAATACCATTTGTACTATGGTGTAACGCCAAATATACCAGTAAATGGTTTTGACAATAATTACTATATCTTCATAAAGAGCGTATCTTGAGAAATAATTCAGGTTATTGACAGCGGTTTACGTTTTTCCTGTCAACCTACGTCGGAATGTGGTGGGTGTAAAGCTCCCCCGACACAGCAATAAGGAAAAGTTAGTATTTAATCTTATGTGATATAATATTTAAAAGATGTTTTAACGCACGCTTTAAAACTGGTTGCGGTTTGTTGAACAGGCTCTTCAACTTGTTTTTAAACGTATGTTTAGTCGTGTTTTCTCACATTCCATCACATTGTGTTGATCTTATTTTAATGGCGTTTTAGATATACTATGCTAATATTATTAAGTCTTCAAACAAATTGAAGCGATTATGAATGATAATAAAAATTCGGTATAAGACTGAACTGTAACACATTACAACAGCAGAGCAACTGTCTTAGATCCTCAGATTTTTTGCGTAGAATCTATACTAACAATAGGAATTGAGTCGATCAGATTGTAACGCTATATATAATAACAGTAAATACTGTTACTTTAATAGAGAATGAGAATTTGCACGCTAACATGAAATTCTAAACATATGAGAAACGTCAGAATGAATCAAAACGATGCAAGTTGGTTTAGTCAAGTGACATTTTGTTAAAATTTCAGGCGTAAATTGCTAAATTAATTTCGATAAATAAATTTTCGTTTAATTTAAATATTAAAATGATTAATGAGATGAAGTAAATTGCAACGTTAAAGCTTCTATAAAAAATGTCAAAAGAAGATGTAGAGATGTTACCTAATTGTAATGTATTGGAATAGGTTATAATAATTAGTATGTAGGTTGTATATAGTTTTAAGAAGAAATGGATTGTCAATGTTCAATTTTATCAATACAATTAAAATCGTAGTACAATTTTATACAGTAAAAAAAACAAACATTGACAATCCATTTCTTCTTAAAACTCTATACAATCTACATACTAATTATTATAACCTATTCCTATGGGAAAATGTATTTATTAGTGTAATGTATGTATTACACTTAATACATATCCTTTAGTAAAAGTAAGCAAGAAAAAGCGTACTTTAATGTGAAGGATTACTTAGACGATAAAAAAGCGTGGGTGTGAATGAATTGCTCTAATCTACATAAACTTATTTAACACTATATTTTAATGATAATGGTAAGAAAGAAGATACCCGATTGTTTTGTTGTGGACTGTGCTCAGGACAGTTCGCGAACGAACCCTTGCAACGTTATTATGTAATGGTAAAATAGAATGGTGAAAATTTGGGTATGCTGTATCACAAAAAAATAAAAACAAAAAATTTCGTCCCAAAATAAAAAAAAACAATTAAGGGTGAACAAACCTTAACACTTAGGGGTATGAAAAATAGATAGCAGCCGATTCTCAAACCTACTGAATACGCATATAAAATTTGGTACAAATCGGTAAAGCCGTTTCGGAGGAGTTGTGACAGGGAAATTTTATATATTAGACTAGTTGACCCAGCAAACGTTGTTTTGTCATATAATTACTATAATCGCTATTAAAAAACGGGGGTTGGTGACAGAATGGTGAATAAAATAGAATTTGGGTTTGTATGTATTTTTGTATGCTGTATCAAAAAATAATTTAAAAAAATATATTTGAAAGTACGGTCAGGAGGGTAACTAACATTGTGACAGAGAAATTTCATATATTAGATTATCATCAGTCGTATGTTGAAATGTGTAGGTGAACCTGTGTTTGAAGATTCAAAGGCCTACATGAATAAAGAATTTGAATTTAAACATATAAGATCAGGATAAATCATAGCAAAGAAAGTTTTCAGTGCAATCTCAAGTTTCATCAAGCAGTACATTTATAAATAGTAAATAAAATCGGTTGAGTATTATAAGCAGAACATAACAAAATGTTTCTATAACACTAACTGAGGAATGAGTATATTAAAGGAAGTATGAAAGTAGCACCGGTGACCGAGATGTTAAGGAGTGGAAAGCTATCCTGGTATGGTCACGTTATGAGAAGGGAGGATAGCTATGTATGCAAGAGGGCCCTAAATATGATAGTTAGCGGCAAGGCTGTGTCAGGGCGACCAAAAAAAGTGTGGATGAACTGTGTGTAAGGAGTGTGAATGTAGAAATGACAGCTGATAGAGTGAAGTGGCGAAAGGAATCATGCGGTATCGACCCCACCTAGTGGGATAAGGTCAAGGTAATGATGATTAGCTGTTCCCGACGGTATCATCTTTGTATTCCAGATGCCGTGGAAATATGTGAAAATCCGTGTTTTTTCATACAGTTTATCTCACTTCAATCTTAGACTGCACGAGAATATAGCATCTGGTAATGCAATAGTAAAATTTGATGATTTGAGACGTATAAAATGGTTTTGTAAATTATTACTACATATTTACAATAAGCGTATTTAGATAAATAGTTCGGGTTCTTAACAACGGATTATATTTGCTTGTCAACACATCGGAACGTAGTGGGTGTAATATAAAAGTGTAGTAGTGGGTAAATACTACTGTATTCTTAAACAGGTATACACGAAGGCTGCACAATTTTGTATAAAGTATATTGTTTCTAAGAAATAAATATGCCTACGACTGTTATTAGATTAGATATAAAATTCGGACATAAAAAATAAGGATATTTTTTAACATAATTAAAATAAGAATGCTTTCTAGACTTTCATTATATAACAATGTTACGACAACATCAGACACAACACACAATCTTATGTTCAAAATACTGTTGTTGAAATAAATAATATGCATATTATTATAAGAATATAATGTTGATATGTTTAAATTAATCAGAGAAAATTTTTCCAAGTTGATAACGATACTAATAAAAACAAATCAATATTTATTTAAAAACAAATTAAAATTGCGTGCGTTGTCAGAAGTGAAACTTCTCTGGCAAACTAATTTTTAAATCTTGTTTTAATATATACAAATCTAAAACTTTAGATTTCCCAAACTTAGAGGGAGGGCAAATGGGAGATATGTTGGGAATTTATTGAATTTAATTGTCATTAAAATATTAAAAGTGTCGAAAATTAATACAAATAATTTATTGAAATCTCAAATGACGAATTGATAATAAAAATGCCACGTGTTTTTTGTCAATGTTAGAAATTATTAATTAAATTTTGTTCTCGAATTTAAAATTTAGAAAAGTGAATTTATGATAGTATATTAAATTATTAAATGACGAGTGGCGAATTAAATGCCACATATTAATTGTAAATATTAAAACCACCTAATCTCGAAACGAATTAGCATAAAAACGCTGCACATATTCGTGACGCTAATTACGCGTTTCATCCCTGTAAATTTGACCTTCATGCGCCTAAAGAAGTTTCTCTTCAATAAGTGTCTAAAAATTGATAAAAGCATATAACACTTAATGTGATTATCAGAATATATTGTAAACCAAAAACTGCATCCGTAAGTAATATCAAGTTACCCGTAATGTGTGTAAAACAATCAGTTCGAAGATCCCACAACCCTGTTTACGAATATTTACGCACGAGTTTTGCGGTATAATGCTAAAAACGCATGCCGATATGATAAGTATGATTTTAAGAACTTAATTGCAGGTGTTTTTATTACATGTAAACACATATTAAGAATTACCGTACATACATTTGTTGTTGTATAAATATAATTCATAAATATTCATGCATGTCGCAGTTACGTCAAATCACCGGAACGGACACTATTGAGATGTCACATCTATACGCCGAAAATTGTGTAAATCGAAAAAAAAAAAAAAACAAACATACTTGTTGCTTTTCTCTGGTCTGCGAGCAGCACCGTCTTCGGTTTCTGCAGCAACTCCTGAAGCTCTGGCTGATTCATTTTTCACAAACAATTAAGTCTATCAGTCACTTAATTTATAAAAGCACACTGATAAAGTTTTATATATTTATGACAAAGAGTTTGTTTACATTCACATAAAGCATGACTTTAAGTCAGGATTTCCGATGTTACTCAGTTCGTATTTACGATTGTTGGATCTTTGCTGACAGAAGTTGGGGCACGAGGATATGGCCACAGTGCTCAGCGGCGACTGAGCGCAGCGCCTTCGGTCAAGGGTACTACTCACACCTCACAGTACGGTAGTCTAAGCTAAGGCCTGCTGCCTTTATGTTAAACATAAGACTTGGTAATTGATATTGTTCTACAACCAAGGCCTCGTCATTGCCCTATTTTTTAGCAATTAAAAATATGTTACGAAACACGACCAATGTTGTCTTAAATTGTTTTAAAATCTCAGAACTGATTCACATAGATCGATCACGTAATCAATTGTCGAGTTCAGTAAAAACAACTTTAAAATTTTACTGCATCTATACCAATATTATAATNGGGCACGAGGATATGGCCACAGTGCTCAGCGGCGACTGAGCGCAGCGCCTTCGGTCAAGGGTACTACTCACACCTCACAGTACGGTAGTCTAAGCTAAGGCCTGCTGCCTTTATGTTAAACATAAGACTTGGTAATTGATATTGTTCTACAACCAAGGCCTCGTCATTGCCCTATTTTTTAGCAATTAAAAATATGTTACGAAACACGACCAATGTTGTCTTAAATTGTTTTAAAATCTCAGAACTGATTCATATAGATCGATCACGTAATCAATTGTCGAGTTCAGTAAAAACAACTTTAAAATTTTACTGCATCTGTACCAATATTATAATATGAAAATAAGTTTATTTGTGATCATCCTGATCTTCAAAACTCAGAACTGGTTCGCATAAAAAAATCATTTTGGTGTTGACCAACCCATTTATAAAGGAAAGGTATTTAACATCATGTTATGACGAATAGGAGTGAAGCATTGAAAAATGTTGCAAAAAAAAGTAAAAATGTATTTCATTTGAGAGCTTTCATAACATGTTTAAAATTACACAACATTCATGTATGAATGGACTTAAAAACTTAATTAATTTAATTTGTTTTTCTAAACACCTATTTTTCTTGATGGTAATTCTGGTTCGTTAGTGTAATATATTAATAACATTTTAGAAATGAAACTTCTTTAGGCGAATGGTAAAATTTTAACGGATGAAACGCGGGAATACAGTCACGAAAATGTGCAGCGTTTTTATGCTAATTCGTTTAAAGGTTAGGTAGTTTTAATATTTACAAATAACATGTGGCATTTTAATATACTACTCGTCATTTAATAATTTAATATACTATTTTTCTGAAATTATAAAATAAAAATATTTCATAAACACCTAAATTTTAGGTTCAGATACAAAATTTAAATAATTATTTCTAACATTGACAATAAACACATGACAATATTATTTACAATTCGCCATTTGGGATTTCAATGACAATTAAATTCATTAAATTCCTAACATATCTTCCTTTTACCCACACCCTAAGTCTTGGAAATCTAAAATTTGAGATTTTGATAAATATCAACAAAACTTAAAAATTAGTTTGCCAAGAAGTTTCCCTTCTGCCATGTGTACTTTGTACGCACGCACTTTTAATTTATTCTGTGCACATATAATGTTTAGAACATAATACTGTGGTTTCTAGTAAAGAAGTAAAGGGAAAATTTAATTTTAATTAAATATAGGTCTTAGAAGTCAATACTGTTCAGCCGCATTTGAGCAGTATGGAGGTATTAAGCTTAATACTCTATGTTCATATCGTTAACAAAAAAGAACTATATTTATGTTTAGCATAAGTCTAAATATATGCTTCAGATGTATACAACATGTCGGACTTTGGTTTGATCTTACCCCGTATATATTTAAAAACCATTTTTAGCGATTATTATTATTTTATTTGTGGATTGTTAATAAATTACTATATTTGTTTATTATGCTGAGGTCCTGTGTGAGGTCCTGTGATTATGATGTAATT
Source organism: Elymnias hypermnestra (assembly GCA_015832385.1). Classification (NCBI taxonomy): domain Eukaryota; kingdom Metazoa; phylum Arthropoda; class Insecta; order Lepidoptera; family Nymphalidae; genus Elymnias; species Elymnias hypermnestra. Next base: position 38,389 of record JACTOM010000934.1, on the reverse strand, counting down.
ATATCAGTGAAACGTTTACATGCACTACATCCGGTTTAACGCTATTCCGGAACTTCTCAAATTTAATCAACACTTCTATTTAGTCGTCGTTATCACGATGACTGTGACTGGTGGACTTTATTATTGAGTGGCGCGTTTGGTATAACAAAGTTGCACAAGAGAATGAAGTAATATTCGCCTTGTGACAATTCCTAGTTTGTATCAATGTTAGTATTACGTTTAAAGACATTCAGAGTATGTAATATAATTATAAAGAATCTGAGGATGGTATAACTGAGCCTGCAAATTAGTGAGCGACTCTACTACCATTTCTATTGCTAAGAGGTTGTTGCTATTGCTATTATTAAAAATTTGTTATTTTAAGTGATTAAGAAATATATTATGAATCGAGAACACAAATAGTCAAATAAATATTTCACAATTAAAATAAATATATGAATAATGCAAAACGTTGCATGTACGGAATAACTGATGAGCCCGCTAGGTTTATAGTTGACGATGCTAGTGTCACTAAATGGGACTTACTCGATATATACTCGTAATATAATACTCTTAAACTTTTCGTGCTAACCACTAGGTTATATAATTGCGCGTTTAACTATATAAGAAGACAAATAAGCGTATTTATGAAAAACGAAGTAAAAGTAACTTTAAGAAGTAAGTAATAGTATGTTATATACGTATAAAGTATAGTTCGCCTCTAAAGAGTATAACATAAGGTAAGTAGTAGGCCATTAACGTCCCACAGCTGGGTGGGTGGGAGAGAAGGTTTTTATAGCATAGATCCACCACGCTGCTCCACTGTGGGTTAGCAGGTATTGTACACTAGTGTATGCGCTAACACAACTGCACATTTTTGTGATTCAATAGCGATTTGTGAATTGATCCGATACGGGGCTCGAACCCAGGACCTCATATCCGTTGCCAAACAAGCTGACCACTAGATCAATGAGGCAGTTAGCAGCAGGCAGTTAGAGGCAGCAGCAGGGTGTCCAGTTGTCGGAAAAGCGCAATGATTCGCCATGCGTTCAAACTGCTATGAACTTTAGACCAAAAATATATATAAATTAAGAATAAAGTACAAAGCCGTAAATAAATGTTAAATATTGCAATATTTTCCCCATTCATTAATAAAACCAACTATGTCGTATAAAATGTGGTTTTCCGTTACTTACCTGCTTAAGGTACAACGATATGAATGAATTTTAATAATTAGAATCTGTCATTCATGGTTGTATCTATGCTACTATTATAAGTTGCTGTGTCTATTGTATATTGTCTTGCAAACCGATAAAAGAATTTTAATTTTTATTGATTTTGTGTGTATATACGGGGATCGAAAGTTTGTATCAAAGTCTGTCATACTTAAGGTTAAAGCTATTTAGAAATCAAACCAGAAATACATCCTCGTCTATATTTTACATAATTACTTACATTATTATACATCCTACATATTTTTTCCATATGGAATATTTTAACAATAATAGTAACGACCTCTAGAAAAGAGCATTAGAAGATGTTACACTAATATCTGTTATTGGAGTAAAATAATCCAAAAAGTAGCATGACTGATTTTACAAGAAAAAAACAGCACAAATTGTTTCTTACATTATTGTATAGCTTTATTAATTTCAGTTTTTTTGTTTTATTACTGACAGTTTAGCGCTTGACACTTGATGATAAGTGATGACACAGTCTAAGATGAAAGCGCGCTAATCTGGTAGAAGATAATTTACTTTATGGTTTCTACACAGTGTCATAACGGAACTGAAATATCTTGTTTGGCGGTACGTCTTTGCTGGTACGGTGGTAACTTGTCACGGTTGAAAGCTCCTAACAATCCAGACTCAGATAAATAAGAAGATGCAATTTCCTAAATTCGTTCTACCGGGGATCGAACCTATGACTTATTCTAGCAAAGCAGTAACTAGTACAATTGCGCCGGCGAAAACGTTGTATGTAGGCACTTCAAAATTTTTCGGCGACGAGTTCCAATCTCGGAAAAAGATTGAACATTTTTTTTTTTTCAAAATCTCAGTTAACGACAGAATCGAATTCAGAACAGTCCATATTTTGTTGTGAAACCCCATTTTTAAATCTGCAAAAACGATCACAATAAGGGCTAGAAAAATTGTGTCCATGTACAAAGATGCCTACAAGTAAGTGCTAAATAACCTCCTTCGAATTCAGCAAACCACCATTTTAGCACGTATCATCGTTTACAATAAAGCGCTATCCTGCCAGGATAAAAAATAAGTTCTATAAGTGCTTGATGTTTTTCCGGTGTCAAAATACATAATAGAACTATACATTATCTATTACGTATTTATTCATGTAAAACAACTTCTTGCTATCATTGAGTAAAGTGTATAGATACTTGAAACGGTTTATGTGTCAATTTTCTTGACAAGCCCGAAAAGTATTCAGTCAATTCAAAGTCTGTAACATGTTTATTTGCATTACAAAGTCCTTACTTGAAATAAATCACTAAGAGAAAGATTTAGAGCATTGCCAATAATAACGGTGCACCGTTGATACATACTCGACAATTTGTTGTTTTTGCATAAAAATATTGATTTGTTTAAAGAAAAACGTGATTGCACGTCATATTATAACAGGAAAACATTAAATTGTCATATATTCTAGTTAAATACAATTAGAATAATAAGTATTATAACGAACAACTGCCTCTTTAGAGTCGTGGTTAGCAATTTTGGCTACTGACATAAGGTACTGGGTTCGAGTCCCGGGTTGGGTTAATTAAAAAGTCGACATTTCTATTAGGACTTTTTCAGTATTTGCGTTAAGTGGGGAAGCTGGCGGTGTGTTCCACTCCTGTGCCTCTGAGAGCATGTTAAACTGTCGGTCCTGCGCCTGATCTTTCCGGCCGTGTCGGATTCCGGTTACGTCGGACTGTGGGAGGCCTGCAGCGCGGTGTTAATGGGGCTGCTATTTACTTTTTTTAAATATTAATAATTAATTTATTGGTAACTATATTTGTTTCTTCCACTTACCATCAGAGTGCTTTAACTTTGGACGGCCTCGCTGGTGAAGTGAGAGCTGAGATCCCGTGTAGGACGAATGTAGAATATTGCAGTTTCTAATAAGTCTTAGTCTGCAATGGCGGGAGGCTTCGGCCGTGGCTACCAGCAAAGTTGTACCGCCGTACAAGAAGACTTGTGTTTCGGTACGATTGTTGTGCAGAAACGATGAGGTAAATTGCCTCTTAACAGGTAAGCGCGCTTCCATCTCTCGCACTCAGACTGTATCATTACTAACCGTCAGGTGTGATCACGATCAAGCGCTAAACTGTCAGGAATAAAAAATGATACTTAATAATTTGATCCCTCTATTTTAGCAATAATATCCACGAAGAATTATTTTGTCACACTTCGAAAGATACTTTAAAAAGTTTTAATATTTGAAATAACCTCTTCTACCAGTCGCTGCTTCGAAGTGACATTATGCAAAAAATCTAATTTACGCGACGTGTAGCTTCACACACTATTTTTTGATTTAATTAAATTCCTACTGTTAGTTTACACTCTCCCTATAGATAAATATATCGACGCTGGAAAGCAAACAAGTACTCCGCAAATAAAAATTTAATCATCAGGACAGAAAACATTTCTTGAAAAATTATAATTTCCGTATTTATTGAGTACAGTTATCATTTGTTGCTAAACAGATTGACTTTTATATAATTACGTGTTACGTTGTTTGTCCGCGATAGACTCCTAAACTACTTAACCGATTTTGATCAAATTTGCACACCGTGTACAGCTTGATTCAACTTGAAAGATAGGATAGCTTACATCTTAATGTATATTTGCAGTATTATTTAATTCAAATTATTTGTCTATTAACAACCTTAAACAAAAACCTTAGCCACAGCAACGTGTGGCCAGGTCATAGCAGCATATTATAATAATAATGAATTTGCAATGCTAAAAATAGCTAGTTATTTATTGACTCGAGTTCAATTTTTTGACAGTATAGCGCTTGATTGTGATCTCACCTGATCGTAAGTGATGGTACAGTCTAAGATGGAAGCGCGACCACCAGACAAGACTCAGACAAATTAGAAAATAGTTTCTGAATTCGCCGTACTGGGGATCGAACCCGGGGCCTCTGCTAGCAAGGCGAGTATTTGCACCACTGCGCCAGCGAGGCCGTCATATATATTTCTTTTAGTGGACGGCACCTGATTATAATAGTTTATCTAAATATTAATTCATTCATGAAACTTAAGTTTTCCAAAAATTGTACAGCGCCATCTATTGGAAGCTCGTGTAAAATTAGTCTAAGAAGTTTGATTTCATAGTATAACTTCTTTAGGCACGCTTTTTTTTGCCGCTGGGAAATGGCTTTACGCACCCCGACTGTGGTGTTGGGTGTGTGGGACTCCGCGAGGAGATAAACTCTCAATACCCGCGGGACCGCCATCAACCATGAGCGAGCCAAAGGTTTGTTGAGGCATTCCTCTCTGGCCCCTCGGTTGCAGCCGGCTCATACTAATCTACAAGGGCAGGAGTTGTATGAACCTCCGCCTCCTGTTTTAAAATCCCCTTCGTCGGGGCTGAAATGTTCGACGGCATTCACCCTCACCCTTTGCCGTGCCTCCTTAAGCGAGATAACAGTCTCGCAAAAGAAGGGGACCGCTCTCTGGGCCTGCTCCCTGATGAGTATTGCACCTATAATACTTTTTTTCCACGCTGGGTAGTACATTTACGCACTCCATTCAGAGACATCACAATGACTCGCTGAGGTCCCCAGGCGGGAGATTCTGCTACTGTGGTGGGCTGTGTCTAAGAAGGCACCTGACTCGTGACGACGGCCTACAGCTAACAGTTTGACACAAGTATTTGCCGAAGCAACCATGACTAGTAAATACCTGTACCAAACTGTAGGAGAGCAAGCCGTGCTCTCTGCCCAGTCGTTTGTCCAGATGTGGGCGAATCGCCCCTACTATGGTCACGCCCACTACTGGGGACCCAAGATCCTCGTTCCATCTTTGAGTCAAGGCTCTGCTGGCTAGAACCTAGAACCTCCTTATCCTTACCTGGTTTTCCTGCCTCTGGTTCTCGCGGCTGCTCTGCACTGGTAAGCAGCCAAGAGAACTTCCGCCCTGAGCTCCCATGGGGGATCACCTGCCAGGAGTGTTTCTGCCGTCCTTGAGACTGTACGATAGCCCCGTATAGCTCTGATCGCTATAAGTGTACGTTCACGCAGGCCGGCTCGCACAGAAGAGCAGATTATGATCGCGAATAAAATTAATTGTTGGGTAGTTGAAATAAGGTTTTTTTTTAAATTTCACCTCTTTTGTTCAGGCATTCTCAAAAACAAGGGGCGAAATGTAAAAATAAACCTTATTTCAATTATCCAACACTCTATTTCATTCGCGATCAAAATCTGCTCTTCTGTCCGAGCCGGTCTATGTGAACGGACCATAACCCTCTGTGCCCGCCGTAACAGAGTGACTTAAGTGGGAGTAAGCTGGTTAATGCAAATTTAAATATTTGTTTAGCAAATTGATGTATTATATCTATTATTATTTTATATTAACTTGTTTGTCTTTCGATATAATTTTGTTTTACTTAATCCTGTAACTACTACTTGCGAAACTTGATATGACTAACAGAATTTTCTTAGTAAAACCTCTTTTATTTATAGGTATCATGTTCATTTTGCGGAAGGAAAACTTAGGTTTAATTGTAAATCATATTATCTATGGTAATAATGTCTGTGGTTGGTATTAATAAAAGGACGTTATGTAATCTTCTTCTACGCTTCCGCTGTCTGTACCCTTAGTTCTATTAAACTTTCAGCAGTTGATAGGAATTATTCAAGTGGTCGGTTCAAATGTATAATACATATTATATTACAGAAAACCAGAGAAATTCAAAGATTTGTAATGTGAAATTGTAACAAATATATTTTTGTGTATGTGCTTTAATCGGCCAAACCTTATCAGGTAGATCAGACTATTTATGACACCCTCGCTGGCGCAGTGGCGTGAGTACTCGCTTTGCTAGCGGAGGTCCCAGGTACGATTCCCAATATTTAGGAAATTGTATTTTCTAATTTTTCTGAATCTGGACTGGTGGGAGGCTTCGGCCGTGGCTAGTTACCACTCTGCTAGCAAAACGTATCGCTAATCAAAGAAATTTGTGTTCCAGTAGGACACTTTGTAGAAACCATAGGGGTATATCGCTTCTTATCAGATTACCGCGCTTCCATTTTACGACTGTATCATCACTTACCATCAGGTGAGATCACTGTCAAGCGCTGAACTGTCACAACAAAAAAAAATCCATTTCTATCTTTTACATATTACAAAAAAAACTCTGGAACTCAATGCCCGCTTACATATTCAAGGATGACCCTGGACTTTTCCTATTCAAAAGCAAACTAAAACTGTGTTTATTATCTAACGCCAAATAAGTATCATTGTATATTTTTATCTCGTTCACATCGCATGTTATTAATATTTCCTTAGTATATATTTATGGACCTACGCATCTATGTATTCTGTATGTATGTATATCAATTTATGTTTAAGTCCATTAAAAAAAACATTTTTAGATATAGCACCTACACCACCTCTCGATTAAGTTCCAGGAAGAGATCTCTCATAAGAGATGAGGTGTTCTTTAAATACTAATATTTATGTTTATTTTTAATTTACAAGTTAAGTGGTGCATAAATAAATAAAATAAAATGAGTTATTTACCAAGGTATTATACAATAAAATATTTACAAACATTTGTAGTCATTCTACTCGTTTATAGTAATTGCAAATACTACCCTATCTCCTGTAATTTAGTCATAATCATTCAAAAAAAAATTTCAGATATCTTGATCATTTTTATTCTATATTCTCCTCATCCACCACAAAGCAAAGAAATTTAACTGCAATCATTTTAAAATTATTTTGAAAATTCCTAAATTACTACAAAAGATTCTCCCACTACAGTTGTTACTTCTCTCCATCGTTTATAATAATAGCTATTATTACTTTCTGTAGTAATAAAGATTTTCAATATTTTTCTCATCATGTGGATGAGATAATTCTTCCACTAGAAAACTCTGTGGGTGTTTCATAGTTTTTTTAATTTGTAGTCATTTAGTTAAAATCATTCCATAACTTTCACTAACTTAACTAAAACATAAGTTTTTTATGGATTTTACTATTTCAATTGGCTTTTATCAATTTTTATGATCCACAACAAAACACAAAAAGTTCCACTACTAAAATCTAGATATTTCTTAGTTCTTTCACTCATTTGTAGTTATTGCTATAACCATCAATTTGAAGCAATTTAGTCAAAATGATTCAGACAGAAGTTTTACTCAATATAGTAATTTTATTTTAATCAAGACATTACGATAATAAGATCAAGATTAATTTTTATTCCTGTTTCTAAGTCGTATAGAATGTATTAACAATCTCTAGTAAAAAAGCAGACGTGTTTCACTAATTGAATTGAATGTGTATACCTACTTTTTAAGTATTCGCGTGTAATTATTGCTGCAGTGTTCATCATTTAGATGGTTGTGCCAGTAATCGCCACTTGGCAGGCGGGTTGGTGATTGCAGGTGCTGATCCTCTCGCACCGATAACGCTGCTGCCCGTTATCGGTTTCCGCCATTTAGGTCAGCGGGGAATGGATATACCGCCATTTATCGGTATGGGAGTTAGATAGGAAATTTTGGTATTTGGGATAACAGTTTTCGAGAGTATTAGGGTTAGTAGTAGGACATTACTGCCGCGGTGAGGGCAATGTAGAGTAATAGTAAGAGCTCGAGGCACCCAGGATCGCTTCCACGCATGCTTAATTTAGTAACCGGAGAGGTTATCTGACTAAGCACCCTCTGGACACTCTCAACAGGTGGGCATCCTCTAGGCATTCGCAACATCACGAAACTGAAGTGGCGGGGCACCGACGAACCGATGGGTGTTGGGGTTCGAAGGTGCTGGAGTGGCGACCCCGCACCGGAAGGTGCAGGGCAGGCAGAACCACCAAGACAAGGTGGACCGACGACATAAGGAGGGTCACCGGTAGCCACTGGAACCAGGCGGCACAAGATCAGACACAGCGCGCATCATTAGGTGACACCTACGTCCAGTAGAGGACTTCCATCGGTTGAAATGAATGAGTTTAATTATTCATATGTAAGTTTACTTGAAGATCATTGTCTACCCTCAATTAATAAATAATATTTCTAGTAACATTATCAATGGGTGATCAACTGAAATTTCTTAATCATTTCAATAAACTGTGTAAAGACATAATAAGACGTAAATTATTATTACTTGCCTGTTTAACCTGTTACTGTCATAGACTGTAATAATTAACCAATAGGTGATAAAAAAGTTTTACAACTATAAAAATTTTATTACTGATTACTGGAGGAATTTCCTTGCCTTGCAGATTTTCTGGCAAGCTTCCTCTTAAGCAGCATTTGTTTCTTCTCCTCAGCTGTCTTCTTGAGACCTTTCATTTTTCTTGTCTGTAATCTATTAATGTCTTGTTTACCCATATGAATGCGACCCAGTTTTGTACCAAATGCATCAGTAGAGAGGTTCTTCTTAGCTACAGGTTTAACTTCTTTAGGTATTCTACAAGCTTCCTTGAACAACTCATCAGAAGCCAACCTTGTTCTTCTCAGTTTAAAATCTATAGATGGCCCTGAAATAAGTATATGGTATCAAACTGAAGGCAACTCCTTCACAAATTAAGGTGAATTTCTCAAGCTTTCAAACAATTTATTTTATAAATTGTACAGCACCATTGTACATATATATTTAAAAAATGTATTACCAAGCGTCATACACAAAATATTTTATATAGAATAAAATATAATATAAAGAATGTGAGTGGATAAATAAAATAGTATAAAAAAGGTAAGTAGCAGCCCATTAACGTCTCACTGCTGGGCACACTCATATGAGAGACCACAGGGGTGGATCACGACGCCAAATTTTTTCCAACAGGCAAATATTGAGAAAATCGTAATAGCAAACTCAATATCGATTTCAAATTGGGCCGACCCGGGAGTCGAACCCAGGGCCTCATGTCTGTGGCAGAACATGCTAACCAGCAGTCTATAGCAATAAAAATAGTTAACAACTATTTTATTCTATTATTTATACATAATAATAATATAATCTGACTTTAAACTATTCCAACTTCAGTTTTCTTGAAATCTCTGACATTATTTTGTTCTATCATCGATAGATCTATATTTTTCTGACAGATTAGTACTTTCCTGCTATCACATCTAAAAATTTGTTATGATACATTATAAGTGGTAGCAAACTTAACTAGAAAAAGGTACAACTTGGAAGCCAAATGTTTTGGAGTGTAAGTATGTAATAGTTGGCTTTTTTTGAAAATTGCATACAGCATAGGAAATAATTTCTAATATAAGTATGAATAAACAAATATGTGATATTTATTCAATCACCCCTTTACCTATTTCTTCCAGCTCAACTCTAGGTGTCCGCTGACCACTTTTCTTTAGTAATATTCTATAGGAGCGCAGGTAAATATTGCCATCATCTGTTGCTGTGAAACTTATCACATGCTCTAAACCTTGTAACCTTATTGTTTCAATCTGAAATTACATCACATCATATATATTTTTATTGTCTAGAGAAATTACTTTTAGACAATATTTTTATATTTTATTGCTAAACAGATTGACTTTACCAATATTATTCTTAAATTGTCTTAAAATTATACTTTTCTGGATACATATTTGCTTTTCAGCATTGATATGATGTGAGATATTATTTATGCTATTTTTTGCTCAATCAATCTCATCTGCTCAAGTTCAATTTTTTTTTAACTTGTAGTGGAAGACACAGTTTTTCCTAAAACTATTAAAATAAAAAGTAAGTAAATAGGAATCTATTAATGTCCTACTGCTGGGCACAGGACTCTTTACTCACGGGAAACAGGGTTTTAGAGCATAGACCTACTATGCTGCTACACTGCAAGTTGGCAGGCCAGACACCACAGGGTAACTGTATATGTTGCTACAACAAGCTCCCAGAAGTTACAAAAATGTATCTTAATAAATTTAAATATTTTATTAAAAGAATAGTAAATTGAAAAATCATTCTATAATTTGAAAGAATACTTAGAACACAAAAAAGCATGGGAGCGAATGAATTGCTCTATATGTATATAGATATAGAATAAGTTTAAAATATATATTGTAATGATAATGACAAAAAAACCTACACCCAACTGAATTTGTTGTGGGCTCTTCTCAGATCAGGGTGGATGGAACTCTCGTAACTTAAGATTCTAAGTCATTCTTTAATGTTATCATCAGTCATTCATTTAAATAATATATAGAAAAAACGATATTTGATGTTTCAAATGTGCTGTAATAGGCCTACTTGAATAAAGATATTTTGACTTTGACACATACCCCTCAATTACTTCTGGGATATGAAGGTTGCCTTACAATATTTCTGTTCACCAATGAGCATAATGGTACTTCCTATTTGAACTTAAATAGATGAATATTTTTTTATTAACTATTTAAAATTAGAAAGACATATGTATATAGAGAGTGTAAGTTAACATTAGCATCATGAAAAGTTTTTACAGTACATCCTTACTAGAATTCCTTTGCATAAATTATAAGATATGTATTTGAAGCTTTTATACAATCATGGCATGGTAAATGTGTAACAACTAATGAGATGACAGTAATACTACTAAATTATCATAAGCAGAAATTGATTGACTCTTACCTTTTCTCTATAAAAGAAATCAGTAAACAGAGATTTTAATCTTTTTAATTCTGTGTTCAAATCCCATGCTGGTCCATTAAAAAGTAAACATGGTTTAATACCAGCTAAGACTTTCATGTTACGAAACTCTGCCATTGCTTTAAAGTTTTCAGCTCCAAGCTCTATCATATCTAATATTTGATAATTAAAAGTACGGCCCAAGACTATATTGTGAGGCCTCTTTTTGCTGTGAGAACAGACTCCAAATAATGCAGCTTCTTTTCTGTAGCATAATCTGTAAATACATTTTATAGAAGACAAAGAGAACATATTTACCATGAAATATTTTGAATTTCAATTTATTTACACACAATAACAAAATTTAATTTGCTCAATAAGAGTTTTATTGACACAAACACAGTGTGCTGCTCCACTGGGGGAAGCAAGGTAGACATATCTCAGATTTGTATGTCTCACAATATTTTCCTTTGTTTTCTTTCCCTTCAATAAAATTAACAATCATGAATTTTAAGCAACAATTAAGCACATAACTTTAACAGGGCAAAGTTAGGGGTGTGTGCCAGTTTCAAACCTACAATTATTGGCTTGAATTAATGTCTTTGTCCATTGTCCCATCACTACTCTCTAGACTGTGATGGACCAATGAACATTCAGCACAGCACAGCACTTTAAGAGCTGGGAATAACATAAACATCTGATGAAAATTTTGATATTCTGCAGTATATAGTTATAATAAATATACTAATTTTTTAATCTACAAGTGTCAAATACAAAAATTGACATTTATTATGATTCTAGACTATGCGATATAAAAATAAATCCAGTCCATTTGCATTAAACATGAATTAATTAAACACATTACATAGAAAGAATGTTTAAAAGCTACATATGTGACTTTAATAGGTGAGTTTTAATAGAGTTGCATAAATTTTCGCAAGTACGACTCTTAATTATTTGAATTAAAATAACAAATATTGTATTAAAATAATATGGTGTGTACTATATACAATATAAACAAAATAATTAAACGAATGACAATTTTCACACAGTGTATAGTCTGACCTATAAAAGTTAATTTAATAATAAATAGTGATATGTATATACTTACTTTTCAATGATACTTGCATCTTCAAACGGAACGAAATCATTTTTTTTGCTGAGAAATGCGGCATCTGGTTTTTTTAAATCATAAATATTCTTTAAAAGTTTTCTACCTTGCTCTGAAGGATTACGAGCTTGGAAAAAAATGGATTGTTTAGGACCTTCAATTGGTTTCGGCTCTCTTGACAAGAGCACTTTTTTACCTTTACGCGTCGTAGGCTTTCTGAAATTATAGTCAGTTATTATTATACGCGACTGCTGTCATTATGCTCATTGCGAAAGTGTAAAATAATTTAATTTTCCTACTTTATTCTTTGTATTACACCCATTTTAATATTTTTTTACGAAGAATGTTTGTTTAAATAATATGTTAACAATACAATAGTGAAAAAAGCACGTGTTAAAATAGTCTATGATGTATTTAAAACGTCAAAGTCGTCACACGCAAAGAGCGGTTTTGGGTTCTCACATCAAGGAGCATTATACTAAGTACCACAGACAATAATATATCTTTATTGCAGAAATTTAGAGAAAAATATCATTCTATATTATAAAAATATAAAGAGGGTATAAACTTACTATATGAAGCCAGGTATGGGCAAAATGTCATTACATTCATTGTTAACCGTATTATATAAAACAATAATCATTATCGGTTATTACTTGCATTTATTATTATTTTTATTTATCTATCTTTATAAAAAGGCACTTTACAGTCCCAGTTTACAGTTTAGTAATATAAAAAACAAAACTTAAATTAAAATTAATAATAATAATAAATAAATTTTAAATTTGAATTACAATCAAAATTAAATCTAATAATAATAAAAATAGTAAACAAATCTAAGGTTATAAGGGATTCCTCGTCATTTTCGTATTTGTACAAATTTATAATATGTTATTTAGTTTTTTATTTTTGTCATGATGAACTGCAAGCCAATACTTAAGAATGGAATTCCTTGGGCACACCGAACACATCTTGAGGATAGGAGTCTGAGAGTACATTTAGTAAAGACATTGTTTTGAATAAATTTTTTCTAAGAAAATGACTATATAAATTATATTAACAAATTGGTTGTCTGTAAATTCGGTTTACGGAACATAATTTTACGCGATAACATCGTAAGAAAGCATTGATGATAAATTAGTGTTGTAATAACTAATGCCAACGTCACAAGCCGAATGTTTAGGCTGTTCGCACATTTCTAATGCATGTTCGTCGCTGTCGCTTGTACGCTGGGTTCAAGCGAAAAGTGACAATGAGGCATGCTTTTTCACGCGTGCAGCCAGTTTGCATCGACTTATAAAGCGTTATCATGTGAATAACATTATTTTTTAATGTATACCATGTTTCTCCTTTTTTATATATTTATTTTCACAAGGGTGCCCCTTTAGCGGATTTTAATGTTGTAGGCAAATAAACTCCTCACACAATACTTTTTATAAATATACGAGCTGAACTTCGTCTTTTTAATTAAAAAAGAAAAAACAAATTTGATTACCATAAAAAAGGTTATACTCGTTAGTCAAACTTCAAAGATCTTGCGAACTTGTTTACAACTTCAAGGGAAACCATTCCGTCAGTCAAAATTGTAGCGTTACTGTAACGGTTTACGCAAGGTTCTTCTACAGAAAATAATCGAATAATACTTCAAAATTAATATNCGCACCTTTCTAATGCATGTTCGTCGCTGTCGCTTGTACGCTGGGTTCAAGCGGAAAGTGATAATGAGTCATGCTTTTTCACGCGTGCATCCAGTTTTCATCGACTTATAAAGCGTTATCATGTGAATAACATTATTTTTTAATGTATACCATGTTTCTCCTTTTTTATATATTTATTTTCACAAGGGTGCTCCTTTATCGGATTTTAATGTTGTAGGCAAATAAACTCCTCACACAATACTTTTTATAAATATACGAGCTGAACTTCGTCGTCTTAACTAAAAAAGAGAAAACAAATTTGATTACCATAAAGAAGGTTATACTTCAAAGATAGACCGTGAACTTGTTTTACAACTTCAAGGGAAACCATTCCGTCAGTCAAGATTGTAGCGTTACTGTAACCGTTTACGCAAAGTTCTTCTACAGAAAATAATCGAATAATACTTCAAAATTAAAATATTCATTGTATAAAAAAGATGTCTTCCAAAAAGTTATATTTCACTACATACAATAAAACTTGTAATACAACCGATTACTAAGAATTTCATTTCAATACAAACGAAAAAAAATGCAATAATCCATTACTAACAAATTAATTTCACAACAAATTAAAAATGCACTACAGACCTCTACTAAACATTTTTAATACCCTAAGATAAAATTGTCTTATATATATTTATAAATAGGATTATCGGGAATGATGCAAATCAATGGCTTTGAATTTTGTTATCATGGTTACTCCATTTTTTTGCATACATTTTGATTCAAGTAATTACTGTCTAAAATTTTTCCATATATTTTTCCTATATTTTAATTATTTTCTTAATCAGGACGAAGACGAAAACAAAAGTCACAGATCATTAATTCAGCCGTTCTTGAGGTATAAATGGTGTAACATACTCGACTCTGTTTTATATATTATTATATATAATTAAACTGAAGATCACGCAATTAACAGGAAATAGGCAATTTCCTCAAGTAATACACTAAACATACTTATATTTTATATAGTCTTTCCTTTTAATTAACAAAATATATATATATACATAAAAGTGAAACGCATCGTAATGAATATTGTAATTATTAAGACAGCTTAAATAAAATTTGACATTAATAGCGATGAACTAAAGAAGCTGCTGTTATTTTTAAATTTACAATTACTTATAGATGGCAAGATGTGCACAATACATTTAATTAATATCAAACAAACTGTATTAATATTAAATTTCATCTACTGGTGCTTTAAGATTAAAGGTAATCAAACATGTGAGGATGAATAAAAATGTGGACTATATCTTTGATGAAGTGACGGAAAAGAAATCAAACCTAATTAAAAAAAAAACATATTTTTAAACCGGTTTCTTAGCATTATTTACACCCCGTCGTGTTATTACAACTAAAAGAAATGATAGTTTCATAAAAAATACATTACTTTACTAAAAAAAGCAGCAATGAAACACAAACCAAAAACAGCTGACGTCTCAGATCGGTTCAAATTTTTTTCCGGACTATCGCCTGTCTTTGTTTTCGGAAGCGGTCACCTAACAGCTGTTATACATATGTAATAGAGCAAATTGAAAGGGATCAATTTGTCCTTATTTTTTTTTATTTGCCTCTAAGAGATTTAAGAAGAACTCTTCTTACAATCTCTGTGACGTAACGGTCAAGAACCCGTTTCGTATCTAAAGGCCCTGGTTCGATTTCCGGAAAGGTAAATTGATGAAATGGTATTGTCTAGTAAGCCGTGACTTGTTACAAGCTTAAGAGCAAAGACTTACAGCAAATTAAACAATCTGAGTAAAACTAAGAGGTAAATTGTTTCGTACTAGGATAACGCGGTGCTCATAGACAGTATCTGTACTCACTGTCAGGATAAATTGGATGAATCGTAAGGAATTGTCGGGTTGCTATCAAAATTTCAGCCTGTGTTTGTGTGTGCTAACCTGTTTATAACTAAATATTGAAAGTTATTTTCTAGTTTTTAGTTCGGTTTACTATAAAAGCGTGTATTTTTATTTTTTTAAACTATTATTTATTTTTTAGTGCGGTTTAGTATTTTTCCACACATATAGGTAATTAGAAAACCTTCAAAAATACTCTTTCCATAAAGTCTGCCGGCTATCTGAGACGGCAGATCGCCAACTAGATCTGTCCTATTCACTCTCTCATAGAGGATCTATCAAAAGAATATATATTAATCCTGTCGGCCCTAACAATGATAATGGGAAATTTTTAACGAATTATACCATGGTCATTGACACATAATACATATGCAAAGTTTCGAATTAATTAGACTTCTGGAGATAGCTAAAAATCGCGCCCAAAGATTTCGTTACATGGTTACATACATACATACAACCCAAGCTAATAAAAGCGTTTTAAAACGTTGATAAGGACCGAACTACATGTTATTTTTGGCAAAATAATTTTAACCTAAAAAAGTTCATAGCAGATAAAAGTTTTGTAATATTTATAAGAATATGATAGTATCATCTTTAAATACATTAGAATAAAATCAATCCAAATGATTCATTAATTAGAATATATGGAGAAAAAGTGATTCACATTCCAATCAATATTAAAATATTCTGAATAACAGAAAAAAAGTTCGATATTGACCTGTTCGAAATTCCAGTATATAAAAGATGTTGGGAGACCGTTTCCGAAAATGAAGACAAATGATAGTATTTCTGACACCATTGGTGATGGGGACGAAAAAAAAATCAATCCTGATTAAAGAAAAATCATAATTTAAAATCATTTTATTAGCATTATTTACAGAGCGTAAATAATGTTAGTAATAAGCTAAACGTAACGATAGTTTCATAAAAACTACATTACTAAGAAAACCAGCACTGAAACATAAAATTAATGTAAGCTGGTATTTCATTTTGCAATTATTCAGAGCAGCTTATTTTTTGTAAAGTTATGAATTTTTAGTAAAACTAAAGTTTCATTTAGCTGTACTAACACGTAATAATGTTAATAAAACGTTTTAAAAATACGATTTTTTAAAATCAGGATCGTTTTTTTCGTTCCATCATCAAAGGTGTCATTAGTACTATCGTCTGTCTTCGTTTTCGGGAAAGGTATTCTAACACCTTATATAAAAACTTTCGTTTTGAACTAAAGATAAACTAAAGATAAAAAAAAAGAAATAAATTTTATTTTTTTATATTTCTTGATTGCACACATTCTTAAATAATATAGTTTACATAAATAACAGAAAATGTGCAAATGCGGCCTTTTTGCTGTAAGCAATCTCTTACAGGCAACCCTTGGCGAAGGGAATTCATTAACTGGAGCAATGGTATTTATTTTTAATAATCAAATATCAACTGCGCAAATTTGGTATTATGTAAAAAAAACTATTTTTAAATACAGGTCAAATAACACTCTCTCACTCACTTTAACCAATAGACGCCCACTGCTGGACATAGGTGTCACCTAATGTTGTGCCGCCTGGCTCCAGTGGCTTGTGGGGGGTCTGCCTTCCGGTGCGGGGTCGCCATTGCAGCACCTTCGATCCCCGACATCCATCGGTTCGTTGGACTATGTGCCCCACTCATTGCCACTTCAGCTTCGCGATTCGTAGGGCTATGTCAGTGACTTTGGTTCTGCTAAGGATCTCCTCTCTCTGATTTCTGATTTGATCGCGTAATCTAAGCATAGCCCTCTCCATCGCACGCTGTGTGTCTTTGAGCTTTCGAATGAGGTCCATAGTCAGCGACCACTTTTCCGTTCCGTAGGTGGTATATATGTATATTAAGTATGATTTATTATCACGTTATCCGGTCAGTATTACGGCTCCTTGCGTGATAGATATCATTTCAGTATATATATAAAGCATTACAATAAGTATTTTTATTAAATAACTCTTAGAAGTGTATCTAATACATCGCATAAGGCAGAAAACAACATGAAGGGTTTAATATATTTTTTGTTTATTTTAGTCAACACATCGCTTAGCTTTGGATCACGTAAGTAGTTAGTTATCCTTAACGTCACAAGTAGTCGCATTTATATAAGTCATATATTTATTTCCATATAATACATGTTTCGATAAATATTATACATATATGCATACATGATTTGTTGAGACTTCCCTGCTAACTTTCATCTTTTATTTCATCCTGTCACAAACCGTAATTATAAATACTAGAGAAAAAATATTTGTTTGTTCCTTATTAAATACCGTTATATAGAATTTCATGAGTTCATGTTCAAGAACGATAAACTCCCATGGAAACTTACATCTTCTATTTTAACCACCAAAGCTTTTTTCTGTAATAAAAGGTCTTTTCGAAAGATTAGTTTATCTCTGTAATAAATTTCATCTAAATCGATTAACTGGTTAAGGCATGGCTTTTTTTTTCGCTGGGAAATAAATTTTATGCGTGCAATTACGCACAACCCCAACCCGTAGCTCGGGAGAGTGGGACTCTGCGAGGGAGGAGAGCTCTCAATACCCACTAAAACCCAGCGGAACCTTTTTTAACCGTGGGTGAGACACCAGATGATCAGCTTGCGCATTCCTACCTGGTTTCTCGGATAGGCCCGACTGAGATTTCATGGAAGCGGGAGCAGGTGCGCAATCATGCGCCGCCTAGTACCCCGCCTGTTGCGGCGGTGAGAGGGGGCATCTACTGCATTCTCTCTCTCTCGTTTGGGGGCCTCCTTTAGCGAGTCTACGGTCGCGCAGAAGAAGGGCATCCCCGCCCAACACCTCTCACTGGAGAGCATCGACATCTTATCGGTAGTATCTTGTCTAAAGTTCTAAAAACCTTCTCTATTAATAAGAAAGCCGGTGCTCTAGTGAGATTGTAATTAACTGTTATATTGTTTCGTAATAAAAATAGATAGGTGCCCATTATCACTTAACGATTTTTGTAAATCAATCTTTTTTGTGTGATACTTCTTTGTTATTTTTTTAGCTTTAACATTATATAGCAAATGTTATGTATGGGATTCATCGTGCTTGACTGAACTAGCTCGAGCAGTAGCACCCGTATTATTTAAAGGGATTCCTGGTCATGCTGCTGAAAGTCTGGACACTTTGTTTGTTGATAGAATACGTACAGAGTCGGAAGAGTTTTGTTTTGAAATAAGAAATGTTCAAATAAGAGGCTTAAGGAACTCTATTATTGAGAGACTGAGGTAAAATGAGTAATATTTTTTTATATATTATTTTTCGATATGATTTTACGAAAGTGGCATTTTAAACAACCTACAACAATAATGTAGTTTTTTTGCTTAAATGTTATTTTTAACGTTGATTACTTGATTGATGAAGGCCTTGTTTGCTTTAATATGCCTTGGTGACGGCATGGACAAGCTGTTTCCACCTCTCTTTACGCTCGCATTGTTTTAGAGCTGCTGAGATGCAAGTCTCGTTATAGACTTTATTTGGGCAGACCAACGGGTAAACGAACGACTTTAGGTCTTATTCCTTCTATTATTTCTACTACCACCAGTTTCTCAAGTTCTGTCTGTTTTCGGCCTATATAACGAGGATTGTCGAGTTCTGTGAAGATGTATCTATGAATGAAATGAACAGTACTAATATAGTATCAACGCAGTGGTGGTTACGTTATTACAGGGGTCTCTTGTGCAAGTAGCTTAAGTTCGATAAAAGGAGGAAGGCTCAGTTTCTTTTTAACCCATATTAATATGTTTCTTTGTTTCAGTGTCGATATACCTACCAAAGTAATACGTGTAGCATTTCATGGGAATGTATTATTCAGGGGCCATTATACCGTGAATGGAAGTTTGTTATCCATACCGATATATGGCGAGGGCGAAGCTGCAGTAGACTATTGTAAGTTTGAATTTTATCATATTTTTTTTTTAGGCATTATACAATTGACCGAACTGATGGTAAGTGATGATACAATCTAAGATGAGAGCGCTCTAATCTGGTAAGATGTTATTTAGCTCATATGGTTTCCACACAGTATGGTACCGAAACACAAATCTCTTGCATGGCGGTCCGTCTTTGCTGGTAGAACGGTAACTAGCCGCGGCTGAAACCTCCGACCGGCTCAACCGGGGATCGAACTCGAGACCTCTTCTAGTAAAGGGAACACTAGCACCACTGCGCCATCGAGATCGTCAAAATATAATACTCGTATATACTTATTTCTGTCTTACGATTCTTAACCTTTTTCAATTGGCTGTCCACATGATAACAAAGGTCATAGAAGCAAATGATTGCAATACACTTAGATGAGCGCCATTTTGTAAATGAAATATATTTCTGTAGCAGATCTAATGGCGATGGCGCGTATCGCAGATTGCATTTTAATTTATTTTTCTGCAAAATAAGTCGCATCCCATTAAAGTCCCACTGCTGGGCACAGGCTTCTGCACTCATAAGAAAAAGGTTTTTTTTGCAGGAAGTGCAAACTGAGCTTTATATTGTAAAATACAATATATCGTTTGAAATAAATAGAAAGTCAATCATATTAAATTGTTTTAGATAATACCTACACGGAACTGATCCTTCCCTTTGAAATAATGAAAAATGGTGATGGTCGAAATGTTATTAATCTTAATGGATATCAATTTTGGGTAGATATAAGAGGCAGTGGGGTGATACTTTTGGATAATTTGTATTATGGAGACACTGAACTAAGTAAGTTTTCTTTGTATATCGTTACAGGTATAGCATTTTATATATGTAGTTCACAGATAACCCAATAGTCATAGTGATAGATTTATTGAGTTCTTTGATGCAGACGGCATAGTTTATTTTCATTATATATACTCATATTTGTCTTTGCTCTTAAACTGGTAACTAGACACGAAGGTTCTCAGCAGTCCCGGCAAATTAGGAGATGCAATTTTGTAAATTTGCCTCGGCGGAAATCGAACCGGGAGGTTCGATTTCCTTTAGAAATGATGCTCGAACCATTACGCAAGCGATACCATGAGGAGATCGATTATACGTGCATATAGTTCTTTGCTTCTCAAAGCATTTACAGGTGGAGAAAGTAGACCAGCAATATGAAGTTCCCAACCGACTTTGGAGAACACTATACACACATATATATACTATTTGACCCGGCAATCTTTGTTTTGTCGTATAATACCCTAATACCGCCATTATCTGTGTGAATGCTATATCATAAAATAAAAGTGCGTGCTTATAAAGTACACGTGTCAGAAGTGAAACTTCTTTGGCAAAATAATTTTTAAGTCTTGTTTATGTTTATACAAATCTAAAACTTTAGGTTGGCGAGACTTAGAGGAAGGGAAAAATCTTACATATCTTCCATATGTTAGGAATGTAATTGTCATTAAAATATTAAAAGTGTCGAAAATTAATACAAATAAATTATTGATATCTCAAATGACGAATTGTAAATAAAAATGCCACGTGCTTATTGTCAATATTATAAATCTTATATATAATATTCTCATGTCACTGTTTTCGTACCTATACTCCTCCGAAACGGCTGTACGGATTCGTATCAAATTTTATATGCGTATTTAGTAGGTCTGAGAATCGGCTACTATCTTTTTTCATGCCCCTAAGTGATAAAGGTTGTTCACCCCTAAATTTTTTTTTAAGTTTTGGGACGAAATTATTTTTTATACGAAAATAGCTGGGTCAGCTATTTATTAATAAAATTTTTGTTTTCAATTTCAAATTTAAAAAGGGAATTTTATGAAAAACAGAATATTAAATGACTAGTGGCAAATTATAATGTCACATGTTATTTGGAAATATTAAAGTAACCTAACCTTCAAACGAATTAATATAAAAAAAACGCTGCATATCTTCATCCGTAAAAAATTTACCCTTATATTCCTTAAGAAGTTTCACTTCAATAAAAGTTAAGGGGTCAATTAGGTGGTGAGAATCCGCCTTTTCTGAGGAGTTTGGCAACAAACACCGCGACACGAGAATATTATTGAGTTATTGTGTTCGCCTCACCCGATCGTACTTTTTGTAACGCTCTCGGCACACATTCACCAGTTTACTCCACAAGCTCTCCCCAAGCGTGCGTAAAGAAGTTTTGTTTCAATAAGGCAGCGGATAATCTATGTTTATTGTTACAGGTAAGAGAATGCACAGTATAATGAACCAAAATACGAGGGAATTGTTGTCAACATACTATCGTCGCAACTTCGATAAAGTTATAGAACAAATATTCCATGTTCTCCGTAATTATTTAATTTCTGTGCCGTACGATCACTTCATTACCCCGGGAGTAATAAAAGTCTAAAATATTGTCAAGTTGAATCAGAAAGGATACTTAATTTTATCTTTTTACTAAATTGAATCACGGTTAAATAGATAAAAATAACAAATATATAGTAGGCGTGAGCAGTAAGTCTAACTTACTACTTATTTTCAATAACTATAACTCTGACGTTATTATATGTTCAGTTACAGATATTTTATCAAGTTATTTGTTAGTGAGAAGTTACTTTTCTATGGACTACATATTAGACACGAGATATTATATATTAAAACTATACATATAATTTTAAATATTTTTAGAGCCAATTCATTCGGTTAAGTAATACCTGTTTATTTAGCATAACACTCAAGATTTGTTTACCATGTAATGTTGTTAATGTCAATTGAATTCTGTAATATTTAATTTGGTTTCGTTGTAGTGACTGCTGCTCATCTCGATAATCTTGCTGGTTGAAACTATTAAAATACTTGCCCACTGCATTATTAAATATTGGAAATATATTTATAACTCCCCAATTTGATTGAAGTGATTTTCGTTACTTGTTATTTTATCAGTATAGTAGCAACTAACCGATATGATATTTAGTAAACCCATGCTTATTGAACAATTTACAGTGACATCGCGACGGTTATAAATTACGGAAATCTTATGTGTAATTTCGTTTTATTGATTCAATTATTAATGAAGCTCCTTTTGAAGCATTATATTACAGCAGAAGTATTTGATTTGGGAATATAGATCCGCAGTCTGACACGACCTCAGGCAGTCATGTATAACAAAATGTTTCTGTCATTATAGATTAGCGTATCAGTGATCATTTGAAGTTATAGATGCTTAAATAACAAAATATTAATTTTCTTGTACCTCGCTTTAAAAACGATTTACCCTAAACGTTAATAGAAAAAGTAACTACCTAAATATAACACCACTTGTAAAAGAATTTATTAGCGCAAATCGAAGTTAAGCGTATCAGTATTCACATTCTATTGGATTTAATGGAATATGAACATTTAAAATATACTAATGGTATCTTACATCTAAGACTATATCGTCTCTAACTGTCAGGAGTGGTGAGATATCTTCGACTGCTTACATCCAGTAGCTACCGTATACCACCTTTATGTGGTCTAGCCACCCGACGGGGCGCCAGATCTACGCTGCTCTTTCCGATTTGGAGTTATCATTCCAGCACCTTCGGTCCCCAACGTCAACCAACCCATCGAATTATGAACAATACCACTTCATCTTCACGATTCGTACGATTTGTTTGTCGATAACCATAGATCTTACACGTAAGTAGTCATTTCTGATTCAATCGGATATATAAAAAAATGTCTGCACTTTAAAATACAATTTAAACAATGATTGTATTCATTTGTTACCTAATAAAAATAAAATATTTGTCACATTCTATTATATAATTTTAATCTCCCGTAGCATAAAGTGTAAGTTTCCATCCTTACTGATATTATTGTATGAAATTAAATATTTATATGAAATTTGGTATAGTGATAGTCTAAACTCTAGAGCTTCAGGAAGGGCACGAAGCTCTGTGTCTCATTAAAGTGATTATATGTCGGATTGCAAGAGTCTGTGGAACGCTGGCGCCATCTGTGTATCGCCATATGCGTGGGGGCAGAGTCAATAAGTGGCAGTGCGGCCCGTCTCTCGGCAGTCCTCGAGTGACGGTCTGCCGGAGTGGTCGACTATTGAAACTGTCGCGTTCCTAGCTATTAGTGTTAATGAGTTTGTGTAAATTGATATCGGAAATATTGAATGATTGAACATTATAATCCAGTTAATTCATAAAGTGTTTGATTGCACCAATATTACCCACGAACGCCCACAGAATAAGATGTTAAATAATGGAACCAATTAATAACGATGTCGGCGGAGAACCCTACGCCCCTGTGCTTTATGCTCATCCGTTCTCTCTTATTCTCCGACATCAGACGTTGGGATGACTGTTGGTGCGAAATGAGAAAAATGGTCGAACATAGTCTGTAAGCGACGCGAGATAACAGATATTTTATCTATTACCATTGTTAAAATGTTACCTGTATAGGACGCAATATTGTATGTGTGTTTCTGTTATCCTTAACCAATAAACGCTCGACACGACAGGGCTTGCGTCATTCTCATGGGCGGGGCGCTGTTGGAATTCTTTGGCCTAGCTCTCTGCTGCAACGGCTCTCGAAGCGTACACATCGTTACCAAGATTCTTCGAGAACCGTCAATCCAACCGATCCCTGCACAGAGGCGACGCATTCCCCGCTTTTTCGAGCACAATCATCTGCGTGGTTTTATTCTGCCGAACCCCTACAG
>JACTOM010000934.1:0-11657 GCA_015832385.1 Elymnias hypermnestra | reverse complement strand
GACAAAAATAAAAAATAAAAAAGTACAACATACTATAAATTTGTACAAATACGAAAATGACGAGGAAGCCTTATACCCTTAGATTTATTTAGTATTATTATTATTATTAGATTTAATTTTGATTGTATTCTAATTTAAAATTTATTTATTATTATTATTAATTTTAATTTAAGTTTTGATTTTTTCTGTATGGTTTATGTATTTGTTTTGTTTTTTATGTCACTAAACTGTAAACTGGGACAAGTGCCTTTTAATAAAAATAAAAAAATAGAGAGCAATGTATGGTGATGTTGAGTTCAGAGATTTATTTGTCGAAATAGATTGTGGAGAATTTTTCGAAGTTTATTAGCAACCTCTGAATCCAATTAAATGTTTTTATTGTCTATCTTAAAATTCACTCATTCTCAGAATTCATTGAAACACGAGGATGCTTTTCCTGTTTCTACATTGATTTTCTTCCATGTTGATTTAGTGTTATTGCTACTATTATTTTATTGTGATTTAGCTTAAACACATTTATTTTACAATTCTTTAGAAAATAATCTTACATAATCTCTGAATTCTTCAATAATGTTATCTTGACGCTCATTATACAACTCATATAACTTTTGCCTACTTTTATGTAGATCAATTGTTGCCCATTCACTGAATACCAATGCATCAGTACGCATGGCCGATTTACTCTTAAATATAGAGTTAGAAATGTTATTAAATTTATTAAAAAACGTATGTATACTTCACTAGGATTCAGAGAATTCAATAAAGAAGAAGAATAATACCAGTTTAAAATTAGGTTTGATCTCATTCACTCATTGGAACATAAGCGATTTTACGTTTTTTCACTGTTATATTTATAGTAGAAAAGATAATGAGTTGGCCATAGTGATAAGAATCTAAATAAGAAATTATCTTTTAGACAGTTAGTTTTATATGTGTAAATATATTGTGTATGCGAAACGAACTAGTTGAAATTGTTTTTGTGGGCTCCATAAACATATTTGTAAAATTATATGTATTGAATAGATTTAATCATTTCATACTTGAAGAGCTACAATTCAATATATTAATGTTAAAACCAACACGGGCTATTAGGTTTTTAGGCATGTGTGACATTATGAAGAATACATAATCCATTAAATTTTCAAATTTTTCCAAGCTCGACAAAGAGGGTCTGTATGCAGTTACTATGATAGAGGCTCTATTGTCCGTTCAACAGATAGGCTCACTATACGCCTAAATTCCTTATACTTTAAAGTTTCGTTAATTAGGATTAAAGAACCTCCATGAGTAGATGACACTCTGTTGAACGAACTACCAACCTGGTAATTACCAAAATTAAATATATATTCATTACTTTTTAACAGATGCTCAGTTATACATAAAAAAAATATGATTGCTTCATTGGTCTAGTGGTTAGCATGTTCGACTACAGACATGAGGTCCTGGGTTCGAGTCCCGGGTCGGGCCAATTCAAAAATCAATATTGAGTTTTCTATTAAGATTTTCTCAATATTTGCCCGAAGTTGGGAAGTTGGCGGTGTGATCCACCCCCGTGTCTCGGAGAGCACGTTAAGCCGTCGGTCCTGCGCCCGATCTCTCTCCGGTTCTGTCGGATTACCGTCAAATCGGACTATGAGAGTGAAGGAATAGAGAGTGCACTAGTGTACTAATGCCTGCCAATCCGCAGTGGAGCAGCGTGGTGGGTCTATGCTCTAAAATTTCTAACTAAAGCTTTTAATGCATTGGATGTTTTGAGTCCAGCATATGACATTTCTTGTTATAATTCTTTTTTTTTGTGCAAGAGAAGTTCTCTGTTGTCTCATTATCTAGTTTAAAATAATATTACATGGACTGATATTCAAAGAAATGTTAGTTGTAAAATCATGCTCGATAAAAGCATGTCTACTAGCCAAGTTCTTGAAGTTATAAATAATGATAACGAAATAGTTATCTGTCTTTTATGTAGATAGATAGACTAAACCTAACTTTGTAAGAATTATAGTAAGCATTAGCACACGTGCTTGACTCAATTATATGAAATTTATTATTAAAAAGTCGGTAATGATTATTAATAATACGTAATGATTATTAATGTGTTAACTTTTTTTATAGTTATCTTAATTAATATTATAAGGAGGCAACATTTGTGTTCTACAATATTATTGAACGCACTATATCTACAAAAAAGTCACAGATACCATATGTCCAACTTTTGTAGCTATGCCACTATAATTACTTTTTACATTTTAAAATTTAACTATAGTGTCGATAATAATCAAACCAAATTATTCATACCTCTGTATTAATCCTTATCATATTAAATGATATTTTATTAAAGACCGTTTCAATACCTGTAAAATACTTTTAAAATTATTAAAATCGGACTTTCCATTCAAGATATAACGACTTTAAAAATGTCAATCTAAGAAAATAATTCCGAAATAGTAGACTTTCCATTGCCACGAGATCGATATCTACGTGGATGAAACTGCGGGGCTTTGCTAGTTCTATTATAAGTTAAAATCGTTCTATTACCCAGAATACTAACAACTTGTTTTATAATAACAAGTGTAATTAGTTTTTTGTTATTCTCAACTTTTTATTAATGAGGCTTTATTATTCAAAAACTGCACTTTAACGCAAACAGGGTATATTATAAATACAGTTTTTGATGTGTATCCAGTTAACGTTCAAATGTTCGTAAATAAGATTATACTATTAACAATATTGGTGTTTATATCACAACGTGTCTCCACAAGTAAGTTATTTTAGTCTAGTAGTTAGCCTTTTCGATGTTTTGTTATCATTTGATAAGAGACTACCTATGTCTCGTAATCTATTATCTGTAGCAATAGGTTTTCAAAGATTATATTGAATAAGGCTCTGATTGATGTAATTGTAATATATTTTCTAAGGCAATAACATATAAACACGCCTACCGCTTATGTGATGCTTGTAATTTCGTTGTGAGCGATTATAGTAGGCCATAGACAGTGAACCTGCCAATTGCTATTTGCGTTGATCGTTATGTTGTTTTCCCAAATATTTTCATTTCTCAGCCTAATCCCATAAACTTCATGATTCCTAATTAGTAATCGATGGATTGTAATATGATGGATTGTGTAAAATGTACCAGAATTTTCTTAGTTTTGAAAGTGTGATACTTGAGAGATTCTATCAGAGGTCCAATACAAGTAATTTGTACTACTAACAAGTTTGGAGTAATTATGGATGGCAGCGTAAAGGTTCCTAGACACCATGTCAAGAGATTTATAAACGTTAAGTATTAAAAAAGAACTCCTAAGGGTATTTCCTGTAGATCCAAGCACCGGTTACGTAATTCTTATAACGCTGTAGGGGTCGATGATTCTTTTCACCGTAGAAACTGGGGTACAAGGCATCGCCTGTTTGCGCACGTCCTCCCGCCTCCGTGAATCCTTAGTTGGACTCCTCTGGGACATCAGGGACAAATGTGAAAAAGAATGTGATACTTGAACCCCTGGTGCCTCGTTCATGAATAATGAAGGTTTAGTTGGTAGGTTTTAGTTGCGAAGCTTTCTCTCTCGCCGAGTCCCACACTGGTGACCCTTGGATTGCGGTTGTGCATTTGTGCCAATAGTAATGAATATGTTACAGGTGCAGTAATCCCTACGGAAAAATGTTTGTTCGTGGATTCTACCTGTTTGAAAGGACAAGCCAACAAATTATCGAAAAGTTTTTTAGAGGGAATCCCTGAATTAGGAATCGATGGATTGGATAAAATTGACGTAGACACGATTGAAGCCAGGAAGAACGGTGTGATAAAAATCGCAAATAATGTTGAGATTGAGGGATTACGTAATGCTGTAATAAATCATTTGAGGTAAGCCGATATTGTTCCTTATTCAAGGGTAATTTTTTATGGAATCAATTACGGTTGATTTCGCTAGATATAAACATTAATAAAATACATTGTGCAGAATATTATAATGACGTTAGAAGTTAACTATAAAATATTTTTTGCATTTCAATTAAAATTCTCAACTATAGGACAAAAACTTGACACTGCAATTAAATTCACAAGTAGCGGTGAGTGTCTGTAATTGTTATTACTATACTAGATAATAACCACCAGAACTATAAAACTAAATTTATTTCTTAAGCACACGAAATCATCTTTAAGCTAAAGTAAACGATTAAAATTGTTTTCTCAAGTATTCATTCAGACTTAAGTACTTTTTAATTTTTACTTTAGATATTTTTCTCTGATGTTATATGGGCCTTTATTTTAGAAATTAGTACCTCAATATAAAATTATAGCTTAATAAAGTTTTCTTAACAAATACGTAGATTTATCAACTAAACTAAATAAATGCTATGAGACACTCATGACGTCAGTCTCATTTTATAGTAAAAAAATATTTACATTTTACTGCTAGTAATTTTTAATTTGATTCGATATTTTGATCTTAAATAAAAGGCTATTTTTCATGCCTTCTTTAGTAATTTATAGTTATAACAAAATTGAATTGATCATTTTTTTTATAGTATCAACACAGACACGAATACGATAACAATATCATTCCAGTCGTCATTCATTAAAAAATTTGACTATATAGTAGGAGGGCAGTTTTACAAAATTCCTGTTTTTGGAGAAGGCAAAGGAATCGAAAAACTCAGTAAGTAATTATAAACTTGATTCGTATAACATTCTATAAAAAATTGGCTATCCAACTTACGTATTATCCACGCGCTATTTACTGTTCTTAGTTAGAAAAGGTCAACGCGCCTACAAGGAAAAATTTGATTCTATCTATGTTTTATTGTTACTGTTGTGAAATATGTTTGCAACTCTTGCATTCATGGAATATTCTCTTAACAGAGTGACATTTTCTCACATGGTCCTGCATAGAGAGGTCCTGTTAGACCACAATGGGTGAACAATAACTTCATGCGTGCGGACCCGTGTTTCCTTTAGATCTTGGACAACATAGAGCACATAGAACCTTAACCTTGCCATTGTTGCAGATTTGTAAACCACTCTTCGAAAAACCGTATCAATATTTTATAATAAAATTTTCTCAGAAATCTACCGTGTGATGGCTGTGACAGTATCAGTGTTTATCATATTAAGCCTTCCTAGATATGAAATGTTATATTAAGTATTATTTTAGCAATAAAACCTTATCAAATATAATATAATAACGTAAGAGTCAGGTCACTACTTCTGTCACTAGGGAATGTCAAATTAATTCTAACTAAGTAGACTGTCATGCATGGATATATGGTGTTAGGAGAACGGCTTCCGAAAACGACTATTATAGACAATAGTTACGTAGATAATTACGCCTTCGATGATAGGATGAAAAAAATCCAACCTGATTGAAATAAAAATATTTAAAAAAAATATATTCTATTAGCATTATTCATGTTAGTACAGGTGCATCATGTTGGTACAGCTAATTGAGTAGTTTCTTAAAAAATACATTACTTTAATACAAAAACTGGCAGTGAAATATAAAATGAATATGCGTTGGTGATCGAAAGCACGGGTCAATGAACTGAAGAACTCGCGCCACGCCTGTGCGTAACGTAGCATAATAAGATTGCGCCCGAGCATCTTGGGATTAGTTCTGGGATATGTGTAGCCTTTTGACCTGCAGAGGAGCAGTGTTGTGGATAATTGCTTTAAAAATCCTATGTCTTATGTGTCCAGGAGTATGAGACCTGCTGTGGGACTTTAATAGGCTGCTAATCAACTTCCTTACCTCATTAACATCCTTTTCTTCTTTCAGACAATATTATAATTGAAATGGTAATTTTATTTGAAATAAAAAAAAATAAAGATGGAAATGATTTTATGGATTTAACAAGTTACGAGTATAGTTATGACGTGCTTGGGAACATTAATTTTTATTATGGGAATTTATATAATAATAATGAAGAACTAAGTAAGTATATATTGTTAAATATATAAAAAGAAAATATTGTCCATTAAGACAGCTAATGAAACATTCGTATAAAAACGTATGTAAACCAAAACGAAATAATAAATGTTCAAAGGTTTTTACAGTTTTCTATAGTTACTTGTTTGCAATATTCTATTATTTTATAATATGATTCCATTATGCGATTATTTTTTAGACAACACTAGCATATCTATCCAGATTTCGTTATTGTAACATCAATAGGGACGTTAAACTCTAACTATATCAGATTTAGAGTTCGACGTCTCTGTTGCATTTCCTCTCAAGAGGGAGGAGGCCTGTGCCCAGCATCCCACGTTAGTGGGCTGCTACTTACGTAAAATATTTCTGACAGGTGCAAAAGTTCACGCGTTCCTCAATGAAAATTGGAGAACAATATATATGAACTACGGTACGATGGTTATTGAGAAGATCTCTGACGCAGTCTTCAAAGCAATTAAAACGTATTTCGCTAAAAATAATTTAAAAGATCTAGCTATATACTAAATTAAATCAATTATTTATTTTATAAGAAACTATGTAGAGATTGAATAAATATATATTGCAATGTGAATGTTGTTCATTTTATGCAAAAAAAAATGATTTAAGCACTGGTGTTCATTTTGAATGTATTTCTTTATAAGGATATAAAACATAATCTCCATTTCAAATTTATAATTGCTCTAAGAACTATGAAGAACGTTGAATATTATTTTTAGTAATTTGATGTTAGTTTTTTTATTGCTGACGAGTTAGCGATTGACTGTTATCATACCTGATGGTAACTGATGATATAGTCTAAGATGGAAGCGCGCTAACCCGGTAAGACGCAATTTACCTCTTATGTTTTCTACGCAGCGTCGTACTGGAACAAAAATAAATAAAATAAATAAATAACTTTTATTTTTACATCACACTTAACTACAGTTAAAATGATTATATGTGTATTCTCACATAAAACAAGTAAAGTAGCCACAGAAAAAATGTGATGCCGAAAAAGGGAACACCGCTCAGCGATTGTTGGGATTTTGTCCCAACGCTTGTTTTCAGCGGAGACCCGGACGGACACAAATCTCTTTGCTTAGTGGTACGTCATTACTGGTAGAATGGTAACTAGCCAGGGTCGAAGCCATCCATTTCTCCAGACTCTGAAAAATTAGAAAATGTAAATTCATCTAACCTAATATTATAAAGAAGACACATTTGTGTTTTTTTATGTAAGAATGTGTGTATGCTTGTAACGTTTTCGCACAATAACTACCAGACCGATTTTAAAACTTATTTCACCATTAGAAAGCTGCATTTTCACCGAGCGACATAGGCTATATAACTTTCTCAAAAAAGTAGGCTTCCCTATGAAAAATGCATTAATGTAACCTAAGTTGTGAAAAAGTGAGTCGCATATAATCTGTCATCGCGTGAATCGTGGAAACTATTTATGACAGAACAAAATAATGTTCTACAGTATTATAAAACATATTAATATCTACAAAACGTCCAACTACTGTAGTTAGGCCGCTGTAACTACTTATATACATTTTAAATGTTAATAAAAGTGCCGACAACAATCAAACCCTGTTATTCATACCTCTATATTAATCAAATCCTATTAAATTTATAAAATATTTTGTTAAAGACCCTTTCAATACCTGTAAAATATTTTATAAATTACTAAACCGGAGAAAAATTTCTTTCAGAAGATATAATGAATTTTAAAATGTATCCTGAGTCAGACTCCAGATCATAAAATTATTTTGCTCGGCAAAACAAAATTATGTCAAACGTTGTGTATAGGGAAGTTTTGAGACAGTAAAGTTCTACAAATAAATCTGTTCTATAATATTATAGAAGAAAGGTTTGCATTTTGAATATTTTTATTTTTAAAAATTAATAAATTTAAAAACTATGGGAGCGATTTAAAATTTTTTTCGATACCACTAGACCTTTAAATTGACAAAAATCGGACATTCTACATAAATGATGTTACGAATTTAAAAAATTTAATTTATATTCGTTGTAAAGTAAAATCTGTATATTGATTAGATTATGAATGTAAGCGAGTATCTCATAATCTGAAAGGAAGTAATTAAAAACTAAAGGAAATAAAACTTTTATTTTAACAAGAGTAAATCTATAGTCTGACTTAGTAGAGTTTCTACTGCCATAAGATCGGTATCTACGCGTGTAAATCCGCGGATCATTGCTAGTTTGTAATTATATGCAATCTAGCTGTCTAATTTTTTTATGGTAATAACTAAATACTAAGTGATACAATTAGAAGTTAATAAAATACATCTTATTTAGCATTAGAACCTAAGTAAAAATGAACAATATTTGTCCTATATATTTTATAAGAGGATACTCCTAATACTGAACGAATTCGATAACAATAGAGTTACGTCAACTAATTATTTACAGTTTAATTAGTTAACTTACGGAGTTATGTTAATTATTAGTTCCTACTATGTATTTTAATTATTATTAATAAATGTTATAATACATAATAATATATGGGTGCCAGTTTGTTGAAGTTTCGTATTAATTAAATGCATGTGAAACGGTACTTACGAGTACATAAAGGAGTCAATATTTAAAATCTTTCTATCTATTTGTTCTGGCTATTCGCTGAAACGCATTTTGCGAGGCAGATAGCTCATGTTATAGGGAGTAATGTAGATTACTTTTAGTTTAGCAAATGGGCATCCAGAATTAAGCGTGTAACATAGTCTTTGGGTTTCGTTTTTTGAAATTTATTAATAAATCATACAATGTAGTTACATTAGGTCATCAGAGTACGAATGACACTTTGGCTATTCACTACATTAGCGTGTGAGTGGTGGGTTGTGTTACAAATGAGAAAGAGTGAGAGGCGAAAGCCACAGGAATTAAATGTATCTGATGCAGAGATATAATATTCATTATTTTATAATTTAAAATCTATATACAGTGATACCAATCTTTTTTGAAACGTTTCCACTAACGCTTAGTTGTGTGAATTTTGTTTCAAATAGAGTTTTCAGCCGTTGGGTAGTAAAGAACAATTTCCTTTATCAAATAACAGAAACTTGCACTTGTGTTGGAATATTACAACTAAAATGTTTCATTATTCTGAAAATGGATAACTCATTTGAAGATACCGAGTGTAATTACTTTTTATGTTAAGTTTAAATTAATTGTAAGCAATTAAAAGACGTCATCTTCCTTAGGTACAAAACAATAATAAAGATTTATTATAAATAGAGGTTTTGGATACAGCATGTCCAGTTTACGTTCAAATAGGAAACATATCTACCATTGAAAATGTTTAAGAAGTTATTATATAAGTGTATAACAATTTCAAATCTGATGCTTGTTTCTACAAGTAAGTAACTATTTCGATTACTTATTATGTCAATGATTTGATAAAAGACTGCATTTGTCTTTGTTGTAAGTATTGTACCAATAAGTTTATTATTCTTTATAGCTGCAGTAATCCCTACTGAAAAATGTTTGCTCGAAGATTCTACCTGTCTGAAAGTTCAAGCGAACAAATTATCGAAACATTTTTTGGAGGGAATTCCTGAATTGGGAATCGATGGATTGAACAAAATATTATTGGGCACGATTGAACTCAGAAAAAATGGTTTGATAAAAATCGACAAGAACGCGGAGCTTGAGGGATTAAGTGATGCAGTAATTGAACATTTGAGGTAAACTGATAATATACCTTATTGTTTAGATTTCACGAAGAAACCTGGTTCTGATAGTCACTTATACATGTTAACAAAATATATTGTAATACAATGACATCAATTTCACTATCTGCAAAATTTTCTTTGAAATTAAGTAAAAATTATCGACTTTAGAAGTCGATAGAAGTCCATTAGATATCACACAAGTAATTTATTGATTATATGATATATTGATATGAAATACATAGCTTTATTAATCAAACTATATCAATTATGTTGGGCAACACTTATGTGTATGTACGATGCAAGAGCGTAGTGTCTTGTGGCGTAGTTTAAGTATAAATTTTCCTTCATGAGTTTTCATAAATTATAACTCATGGGCACAGTCAAGGACAATAATGTAATAAAATTGATTTTATCATTTTTATAGCGTCAACAAAGATTCAAAAACAATGACATTGTCATTCCAGTCATCGTTGATTATAAATTTTGATTATAAATCCGAGGGGGAGTTTTTCAAAGTCCCTGTTTTTGGAGACGGTAAAGCAACGGAAAAGTTAAGTAAGTGATCATAATTTTAATTTGCTTTTGAAAAATTACGTATTTTTCACTCACAATCGGCTAGTATTTAAAAATATGGTGAAATACAGAAAATAGAATAATTATTTCATTTCAATTTCATATATCATTACGTTTCTTCTTTCAGACAACATTATAATTGAAATGGTAATGTTATATGACATAAAAAAAAATAAAGATGGAAATGATTATATGGACTTGACAAATTATGAGTATAGTTACGATGTGCTCGGGAACATTACTTATTATTTTGGAAATGCATATAACAACGACAAAGAAAAAAGTAAGTTTGTTTTTTCTTATTGCCGAATAATATAAAATATGCTCAATCCTATGATTTATTTAAAACGATGGTGAAAGAGTACTTCCTTTCCAAGCAAGACTATTAATAGAAATGTAAAAGGATTCTGATGGTACTCCTTTAAAATGAGTGTTATTTTTATATGATAATTTACTAAGATTAAGGACACCTTGTTCCGCTTTCTTACTCATACTATACATCATTTGACACATAGTTATTGTATAAAAATTGGTTATATTATTATTCTCAAAATTCATACAAAACACACACGATCATACAAATAGCTAACTGGAAGGGGATTTGGTTTGTTTAACATTTAATTTTTCAACAGTTTTCTGAACTACAGGTTATGTACTATAAATATTTTTAAAATCAAGCTTTTAAAAATAACTCTAAGTCATAATTATTTATGTGCGCTTTAAAGCATCTGTCAGAAGTTGTAAATCAACGGAAAATATTTAGCGATATTGGATAAGATCATACTTTAGTAATATTGAATAAAAACATACAAAAAATCAGCCTTACAAGTTTAAGTACAATAGCCTTTTATTTTAAGTAATCTTTCTCACCTTTGTACATAAGTTACAGAACTGCATTCTAAGTAAACAAATCAATATTCAAGTCGCTTTCATCTACTAACTTATATATTTAAATATATATATATGTTAGTAGTGTCTGTTTGCTCTGCTCTGATCATTAGCTGTTATAATTAAATCACATGGAGATATTTTAATTTTATTAACTAGTAAAAATAATATGTAAAATATTTCTGACAGGCGAAAAACTTCACAAGTTCCTGAACGAAAATTGGAGAACAATATATATGAACTATGGGGTGATACATATTAAGAAGACCACAGATATAATCTTCAAAGCAATTAAAATATATTTCGCTAAAAACAATTTGAGTGATCTAGTCAAATATTAATATGAATCTATGGTTTTACAGTGATTTGATAAATAAATATCTAATGCAGTATTGTTTTATTTGGTAAAAAGAAAACTAAATAATGGTCCAAGGTCGGTGAAAATTTGTAAGTTATTTATGCGGTGTAAAATATGAGCGAGAATTTCAAAGGTGAATTTCTCCTCACTCATGTGAGAGAGGGTTTTTTCTTTCTTTAAATAGCTCACTTGATGTAACACCGCTGTTTCCTATGA
>JACTOM010000089.1:354348-490533 GCA_015832385.1 Elymnias hypermnestra | reverse complement strand
ACCTACCTACCTACCTACCTACCTACCTACCTACCATCTATTGCTCTTTTTTATATATATATAAATATTATCGAAATTAAAAACATCAATGTTTTCCAGCTAAAATCGATAGTCATTGAACATCGAGGAATATCGACATCCCTACGTATGCAAAAATTGATATTTGAAAAATGGCGTCACCGAGCGGAGGTTAACATTTGTTTCGTGAATTTTAGTTATTCAAAATTATGTGGCTTAGATAAATGTGTTTATCTGTTTATATAACAGTGCCCATTTATGCCGCCAGGAACTAACCCACAGTTCGATTTCGAAAAAGTGTTTTATGTAAGCGTTTTAAGTACAAAACCATCGGTAGTTTGAAACGAATTTGGGTCCTTGGCGGCATGAATGAGGCCTACATACACTCCTTTATAAAAAATAAAATAAAATCCTTCGTAAAAATAATACAGCACCATCTATCAGCAGTTCTGAAACTATTAATAAGAAGCGCCAACTGCAGCTCATAAGTCACCTTCTTGAAACTAGAGTGGTCTATGGTTGTGGTGATCTTTGGTGCTAAAGCCTTTTCGGAAGCCGGCTTGTTCGGGAGGTTGGAAGTCGTCGAATCTACGAGCGAGGCGATTCGTTATGTCTCTTGAGAACAATTTGTAGACAACATAGCAGAGCGATAAGTGTATAGTTCTTTAATAGTGTTAATTTATTGAACAAATCTAGAAACGTCTGTGATATTTTTTCTGGTTTTGTGGCCTCGCTTAGACAATATTACCGGCCTCGGTGGCGCAGCGGTGTGAGTACTAGCTTTGCTAGTATGGTCCCCGGGTTCGATCCCTGGTAGGGCGAATTTTAAAAATTGTATCTTCTAATTTGTCCAAATGTGGACTGGTGGGAGGCTTCGGCCGCGGCTACTCACCGCCCTGCCAGCAAAGGCTTACCGCCAAACAAAGAGATTTTTGTTTCGGTACGATGCTGTGCAGAAACCATAAGAGGTATTACCAGATTAGCGCGTTACTTTAAACTCGGATCACAGTCAAACGTTAACCTGTCAGCAATTAAGAAAGAAAGAAAACAAGAATGATACTATTATAAATATTTTAATTAATGACAAGAAATCATTCGCTGATTCTACGAAACGCTGTTGCAGTCCAAACCGGCATTTCTTTTTACCTTCACCTAGAAATACATTCCTTTATTTTATTTCAATTATTCTTGCATTAAGAAACGCCTTCAGCTTGACATGTTATTATTTTGGACTACCATCGCTTACACAAATAAATATAACAGTGCATTTTGTGTTATCTGTGACCTTTGCAGTACATGATTCGTAAACTACCATTTTATGACGCGCCGACTCTGCCCTCTTCTAGATCAGTCATTTTCTTTTGGTATGCACGTTCAGTGTAGCACTTCGATAGCGGTACTACATCTAGATCTCGATCAATACAAATGCGGACTGTACGGCGGTATGTTATATTTGCATGTCGGTACAATCGAACTATCGAGTCGCACCGATCGTTCCTCATTGCCCTATTCACATCCTAGTTCGCTTTCATCTAAACATCTGACGAAACCTTGAAAGGAGTGGACAATAGCGCCACCTGTTCTTCGTCGGCGCAACGAACACCCAACGCGCAGCTCGGCGTTGAACATTCAGCGAACATTGAAACGTGTCACACGCGTATCCCGCAATGTCAGAGACAGATTTGTAAGCGAACATGTAAGAAAATCATTATACTATGGTAAACGTAAAGTAAATGTGAAACTCATATTTTCCGGCGATCGCTGCGACTCTCCGTCGACAGATGGCGCTGACCACGATCGATGGCATATTTCCCAACGTCTGAGGACGGACGCGTGGAGGCCGCGGGAATGAAACACTCGATACAAATCGCAGTCATTTATTCTTCGTCGCCTCCGAACTCACACGTCGCTTAAATAGATAAGTCGCTCGCACGTACAAAAATATCGATTCATCTGCTCTCCGTCCGCGGAGCCGTGATATGGAACTGTACAGGGCGTATTTACAAAGCTAGAGGCCGCGCGGCGCCGGGCGAGGCCGCGCGCGCCGCCGTCAGCCGCCCGCGCGCTCCTCGTCCGACGAGCCCGAGCGCTCCGACTCCTCGATCTCGCACAGCCGCGCCGACAGCTCGCTGCCCGAGTCGGCCGAGCCCAGCAGCGAGTGCCGCTCCTCCAGCATGGTGATGAGGCTGTGCGCGTCGGGCGGCCGGCGGCGCGCGCGCGGCGTCAGCTCGCCCGCCGACTCGTCGGCCGGCAGCAGGCCCGACGAGGCTGCGAACGAGCGCGCCGTGAGTCCGCGCCCGGCGCCCGAGTCGCGCGCGCCGGCGCCGGCCTCACCGTCCGTGAGCCGCGGCGGCTCGTCGGAGTGGTCGCGCGGCGAGTCCGAGTCGAGCCGCTCGGAGCCCGCCACCTCGCTGATGCCGGGCGGCGCGCCGCCGCACCAATCCGAGCAGTCCCAGTGGTAGCCGCCGAGCAGGTGCGGCTCGACGGCCGCGCGCGCCGCCGCCTTGGCGCCCTTCAGGTCTGCGGGCGAGAGGCGCATGAAGCGGGGCGGCGGGGCGGGCGGAGGCGGGCGCGGGGCCGGCGGCGCCGCTCACCGTTGTAAATCTTGTGGTCGGCGAAGGTGCGCAGGTGCATCTGCTCCGACCAGGGCTTGCGGTGGTCGGGCTCGAGGTTGAGGTTGCGCAGGTAGTCGGGCGGGATGCCCTCGAGCTCGTCGCCGGCCGAGCCGTACGAGCGCAGCGTGTCGATGTTGTTGAGCGGCGGCGGCTCGGCGCACGAGGCGGGCCGGCCGCGCCGCACGGCCTCTAGGTTGGACAGCTTGGCGCGGGGCGGCGCCTTGTCGGTCGCGCTGTTGAGCGGCGCCGAGGGCNGCCGGCGCAGCGCGGGCAGCGCGGCCAGCAGCGGCAGCAGCAGCGCGACGGCGCCCGCCGCGCACAGCGGCCAGCGCGCGCGCACCGCCCAGGCCCACAGCTCGCGCAGAGCGCGCTCGCCGCCCGCCGCCTCGCCCGCCACCACGGCGTCCGAGTGCAGCGGGTTGCCGCAGTTCATGCCTGGTGGGCGGCGAACGTTAACCGCTCTTTTGCTGCTCGTGCGAGCACCGTTTGAATGCAACTAACGAAGTCAGGGACGAACGCTTATCTTGACGGAACAAATCTACCCTGATGCGCAAAATTACCACCCCTCCCACAGTCGGCTACCATCGCTTTGCATATAATACACCCCATAAATATTGCTATTTGATTACAGACACTTGATATTTTCTGCCTTAAACCGCACCCTTGCTGTAAGCCGCTGAGGAGATCCCTTGATTCGTATTTAACTACGACAATCATCTAATCGTACCGACATTCAAATATTTGGGAAAATTATAAATAGTTTATCAAAAGTCGTCTAATTCGGTTGATTTGCATGATATTGAGGTTTTCGTCCAATCATCGGTCACATACTTCCTGCAAAGTTACGACTTAATGGTTACCGCACGGAAGCCATCATCAGAACTGGACCGAATGAAAATGAGATCACACGGGAATAATTTTCCAATAAATGCAGAAAGAAAACTTCTCTTTTATGAAGTCAAATTCGCAGACGTTATTCGAAAACGTTGTCGTCCTACCCTGGGCCTACGGTGACGGTTTAGCACTAAGAGTCCTGGCGGACAGCTCACCGGTCTTGTCGGGCGGGCACAGGCAGCGGAAGGAGCCGGGCTCGTTGAGGCACGTGGCGCCGTTGAGGCACGGCTCGCCGGCGCACTCGTCCACGTCGTACTGGCAGCGCGGGCCGAAGTAGCCGCGGCAGCGGCACGAGGGGCCGCGCTCGCCCTCCTCGCAGGCGCCGCCGTGCGCGCACACGCCCGCCGCGCACCAGCGGCCGCGCTCGCAGCGCGCGCCCTCCAGCCCGGCGGGGCACGCGCAGCGGAACTCCTCGCCCGCGGCCGAGCACGCGCCGCCGTGCAGGCACGGGTCCGACGCGCACGGGTCCGTGTCCACGTCGCAGCGCGCGCCCGCAAAGCGCGCGTGACACTCGCACGCGAAGCCGCCGGGAGCGCGCTCGCGACACGTGCCGCCGTGCGCGCAGGGGTGCGCCGCGCACGGCCCGGGCGGCGGCAGCGCGCCGCAGTCGGCGCCCACGCGCACGCGCACGCGGCGCAGCAGGCGCGCGCGGCCCTCGCCGCCGTCGCCGGCCTCGTCGCCCTCGTCCAGCGGCAGCGCGGCGCCGCCCAGGGCCAGGTCGGCGATGCAGCCGTCGAAGCCGTCCGTCACCTGCGTCGCAAGACCGAAGTCGACGAAATCGCTCGGTGAGCTTTCGCGTTTCCCGAAGACGGACGCTCCTCCGCCGCCGGTTCGAAAGAAACGAAATATTAACGACGGCTCAATGCCGACAACGCTAAACCTAATGTTTTGTTTTCGAAACCTCACAGACACACGTCACGTCAAGAATCCTATTGTCTCGTCCAGAACTAGTTTCTTGTGATCAGAACGCAGTGTTCAATGGACGTTAACTAATTAACGAAAATTAATTAAATTTAACCGTCACTAATAATAAAAACAAACACGGTTATGCTCCCCCAAAACTAAATATAGACGGTAAAACTACTCGAGATGGTATAAAGTGGTATGTTTCCTAAAAGTCTAACCACGTCTGTGGTGAAACCTCATCCATCACCCAAACGAAAAATTATTAGAAATGAACAGAACGGGTTTCAAAAAGAGAAATCTACTACGATGGCGGCAGATACGCCGACGAATCATGTGATCTCATCAATTGACCAATGGTTAAAATATCATAATCTATGCATAAACTTAAAAAAAAAAAACCAAATATATGATATTAAGAAATAGAAAAATGACATTTAATAATCTCAAATTGACACATGCCGATGAAAATATTGATCAGGTACCCAATATGTGTTATTCACCTGGACGAGTTTTTACTTGAGGTCCCAATATTGACAACGTCTGTAATAAAATTAACAAATTTGTTTCGGTCTGAGGCAACTATGTAAAATTACTGGACAACGTACCGCCTCGTCGGCATACCGAGCCTACGTTGTTTCAAATATCTGATACGGCATTATAATGGGGGTCACGTTACTGAAGTACAGAAGGAATTCTTTATACAAAAAACTGTCCATACGGTTGGGACTAAATATTTTAAGAGCCGTAAATAGATAACCAAAGGTTCTCGGACCAAACTCTCAATCTC
This sequence comes from Elymnias hypermnestra, assembly GCA_015832385.1. Taxonomy (NCBI): domain Eukaryota; kingdom Metazoa; phylum Arthropoda; class Insecta; order Lepidoptera; family Nymphalidae; genus Elymnias; species Elymnias hypermnestra. Next base: position 485,313 of record JACTOM010000089.1, on the reverse strand, counting down.
ATGGACCAAAGACAGAAAATGAGGTTACAGTCAACAGCAAACGCGTCCAGTTACAGGCAGATTAACAGACAGATCTCAAAATCACGAATCCGTGATAGGCGACACTTTAACACAAAACACATAAAAGACACCATCGAGCAGTACAGGGGCTCAAAAGTGTTCGTACGAGGTCTGTCTTTTGGTCGCAGCCAGCTGACGAGGCTGAAGACTGACAGCGGCAACCTCATTACGTCTAGACCTGAGATTTTGAGGGAAGTCGAGAATTTCTATGGGCAGTTATACGTGTCAACTCAAAAGCCTATTGACAGTTGCGCCAAAGATCCCAGAGCTAAACTAACCCGACACTATACCGAAGATACCCCGGACCTCAGCCTATACGAGATTAGTATGGCTCTTAATCAATTGAAGAACAACAATCACCAGGTGATGAAAAAATCACAGCAGAACTCCTGAAAGCGGGTGGCAAACCGATAATTAAAGTCCTTCAGCGATTGTTCAATTCCGTCATCCGTGGACAGGACCAAAGCACAGCGTCTATCCAATTGCAACGTGTTAGTTGTTATCTCCCCGAAGCTATTTACTGCGGCGTTGGAAGACGCCTTCAAGCTTTTGGACTGGAACGGATTCGGCATCAATATCAACGGCGAGTACATCACTCACTTGCGGTTTGCCGATGACATCGTCGTAATGGCAGAGACTCTGGAAGATCTCAATACAATGCTCGATGACCTCTGCAGAGTGTCTCAACAGGTGGGCCTTAAAATGAACATGGATAAGACAAAAATCATGTCGAACATCCATGTTTCGCCCCACCCGGTCACCGTTGAGAACTCAGCACTCGAAGTTGTAGACGAGTACATCTACCTGGGACACACGATCCAATTAGGTAGGTCCAACTTCGAAAAAGAGATCAACCGCCGAATCCAATTCGGATGGGCAGCGTTCGGAAAACTACGGGACATCTTTTCATTCATAATTCCTCAGTGCCTGAAGACTAAGGTCTTCGAACAGTGCGTGTTGCCAGCGATTACATATGGTTACGAGACATGGCCGCTGACTATGGGGCTCGTAAGAAGACTTAAGAGTCACTCAGCGGGCAATGGAGAGGGCTATGCTCGGGGTTTCCCTGCATGATCAAATCAGAAATTGGTTGAGACGACGACGACGAATGCACTGGCTATCGGGAGGCGTGCGTATACGACACGAGAGGGCGCCTCCGCGCTGCTCTATGTGCATAGAACAATATAGTTTATAGATAGTCTGTAGTACAGAGGGCTAGTTGCCAACCTCGAAGCGTATGGTGACGGGGCAGAATAAGCCCGCTTCGTGATTTTGTATGAATTTGTCGGGGAAGTGCGGTAATTTGTTTGTGGGGCTAATGAAGTATCATAAGTATGATCACGCCTAAATCAATAAAATGTGTTACTGATCAATTAGTGGCAATTTAAGTTCTTGTATAAATAAATGTATTAGAGAAGTATTCGCCGACAGTCTAAAAATTGCCAAAGTCAGTCCTATTTGTAAAACAGGTTCAGAGGCTGACCGGGAACATACCGTCCTATTTCCGGATTACCCATACTGTCATAATATTTGAGCACGTTCAAACAATTATTTAGTAAGTAATCTAATACACTTTCAGCAGATAAAAACTTCGTTCGTTCAGCCTTTTGGTTTAAAATCCTCAAATCACCGGAAGCCTGCTACAGAACTAAACTGTTCACATAAAAAACGATTTTGGAGCAGTTGCGAGTGGTCGGTGAAATGCACGGGTTTGGGAAATCGGTGCCTCGGCGAACCAACGGAAAAAGAGTCAATTCGCCATTCGCTTCTATCACGCTAAAACCGGCTGCTGTTTTTAGACACGACTACATAATCCTTCACTGGCTCATTTAGACGTGGTCATTTTAAGGAACCGTGGAGTCACCACAATACTTCTGTCGCTTCAGATAAAGCAAAGTTGTTTATAGATCCTTAGTTTGTAAAATGTTCGATAGATGTCGTCACTCGCGATTTATCTCGCGCTATGGAAAGTTTCATGTTAAACTTGAGACGCTTTCGGCGTCCGGGCACAGGCTTTCCTTCCTCCTACGCTGAAAAGGCCAGTGGGACTAACAGCTAAATAGACTCCGAACAAAAACTAACCGCAGGCGGTTCCGAATCGTACGCGGTACGATTTTACATACGATTTAGATAGAAGAAAGAAATTCAGCTCCCCGACCTGCTCCGGCGCAAGCGCGTGCGCGTGCCGCTCCAGCGCCGCGCCCACCAGCAGCCGGTCGGCGCGCACGTCCAGCACGGCGGCCGGCGGCGGCGCCAGCGCCTGCGCCGCGCGCCGGTCCACCCACAGGCGCGCCGCGGCGCCGCGCCGCTCCAGCCGCACGGCGTGCCACGCGCCGTCCGCGNGGCCAGCTCGTCGTCGGGCACGCGCGCGCCCGCCACCGCGCCGCGCTCCAGCGCGTACGCCAGGTAGCCGTCGCCGCCCAGGCGCAGCACGCGCGCCTCCGCCGCCTCCTCGGCCTCGGCGCGCCGCTCGCAGCGCTCGCCGGCGAAGCCGGGCGCGCACGCGCACTCGCCGCGCAGCCGGTGCGCCGGCGCCACGAGCGCGAACACGTCGGCGGCCACGGCGCGCTCGCTGCCCGGCAGCAGCTCCACGCGCTCGGCGCACGCGCCGTGCGCGCAGCCGCCGCACGTGGCGCGCGGGAGCTCCTCGACCACGAGTCGCGTGCGCTCCTCGAGCCGCTCGAGGTGCGCGTGCAGGCGACGCCGCAGCGCGTCCGCGGGCAGCAGTCCATCGCCGTCGGGCGAGCGCACCGCGAACGCGACGTCGAGGTCGAGACCGTCCGCGGCGGGCTGCACGCTCACGAGCAGCACGTCCTCGGGCTCGCAGTCGACGGCCTCGCGCACGGCGCGCGCGAACCCCTTGCGGTGGCTCAGCACGAACTCGCGGTCGCTCACGCGGCGGAAGCGCACCGCCACGGTGCGCGCGAGCGTCTCGTCCGTCACGAGCGCCACGGTGACGCGCACCGGCGCCGAGCCCACGAACTTGCCGTCGCTGGCGGTCGCGTTGAGGCGGTAGGCGCCGACGTCGAGCCGCGGCGCGGCGCGCAGCGTGCCGTCGGCGGCGTCGATCTCGAACAGGTCGGCGACGGCGTCCGCCTCGCCGGCGGCCGGCGCCAGCGCGTACGTCAACCGGTCGTAGGCGTCGCGGTCCGAGGCGAACACGCGGCCGACGACGCCGCCCGGGTACTCGTCCAGGTACGAGTTGATCGCGATCTCGAGCGGCGTCACCACCGGCGGGTACTGCGACTCCTCGACCACGGTCACGTGCACCCAGGCGTCGGAGTAGAGCGGGCGCGTGCCGTTGTCGAAGACGCGCACGCGCAGCGCGTAGCGGTCCTTGATGCGGCGGTTGAAGCGCGTGGCGGTGCGCAGGCGGCCGTCGCGCTCCACGCGGAAGGCGCCCGCCTCGTCGCCCGCCTGCAGGTCGAAGGTGTACGGCGCGGCGTTGGGCGGCGCGTCCGCGTCGGTCACCTCGAACTCGAGCACCGCGCTGCCGAGCGGGTCGTCCTCGCGCACCACCGCCGTGTGGTTCGTCGTGGCGAAGAGCGGCGGGTTGTCGTTCGCGTCGAGCACCTCGACCTCGAGGAGCGCGGTGGCCTCGAGCGCGGGCAGGCCGCGGTCGCGCGCGCGCACCTCCAGCGCGTGGGCCGGCGCCGCCTCGCGGTCGAGCGGCGCCGCGAGCGTCACGTGGCCCGTGTCGGCGTCGATGGCGAACAGGCCGGCGCGGTCGCCGCGCGCGATGGAGTAGGCGACGCGGCCGTTGGCGCCCTCGTCGGCGTCGTCGGCGAGCACCTGCGCCACGGCCGCGCCGACGGCGGCGTCCTCGCGCACGCGCGCCGCGTACTTCGCGCGCGAGAACACGGGCGCGTTGTCGTTGACGTCGAGCACGGTCAGGTTGAGCGCGGCGCGGTCGCTGAGCGGGGGCGAGCCGCCGTCGACGGCCTGCACCGCGAGGAAGTACGCGGGGCGGCGCTCGCGGTCGAGCGCGCGCGCGACGCTGACGACGCCGGTGGCGCGGTGGACGGCGAAGTCCTCGCGGCCTTCGCCGGCCACGAGCTCGTAGTGCACGTCCGCATTGACGCCGGCGTCCCGCGACAGCGCGCGCACGCGCAGCACCTCGGCGCCGGGCGCGAGCAGCTCGGGCAGCGCGGCGGCGTACTGGCGCAGCTCGAACTCGGGCGGGTTGTCGTTGACGTCGGCCACGGCGAGGCGCAGCGCGGCCGTGGCGCTGCGCGGCGGGCGGCCGCCGTCGTTGGCGCGCAGCAGCAGCCGGTGCTCGGCCTGCGTCTCGCGGTCCAGCGGCGCGCGCAGCGTCACGATGCCGGTGTCGGCGTCGAGCGCGAAGGCGTCGCCCGCGTCCTCCGCGAAGGAGTAGCGCACGGTGCCGTTCTCGCCCAGGTCGTCGTCGGTGGCGTGCACCTGCGGCCGACCGAGACATTCAGATCGCGAGAATGGAATTTCTTTAGACGCATGAAGGTGAAGTTGTTACGGATGAAACGCGTGAATTTTAAATTCAAAACACGCGGCATTTTTATTTAGAATTCGTCATTGGAGATTTAGACAATTCAATTCCTTACTCACCTTCCTTTTTCCTTCCCTCTAAGTCTATATGGATGCCAGTAAAGCTTTCGACAATTTTAATACATAAGCTACATAACCCTAGCATTCAAGGAACTTTGTTTGTTTGTTTGTTTGTATACTTTATTGCACATCAATAAATAACAACTTAACATATTAACTTACTAATAAATAAATGTACAAAAGGCGGTCTTATCGCTAAATAGCGATTTCTTCCAGACAACCTTTGGGTTTAAAAAGCAGTGAGTATCGAAACTGATGGGCAATGGCATAAACATACATTTTAATACACATATAACATGAAAATATAAAAATATATATAGCTTATAATATAATAAAGTTACATATATTTAAAATATATCTAAATTATACATAAAATAATACATAAATCGTTTAAACTTTAGTCTTTAAAAGAAAATGTTCATTTAGCATCTTTTTAAATGCCAGCAATGATTTTGCTTCTTGGATTTTGCGTGGTAGTGCATTCCACAATTTTGCCGCCTGCACAGTAAAGGAATGCTCATAGAATGCGGTTTTATGGATCGGGATTTTTAATGTTAGATTCTCCGATGAGCGTAAAATCTTCGAATGCACGCCAAGGAATTCAAATCTTTCCTTTAGATATCGTGGGGTATTAGGACGAAATAGGACACAGTACAGAAGAGAAAGTATATGCATATTCCGGCGATGTCGTATAGGGAGCCACTTGAGCTTTTGACGGAAAGAAGATATATGGTCATATTTACGCAAGCCAAATATGAACCGGATAGCGAGATTTTGTAGTCGCTCAAGTTTATTTAGTAAGTCCTCGGTCAAATTGTGATAGCTTGCATCTGCATAATCAAGAATAGGTAAAAGAAGAGAATGCGCCAACATGATTTTAGTAGGAATGGGCAAAAATGATTGTAACCTCCGTAATGATCTTATTGAACCAAATATCTTATTGCTTACTTGCTTAATATGTGGCGACCATGACAATGTCTGATCGATATGTAAACCTAAATCTTTGACAGTGTCGCAATAAGGTATTACAATATTATTGTAAGTTACGGGTACGAGTTGCTTTAAGTCAATCTTTGCAATCATTTTGGTGCTTCCAATTATGATGGCCTGCGACTTTAACGGATTGATATGCAAGCCAAAGTATTTACTCCATTTAGAAATGGCAACAAGATCTGCATTAATCTCATCCACCGATTTCGATAGATGTTCTATTGTGGTAGAGCGATAAATTTGAATATCGTCTGCATACATGTGATAGAGAGAAGAAATTTCTTGAGAAATAGAATTAATGAAAATGGCAAAAAGTAGAGGAGATAAGACACCGCCTTGAGGAACTCCGGTGTCAACGGCGCACCAAGAGAAGTAAGTCTCATCAATTCGAATTCGGGTCAGGAACTCCGAGACAGTCACCCCAGAACCCTTTAACCTGGCCTTAGAAGACCTGTCCTGTCCTGTCCTGTCCTGTCCTTAAGTGAACAGTCTTTGAATTTAATTTATGTAGCACGGGGCCTGTCAGCAATTGCACGCCCCAAACGATGACAGCGAGTAACTGAATCAGGTGTCAAGGTTGAGATTTGAAGATGGTCTGCTGGGACATTGGATAAACAGGCTGTGGTTTCCAACACATTTCCCAACAGATTTTCCAACACAGTGAAAACAAATGATCTAAAGGCACTAAACTGGGCGTTTATATTGGATGAAGCACTTGCTGCTGGCACAGCACCCTTCAGTTCCTTTTGGAGCTCTTCCATCCTTGTATTAAAGTGTGCAGCCAAGTCAAGTAAAGAACTTTTTATAGATTCAATGTTAAGTTTTTAGAGGGTAAATAAAGGATATATCATGTCAAAGGTGTTTTACTGTGAGATTGTTTGTGCAACCAGGTGAGGATACACTGGCAGGTGTAGTAAGATCAAAATAGCACATTTTATAATAATATTCACTAAATAAATTAGTTATTATCAATTTTTAAACAAGAGCTTAGAAATTTGTGATTTGATGTTTAGATGCCTACCCTTAACTTTGCTGTCCTGGCTCAGATCGTATTTATCGTACAGACAACAAAAAGTGGTGGTTTGCGGGTACTAGTCAGATCCTTTCATGGCTTCATCTGGCGTTCCTCAGGGATCATATCTAGGACCTTTATTATTTTTCGTTTTTATGAATGACGTATGTGATCACACATAATCCACCAATTTTGCATTATTCGCCGACGACTTAAATATTTTTAGTTATTCAAACACCGTTAGACTCTATTTCCCTCCAAAATTACTTATAATATTTTTCAGCGGTCTATTAAAAATGTGGTTCGGATTTTAGTGACGCGTGAGCTAATGCACTGTCACCGTCGTCACGTTTGAAATGAGATAGATGAAAATGCAGCGGCGGAGGCGAGTACACAACGGACCCACCTTGGCCACGAGCGTGCCCAGCTCGGCGTCCTCGGGCAGCGTGGCGCTGTACAGCGGCGCGGAGAAGCGCGGCGCGTTGTCGTTGACGTCGGCCAGCTCCACCAGCAGCTCGGAGTGGCAGGCCCAGGCGGCGCGCTCGCGGTCCTGCGCGTGCGCCAGCAGGCGGTAGGGCGCGCCCGCCTCGCGGTCCAGCGTCGCCGCCACGGTCACCTCGCCCGAGTCCTGCGCAGGCGCGAGGCGGCGGTCAACGGGCGCCGGTCGGGTGACTCCCGCGGCGGCGCCGGTCCCCCGCGCACCTTGTCGATGGCGAAGTGGTCGCTGCGCGGGCCGCTGAGGAAGTAGCGCAGGCGCGCGTTGGGCGGCTCGTCGCCGTCGCGCGTTAGCAGGCGCGCCACGGGCGTGCCGCGCGCCGCGTCCTCGGGCAGCCGCGCGCGGTAGCGGTGCCGCACGCAGTACGGCGGGTTGTCTGCGGGCGCACGGAACGTAAATATATCCCTACTCCTTCGAAACCCACTAAATGGCGACACAAAGACGCGGCCCGCACCGTTGACGTCGAGCACGACGACGCGCACGGTGGTGAGCGCGGCGAACTTGCCGTCGGCCGCCGCCACCGTGAGCTCGTAGGCGGGCTCGGCCTCGCGGTCCAGCGCGCGCGCCACGTACAGCTCGCCGCCCGCGCGCACGGCGAAGCGCGCGCGCTCGTCGCCCGCCGCCACGAAGAAGGCCGGCGCCGCGCCCGCCGCGTCGGCGTCGCGCAGCGCCAGGCGCGCCAGGACCGTGCCCGGCGCCGCGTCCTCGCGCACCTCGGCCGCGTGCTCGGCGCGCTCGAAGCGCGGCGGGCAGTCGTCGTAGTCCACCAGCCGCACCACCAGCGAACCGCGGGTGGAGCGCCGCGGCGTGCCGCCGTCGCTCGCCAGCAGCCCCAGCCGATACTCGGCGCGCGCCTCGCGGTCCAGCGGCGCCGTCGTGGTCACCCAGCCGCTGTGCGCGTCCAGCGCGAACGGCGCCGCCGCCGCGTCCTGCTCGCCCGCCCCGTCCCCCTCGCCCGCCGCGAACGCGAACGTCACCTCGCCGTTGGAGCCCGAGTCGGGGTCGTCGGCCATCACTGCGAACGATCGACCGGTCGGCTGGGCGCGCGGGCGCGGACGCGGGCGCGGGAGGTCGGCGCGGGCGCTCACGTCGGACGACGCTCGAGTGCGGCGGCGTGTTCTCGGCGAGGTGCACGACGTAGGGTTGCGAGTGGAAGACGGGCGCGTTGTCGTTGACGTCGAGCACGTGCAGACGCGTCAGCACCGTGACGGCCACCGTGGGGTTGGCCGGGTCCTCGACCACGACGCCTGCGGAGGGGTGCCGTTGAGGGGGGAGCGGGTGCGGCGGCGGGGCGCGGGGCGCGGCGGCCGCACTCACCGACGACGTGGTCCGGCGCGGCCTCGCGGTCGAGCGGCGCGGCGAGCACGAGGCGGTCGGCCTCGAGCGCGAAGGGCGAGTCGTCGTCGGAGGGCGCGAGGCGCAGCGGGCCGGCGGCGCGCAGCTCGGCCACGAGCGTGCCGAGCGGCGCGTCCTCGGGCAGGAAGAGGTCGGGCGGCGGCGGGGAGAGGCGCGGCGCGGCCTCGTGGGCGCGCAGCACGCGCACGGCCACGGCCGCCTCGCCCGCCAGCCCGCCGCCGTCGCGCGCGCGCACCCAGGCCTGCAGCGTGCGGCCGGCTGGGGGCACCGGTTACGGTTAAAGCGCGACTCTGGCGGTCAGTTCGCAGACGAGTGAGCGCGACGTCGTCTTTATCGAACGATGGCGGGTCGACGGTCAGAAGTAAATCGCGACGCTCCGTGCGCCGGTGGCGTTGTGGTTAAAGGACTCCAAAAATATGTGGATATGTACCAATGACACACGAGGACTTCATTCACTTACACACAAAAAAAACATACAGGTGTTACAAAATGCCCACTTTCAGCACTCGATCACGTCGCTTCTACGTCGTGCGGCGCACTGCTTTATTAGATGTAACTGTTGGTGCTCTTTTTTAAATAAATTAAATAAACACTTTACTTGAGTCGATTGCACTTCAGCAAGTGTGTTATTATTCTATTTGACGTAAAAAAAAGGCTACAGTTCAATCCCAAGTAGGTTCGTAAGAAGACTTAATTTTTCATTACAACATATTTATTCATCGTGCCGGAACAAAAATCTTTCGCGTAACGGTTAGTCTCCTGGTGGCCAGTGGTCAATTTAGAAAATACAATTTTCTACATTCGTCCTGCCGGGGGTCGAACCCGAGGTCTCTGTTGTAAAGCGAGTACTCGCACCGTTGCATGGGTGTGGGCCAGAGGAGCGTATTTGATTTTTTTTGGCAAAACTATGTGCGACGCGTCTCACCGAAGGGCGCGGCCGAGCGCGCGAAGGACAGCGCGCCCGTGAGCTCGTCCACGTGCAGCGCGCCGGCCGCGTCGCGCGCCTCGCCGTGCAGCTCGTAGACGAGGCGCGCGTGCTCGCCGGCGTCGGCGTCGCGCGCCGCCGCGGCCAGGAAGGGCAGGCGCGGCGCGCGGTCGGCGCGCACGGCGGCGCGGTACTCGCGCAGCGGGAAGCGCGGCGGGTGGTCGTTGGCGTCGGCCACGCGCACGCGCACGGCCGTGTGCGCCAGCCGCCCGCCGCCGTCGGCCGCCGCCACCGGCACCTCCCAGTCGGCGCGCCGCTCGCGGTCCAGCGGCACGCGAGCGCTCAGCGCGCCGCCCGCGTCCACCGCGAACGTGGCGCGCAGCCGCGCCGACGGGATGGAGTACGTCACGGCGCCGAACGCGCCCGCGTCCTCGTCGTGCGCCTTCAGCTGCGGGGGCGCACGACTTAAGTCATTTCATTTAATTATTAACAGAAAAACTAACGATTTGTGGGGTTGTCGGTTAACCTTGTAAAATCATTAATTGACATCGTTGCACCAGACATGGCGGAAATTTTTAACAATTGTGTAGATTGTGGTGTATTTCCTGACTTAATGAAGTACAGCAAAATAATACCGATGTTTAAGTCAGGCAGTACTTCGAACCCTAGTAACTTTAGGCCAATATCGGTTCTCCCAACCTTTAGTAAAATATTTGAGAAAATAATGTTGAACCAGTTGCTAAAACATTTCAAAAAATATAATTTATTACATAATAAGCAATTTGGCTTTACTCGAGGTCGCTCGACTACCGATGCTGGCGTACAGTTATTACTCAATATCTACGAGGCCTGGGAGGATTCACGTGACGCGCTTGGCGTTTTCTGTGATCTGTCGAAGGCCTTCGATTGTGTTCAGTATGAAACCCTGATCGGGAAATTGCGACACAATGGCCTCGCAGACACAGCTTTAGACCTGATGAGTTCATATTTAACCAATAGAACGCAAAAGGTCTGTGTTAATGGCAAGCTTTCTGGGGGGTCTGTTTCAAAACTAGGAGTCCCACAGGGTTCCATATTGGGACCATTTCTGTTCCTCATTTATATTAATGGCATTCCTTACTTTCTTAAAACTTCTGATGATACTTCGCTAATATTTAAAATTAATAGACAACAAACAAATTATGTCTACGTAAACAGCTCTCAACAAACAAAAAAAAACAAAATGTGTAAAGTTTACTCTGCCTAATGTGAAAAAAACGCAAACCATTGTTAAACTTAATAATGAGGAACTAGACCTTGTAGATAGTACCGCTTTCTTACGTATAACGTTCTTTTCTTACGAATCACGAAGCTGAAGTGGCATTGGGCGAGGCACATAGTCCGACGGACCAATGGACGTTGGGGTTGGAAGGTGTTAGAATGGCGACCCCGAACTGGACGACGCAGTGTAAGAAGGTCCCCCACAAGGTGGACCGACGATGTAAGAAGGGTGGCCGGTAGCGGCTCAAGCCACACGGCACAAGGTCGGGCACAGTGGGCATCATTAGGTGAGACCTATGTCCAGCAGTGGACGTCCACCGGGGGAAACGACGACGACGACGAAGTTTCATAATGTGAATGTGAATTTAATACATGTCGTTTTTGTTCCATTGTTTGGTATTTATTCGATCGTTGTAAAATGTAATACCTGCCGCTCAACAATGGCGTTACACTAAGTGCGGCGGCGCACACATCGCGCTATGAAGATTATTTGTATATTATATATAAGTGCAAAAATTACCGCGGTATCAGCCTTCTTAGTGTCGTCGGCAAATTGTATGCAAAGATATTAATTGAAAGGGTGATTAATGAAACTGATGGGAAAATATGGGACGTGCAAGCGGGATTTAGAAGAGGAATGGGATGTACGGATCAGGTCTTTTCTTTACGGTGCTTAACTGAAAAATGTTTGGCTAAACACCAAAAAGTTTATTGCGCGTTCGTAGATTTAGAAAAGGCCTATGATCGAGTGGTGAGGAATGAGCTGTGGTCAACGTTATCTACGTATGGGGTGAGCGGTTGTCTGATCCAAGCATTGAAGTCTCTCTATGAGGGTTCTAGTGCCTGTGTCAGAATAAACGGAGCGTACACGGAGTGGTTTCCTGTCGAAAGAGGTGTTCGACAGGGATGTGTTGCGTCACCATGGCTGTTCAACCTTTTCATGGATAAATGTTTGACAGATTTAAAAGAATGTATGTATGGGTTAAGAATGAATGAATTACTCATCAAATGTTTACTCTACGCTGATGATCAAGTAATACTTGCGTCATCCGCTAACGAGCTTCAGGAGATGCTAAATATTATGAATGAAGCTTTGAAAGGGAAAGGAATGAAAGTGAATGTAAACAAAACGAAAGTTATGCTTTTTGAACGAGATGAATCTATGATGAATGGCAATATTTTGATAGATGGGGAACAAGTGGAAGAGGTGAAAGAATTTGTATACTTGGGATCTAAATTTACAAAAGATGGAACATGTGAAAGTGATATCGAAAGGAGAGTGAATGCAGGGAATATGGTAAATGGTGCTCTGCATGCTTTTATGAATAGCCAGATGGTGTCTCAAAGGGCTAGACTGGCAGTGCATGCTGGAGTGTTGGTGCCAACACTTATGTATGGTAGTGAAAGTTGGGTATGGCAGAAGAATCACAAAAGTAAAATAAATGCGGTAGAGATGAGAGCGTTGAGAAGCATGAGTGGATTAAAACTGAGTGACAGAGTAAGAAATAGTGTGATAAGAGAACGTTGTGGTATAAAAGAAGACGTAGTGACTAAAATTGAGAAAGGTATGCTTAGATGGTTTGGGCATGTAGAGAGAATGAATGAAAGGAGACTGACAAAAAGGATTTATGAGTCAAGAGTGAATGCGAAAGTTGGAAGGGGAAGACCAAGGCGAACGTTCCTGGACCAAATCCAGGACATTTTAAATAACGGCCAGGTCAAGAGTACTCTAAACCGACGAACTTGTATGAAAGGTTTAATGAGAATGAAAGAAGCGAAGGAGATATGCAAGGATCGTGGCAAGTGGAAGGATGTTGTCTCTGCCTACCCCTATGGGAATGAGGCGTGATGCTATGTATGTATGTATGTATGTATATATAAGTTTCGGTTCAAGAGTTCATAAATTGAGAAATATTCTCGAGAAAACAATCCTTTCTCATTTTATTTCATCACGTGCCTGTCTGTGCTAGTGAGTGACTGTACGAAGTCGAGTGTACAAGTGGTCCTTCGAGCCGGAGTAATAAATTATTAGTTTCAAACCATAATACTACTTTTAAGAGGGAGTCGTTTACGTCATCTCAATTTGTTGTTGTCATTAATGTAAATGAGGAACAGAAAGGGCAAGAACAACCGATTTGTTATTAATGGATAAGAAAGAATGTGTTAAGACACTCACCGTGGTGAGCAGCAGCGGCGGCGGCCGGTTCTCGAGCGCGCGCGCCTCGTGCAGCACGTGCGGGAAGCGCGGCGCGTGCCGGTTGGCCGGCGCCGGCGACAGCTTGACGCGCGCGAACACCGCGTGCGCGCCGTCCGACACCGACACGTTGAGCGAGCGCGGCGCCGCCGCCAGCGCGCGCGCGTCCCGCAGCGACAGCACGCCCGTGCGCGGGTGCACGGCCAGCGCGCGCGCCTCCGCCTCGCTCGCGCCCTCCAGCGCGAAGCGCAGCCGCCCCGCGTCGCTCGCGTCCGCGTCCCACGCGACCACGCGCGCCAGCGCCGCGCCCGGCTCGCCCTCCTCCGACACGGCGGCCGTCACCACGGCGCGCTCCAGCCGCGGCGCGCAGTCGTTGACGTCGCGCACCGCCAGCAGCAGGTGCGCGGCCGTGAGCAGCGGCGGCCGGCCCCCGTCGGCGGCGGTGAGCAGCAGGTGGTAGGCGGCGCGGCGCTCGCGGTCCAGCGGCGCGGCCACGCGCACGGCGCCCGAGCGCGCCTCCACGGCGAAGGGCGCGGGCTCGTCGGCGGCGGGCCACGACGCCAGCGAGTACGTCACGGCGCCGTTCTCGCCTGCGGGTGGTTTATTTGTTTATGCGGCACGGAATATGTATCAACGATATTACTACTCGCTTCAAACGTTGTCAGTTTCAACTTTATGATGACCTTGAAATAAAAGATATTAGTGAGTCCATCGATATGCAGACACTGAGACTATAATAATGTGAAATTGAATCATCCGAAACGTACAGTATTACGTTTAGTCGAAAGGTTAGGAATTTTAAGTCTGGTTATTATACTATAGATGGCAATATATTAAAAGATGTAGAAAATATAATTCACCTTGGGATTAAATTAGATACTAAACTAAGTTTCACGTCACATATAGACGATTTAATAGGGAAGTCTCCTTAATTACTAGGCTTCATTATTGGGAATACCAATATAGAAGAAGAATAGAAAGAGTACAGAAGAATGCTTTACGACACTTAGCTTATAATTATATTCCTAATTATCACGAGCTATTAGAATTTCATAAAACAACCTCACTTTCCAACCGTAGAGATTTAATGGACCTTTGTTTTTTACAAAAAAAATATTCATTTTTACGTTGATAGCTCAGAACTTTTAGTAGGGTTAGACTTGCTGTACAAATTACAATGCTAGATCTCATATTAAAAATAGGCAAACATTTAGGCCAAGATTTGCTAAAACTAATTTAGGTAAAACTGCCCCGCTTAATAGAATGGTGGTATCATATAATAACAAATTTAAAAAAGCTAAGCTTGATATATCTAATGACTGCCAAATCATTTAAAAAGAAAATAATAAAACGTCTTTCCATTCGGTTCTATATTGTTGTGTTCTCCTTTTGTAACTCTAGATTTCATTTCATAAATATTTATTATTGTTATTATTTTATATTTAGCTTGTAAACTAAGCAGAACTATATACACAATTTAAGAACGACAAAAACAAATGAAATTTATAATGATAATACTATAACGCGGTCGGTTTAGAGTATTTTTGACCTGGCCCTTATTCAAAATGTCCTGGATTTGGTCCATGAACGTTCGCCTTGGTCTTCCCCTTCCAACTCCTTTTTGTCAGTCTCCTTTCACTCATTCTCTCTACGTGCTCAATCCGTCTAAGCGAACCTTTCTCAGTTTTAGTCGTTACATCTTTTTATAGATAAACCCATGTTTGTTTAATATTTAAACTAAAAATATATACAACGCTATCATATAATACAAAAATATAAAAAATCCAAATAAATAACCATGTCATCACGTAATAGAGAGGTGTCGCTTTGCTTTAAATTTGAAGAAGGCCCTGCCGAGGGTTTTATTTCTCAGAAATGTTTGCCTTTACCACAAAAATACGTGGCGTAAGAAGGAATGTCCAGCGCTCGATGATAAACGCATGACGCACCGGACTATTTCTGGGTGAACACTCAAATAAGAAAGTTGGAGAAGAGTTTTCAAATAAATTAGGCATCAGAGTGAGAGTGTGCGGATTCCGGCGAAGTCGGATGGGAAGCCACTTTATCGAAGACGGAATTCAGAGACGAGATCAGGCATCAGAGTAACATACTCTAAGAGATCATATAATGGAGTGGAATGGAATTTTGTCGCACCGCTGTCGGCGTCGACGGCGCGCACGCGCAGCACCTCGTCGCCCACGGCGGCGGCCTCCGACACCTCGGCCGCGTACTCGTCGCGCTCGAACTCGGGCGCGCAGTCGTTGGCGTCTAGCACGCGCACCAGCACGTCCAGCTCGGCGAATGCGGCCGTGACGCCGTCCGTGGCGCGCACCGTGAGCGCGTGCTCGCGCGCCGCCTCGTAGTCCAGCGGCGCCCGCGCCGTCAACGCGCCCGTGTCGAAGCGCACGTCGAAGAGGCCGGCGGCGGGCCCGCGCAGCGTGTACAGCAGCTGGCGGCCCAGCGGCGAGTGCGCGCGCAGCGTGGCCAGCGTGGCGCCCGGCGCCGCGTCCTCGCGCACGGCCAGCGTCTCGAGCGCGCGCGGCCAGGCCGGCGCCGCGCCGCCCGCCCACACGCGCACGGCCACGGCGGCCTCGGCGCCGCACGCGGGCGCGCCGCCGTCGAAGGCCGCGATGAGCAGGTCGTAGTGCGCGTTGAGCGCGTCCGGCGTCTGCTTGAGCGAGATCTCGCCCGAGCGCCGGTCCACGCGGAACAGCTCGCCGTGGCCGCGCTTCATCTCGTAGCGCACCTGCGCGGAGGCCACTCTTACCTTCAGAGCCTATGGCAGTATTACTTCGAAAACATCCCGAGTAATTGCTGACAGATTAGCGCTCGACTTGACGGTTTCTACACAGCATCGTACCGGAACACAAATCTCTTCGTTTGGCGGTACGTTTTTGCTGGCAGGGTGGTAACTAGCCACGGCCGAAGCCTCCCACCAGTCCAGACTCAGTCAAGTTAGAAAATACAATTTCCTAAATTCGTCCTACCGGGGATCAAAAATTCATCCAGATCGCTTATTGTTACCATCGATGGATCAGATCTCCGGTGCTAGGTTCGCACTTGATCACTATCAAGCTAATTTTGCTTGAATAATTTCATTTTACTTCGATGAGACGCCCAACAATTCCCTCTGCGAAAACTCTGGATTGTGGTAGATAACAGGGGCAGCAGGAATAAAATATGTTGATTTGGTGATCCTCAAAAATTTATTACTAAGGGGGTATTTTTTGTTAAATTCGAAGGTAATCATCTAAGTTATACGAAAAAATTGTTCTACAATAAATAAATAAATTCATTTTTAACGTCATGAATTACGTTTGCACCACCGCACCCCGAATAGACTAGTCATCATTTATAATCATCTCATTATCGTAGCGTAATGTTGCATAGGAGAGGACTGTTTGATCGAACTATACATTTTGTGTATTATATATTATTACTATTATATTTTTTGACGATTTAGACAATCATCATCGTACAAAACCAAAAACACAGTCATTAAAACATTTTAGAGAATCAACCAACCAATACATTTCATCTTTTTTTTTGTTCGGAGTGTATTTAGCTGTTAGCCCTACTGGCTTTTACAGCGTAACCGGAAGGAGGACAAAAATGACAAGGATCGCCTACTTTCACTTTAAACGACTGTAGCTAGATACATCTTTTACTGTTATGGAATCCTGGTAGTCTATGTTTTGATCAAAATGCTCCCGTTTCATATTTGANGTTACGGACGTACCAGGGGCATCCCGTAGCCATCCTCATGAATTTATTCTGTAGTGTCTGCATACGGTCCAGGCGGTATCCTGGCACGTGTGCGAAAACGACACTAGCGTACGTCATGATTGGTCTGATGCAAGTTTTGTAAAGTGTCACTTTGTGGCGAAGTGACATTTTACTTCTTTTGCATATCAGAGGGTATAATCTGTATAACACAAGCGCAGCTCTGCCACGAACTGTGCTTATGTGCTTGTCGAAGTTCAAATTCCTGTCAAGGGTTACTCCCAGGTATTTGGCCGTGTCACGCCATGGGATATCCATGTCGTAGAGCCTTATTTTTGGTAATGTGGCGTAAGGAATAAATTTTAACCCTTTGAAGAGGACCGCGACGCTCTTCTCAGGGTTCACCTCGATTCTCCATCTGCGGAACCATTCGGCTATGCCGTGGACCGCTTTTTGGAGTCTCGAGACTATCTGATGGGGAACATTTCATCTCCGCTACCCCTGTTTTCTTCCACAATTGTTTTCGAAGAGGAGACTGTTGGGCGTCTAATAGTAATCGAGTGCAAACCCGGTACCAGGGATCCCGCACCAGATGCCATGTACTTTTCATTCGTAGGCATCGGCGAAGTGTATGCTACGATACCACACCGGCGAAAAAGCCACCAGCAGGAAAGAAGCGCAGCGCCCACCTCGCCGTTGTCGTTGGCGTCGAGGTCCACGGCGCGCACGCGCAGCACGGGCGTGCCGGGCGCCGCGCCCGCCGCCACGGCCGCCGCGTACGGCCGCTCCACGAACACGGGGCAGTTGTCGTTCACGTCCGTCACGGCCACGTGCAGACGCGCGTGCGCCACGCGCGCGCCCGCAGTCGCGCGCACCAGCAGCACGTACGCCTCGCGCTCCTCGCGGTCCAGCGCCAGTCCCGTGGTGCGCACGGCACCCGACGTGGCGCCCACCGCGAACCCGGCCGTCGGGTTCAGGATGCGGAACTCGACGTGCTCGTTGAGCGCGGCGCCGAGCACGTCCAGCACGGCGACGGTCGCCGGCCGCGTGGAGTTCTCCGCGACGGAGCCGTAGTAGTCGGCCTTGCGGAAGGCGAGCCCCGAGTTGTCCGGCTCGCGCACGCGCACCACCACGCGCGCCGCGCTCGAGTGCGCGCCGTCGGACACGCGCACGCGCAGGCGGTACTCGCCCGCCGGCGGCGGCGCGGCCACGGCGAGCGCGCCGGCGGCCGACAGCGCGAAGTGGCCGCGCGGGTCGCCCTCCATCACGTCGAAGGCGAGCGGCGCGCCGGGCCCGTCGGGGTCGGCGGCGTCCAGCTCGAGCACGAGCACGCCGGCCGCCGTCGGCAGCAGCACCTCGGCCTCGTACTCGGCGCGCGAGAACGCGGGCGCGCAGTCGTCGACGTTGAGCACCTCGACGGCGACGCGCGCGACGCTGTCGGAGGGCAGGCGCGGCTCGCCCGCGTCCTCCACCTCGACGGTGAAGGCGTGGCGCGGCGCGCGCTCGAAGTCCAGCGGCGCGGCGAGGCGCAGCGCGGCCGTGGTGGGGTCGACGCGGAAGAGCGCGGCGGCGGCCGGCTCGCGCACGCGGAAGGCGCGGCGCCGGTGCGCGGCCGAGTCGCCGTCGAACACGTCCAGCACGAGCGGCGCGCCGGCCTCGTCGCGCACCAGCGCGCCCGCCGGCGCCTCCTGCGCATTCACTCTTTTTAGACCCGTATTCTAATAAACTACGAATTAAAGCACAATAAACCATTTTAAGGGCCAAACATGGTTAATTTTTTTGCAATAAAAACTAAAAGTAAAAAAGGTCCTAGATGGAATCCCTGAGGGACGCCAGATGGAGCCATGAACAGATCTGAGTGGTGCCCGCAGACCACCACTTTTTTTATCTTTACGATAAATAAGACCTGAGCCAGGACAGCAAAGTTCCTTGAATGCCAGCTCTATGTAGCTTATTTGTTAAAATTGTGCGATCCACTCGGTCGAAAGCTTCACTAACATCCATATATATGGCATCGACTTGGCGCTCCTTATCAACATTATCGATACTTTGAGTCGTGAATTCGGTTAAGTTAGATACAGTAGACATATTATTGCGAAAACCATGCCAACCGACCATTGAGTATAGGGTACAGCGGATAGGAAAGAGGTGAAGCGCAATTCTTAATGAAAGTGGCCGTTATCTTATCAGGAGCAGCTCCTTTTCGAATATCTAGTTTATTTAAATGCTTTATCTATTGAATTTCGGTCTAAAGAGATTTTAAATAGTACTCTGCGAGGGGACATTTAGTTTTTTGTATTCAAGATGGAAGGCCTCCTTTTCTTTAATTAACTTTATAAGGTAATATGCAACCCAAACAGGGTAGCGACCTCTATTTGATATTATTTTGGGGAAGTATGTTCCATAAGTCCTTTGATAATACTATAAAATTTCTCTATCATCCGGTTAACAGTGTCAGGGACTTTGAAAATATTATCACAGTTAATTATTCTTAATTCTTCATTAATTATTTCGTATTTTGCGAGGTGAAAGTTATATTTTATAATTTCGTTTGGTCTTAATGATCTTCTTTGTAGAAATGATAAACTGATAGTAATGCTGGGTCGTCGCTTCAACCGATGGACGTCGACTGCTGGACATAGGTTTCACGAAATGATGCATACGAGACCCTATCTCGCGCCGCCTGGCTACAGCGGCAACCGGCGATCCTCCTTATATCGTCGGTCCACCTTGTGGGGGGTCTTCCTACACTGCGTCGTCCGGTGCGGGGTCGCCATTCCAGCACTTTCCGACCCCAACGTCCATCGGTTCGTCGGACTATGTGCCCCGCCCATTGCCACTACAGGTTCGCGATTCGTAGGGCTATGTCATAGCCCTCTCCATCGCACGCTGAGTGACTCTGAGCTTTCGAATAAAGCCCATAGTCAGCGACCACGTTTCCGATCCGTAGGTATGCTGGGTGATACGGATCAATTTGACTTAATGAAATATCTTAAGAAAGTACTTTAGCTTGCAGCGACCCATTGCAAAACACCAAATCTAAAAGTGTTGTCTTTTGGCGATGTTGTTATATTGTTCAAAATTATGAAGGGACATAAAATCTGTGAGAAGATGACCTAAATTGCAGTGAATGTCGCTCGGTTGGGTGAGGGTAACGTTTAAGTTCGATTTTATTTCTGCCCGATGTATGAAGCTGAGATTAAAATCTCCAATCTCCACTGTTTACTTCGATATTTACTAACGAAGCACGAAGTTGTCACTCGAAGAGGGAAAGCGGCGGGCGTACCTCGGAGACGCGGCCGCGGTACTCGCGGCGCAGGAACACGGGCGCGAACTCGTTGCGGTCCAGCACGAGCACCGTGACGCGCGCGCGCGCCTCTCCGCCGCCCATGGCCTGCGCCAGCACCTCCAGCTCGTAGCGGGCGCGCGCCTCGCGGTCCAGCGGCGCCGCCAGCCGCAGCACGCCCGTCGCCGGCTCCACGCGGAAGGCGCCCTCGCCGCCGCGCAGCCAGTAGCGCACGCCGGCCGCGCCGCGCGCCTCCAGCGTCGCCAGCGCCGAGCCCGGCGGCGCGTCCTCGTACGCCTCGCACGACACCTCCTCGGCCGCGAAGCGAGGCGGCGCGTCGGCCGGCTCCACCACCAGCACGTGCAGCGGCAGCGTGGCGGCGCGTGTCGAGGGCGGCGGGTTGGCGGCGCGCACCAGCAGCGCGTACTCGCGCGGGCCCGACGCCGGCAGCGCGCGCGCCAGGCGCACGTCGCCCAACTCGTCCACCGCGAACGGGCCCGCCTCGCCCGCGAGCGAGTACAGCACGCGGCCCGCCGCGCCGGCGTCGCGGTCGGCCGCGCGCAGCGGCGCCACCAGCGCGCCCGGGGCCGCCCCGCGCTCCAGCCGCGCCTGCCACAGCCGCCGGCCCCACTCGGGCGCGTGCTCGTCCGCGGGCAGCACGCGCACGCGCACGCGCGCGAACGCCACGGACGCGCGCGGCGCCTGGTCGCGCGCCCACACCGTGAGCTCGCGCTCGCCGGCCGCCTCCCCGTCGAGCGGGCGCGCCAGCTCCAGCGCGCCCGTGAGCTCGTGCAGGCGGAACAGCGCCAGGTCGGCCGGGCGGCGCGCGGCGTGCAGTCCGAACAGCAGGCGCGCACCGCCGCCGGCCTCGGCGCGCAGCGCGAGCAGCTCGGTGCCCGCGCGCGCGCCCTGCGCCACCTCGGCGACGTACTCGTCGCGCGAGAACCGCACGCCGCCCTCGTTGACGTCGTTGACGACGGTGACGTTGATCTGCGGGGCGGCGGCGGGGCGGTGAGGCGGTGTGGCGGGGCGGGGTGGGGCGGGGCGGCGGGGCACTCACGGTGGCGGTGGCGGCGTGCACGCCGTCGGTGACGGCCACGCGCAGCGCGTAGTGCGCGCGGCGCTCCCACAGCGGGCGGCGCGCCAGCACCAGGCTGCCGTCCTCGCGGCCCACGCGGAAGTCGCGCTCGGGGTCGCCGTCTGCGGGAGCGATTACATAAATATAGTAGTACTATGCGGTTGAAGCAAACAATTTATTACTCGACGGAAAAAAGCTAACAGCATTAAGTATACTTTGCCGAATGTTTAAATACAACATATGCACTTATGTGCAATCTTTGCGAAAGGAGGCCAAGTGCATAGTATTTATACGGACTTCAGTAAAGCGTTCGATACAGTGTCGCAAGAGATACTACTCACAAAACTCGGTAAGTTAGGAATGCACGGAAATCTTTTAAGATGGGTCAATTTATTTATTTATTTATTTAAAAAAGGGCACCAACAGGATACATCTCAAAGTAAATTACAAATAAATCTTAAAGACAACAAGTTTTAGAACTAGAAGTAAACCTACTTACTGGTAGCCTCAACATGCTTATATAATAAAATTACACTAAACGGGAAAAAAATGACATATTACATAGAGTGAAAAACAGATCAAATCTTATTTATTATGTAAATAAGATTTGATCTGTTTTTCTGTGAGAAGTCAGCTGGGGAGACTCAAGGGAGGCACATCACTTCCGGTCATTATTAAATCAGGTGTTGCCCAAGGATCCAACAAGGAGTTAGATAGGAGAGCTTGGTATATGGGATTAGGAGAGTTTTGGGAAGCATTAGAGTAAGGTATAGGACATTACTGCCGCGGATAGAGGATTGAAGAACGGTAGTATACGCTCAAGGCGTCCAGGGTCGCTTACCCGCATGCTTAGTTAGTAACCGGACAGATTATCTGACTAAGCACCCTCTGGGCCAGTCTAATAGTCTAGTTTATACTTATAATAGTAAAAACGTAAGGAAGCCGGCGCTCACCGACGATGTCGTAGTAGAGCGGGTCGCCGTCGGGGTCGGCGGCCTGCAGCAGCGCCAGCAGGAAGCCGGGCCGGTCCAGCTCGGCCACCTGCAGCGGCGGCGGCGGGCGCAGCTCGGGCGGGCCGCCGCCTCCCGCGCGTATCACGCGCAGGCGCACGCGCGCCGCGCCGCAGCGCGCCGGCCGCCCGCCGTCGCACGCGCGCAGCGCCGCCTCGTAGGTGCGACGCGGCGCCAGGCGCAGGCGCGGCGCCGCGTACAGGCGGCCGGAGCGCGCGCCCACGCGCAGCAGGCCGCGCGCGACGCCTCTGCCGCGCGCCGCGTAGCGCACGGTGCCGTTCTCGCCCGCGTCGCCGTCCAGCGCGGCCACCGTGGCCAGGTAGGTGCCGCGCGGCTCGGCCTCGTCCCACTCGTCCCAGTCGTCGCGGTCGAGCGCGCCGGAGCCCTCCTCGTCCTCCGCCTCGGCCTCGCTCTCGCCCTCGGAGGTCTCGCCGCTATCGCCGGCGGCCGGCTCGTCGACCTGCGCATACATTGTACATATTGTAGCGAAGCAGTACACCATTGGCACCTGGATTTGTTCTATACTTTTTTTAATAAAAAAACGGTTGATAATTTTTTAAGGGGGAGGAGGAGTAAATGTTTAGAAAGACTAATCTAAAATGGAATGTCAACTTATATGTTTTATGAAAATTGAGAACAATTCGACCTAAATGTGAGCCCTGAGGGACACCGACGTTACGTAGTTTATTTATTAGGATAGAGTCCATTTCTTCAAAGGCCGTTACGCCCCTATAAATAGTATCCACTTCATATCTGTGGTCGACTGCATCGGAAATTCCATCGATGTACTTTACATAATACAGTGCAAGTGAATGAAGGGGACGCCACCCTTTTGCACCGTTACAAACGGTTAGATATTGATTTATTTGGAATAGTTCCTCAATTGCTCCTTTTAGTTTTTGATAAATCCGGGATTCACGGTATGTTTTTGCACTTGATTACAATGAAGCTAATTTTCCGTGAGTAGCTTCATTTCGATGAGACGCCCAACAATTTCCTCTGCGAAAACTCTCGATTGTGGTGATAATAAGGGTAGCAGGAATAACATGTCACGTCGGATTGATGATTCTCAAAAATTTATTATTAACTGGGGTTTTTTATTTTTATTATAACTATAAATATTTATTATAATTAAAAGATAATTACAACATAATCGATACATGTCGGCAGGAGGGGTCTGATCGATAAAACCACGCACATCACATTTCTACTTATAATTCGTCATTTGAGATTTCAATCCATTATTTGTATAATATTCAATTAATTCTCGAAACTTTAATAGTATAATGACAATTAAATTCATGAAATTCCTAACATATCTTCCTTTTTTCCTCTATCTAAAGTTTTATAAGATAATAATTTGTGATAACTGTGATGTCTGTACAAAAGATAAATCTAGAGAAAAATAAATGTTTGGATTACTGGCCCACTGGGGTTGGAAAATGGCCTTAGAAAATTGTATGACATATTACAAAAGTCGCGCACCTGAGCGGCGGGCGCGCGCACGTCGTAGAAGCGCTGCGTGAACTGCGGCTCGTGGTCGTTGATGTCGTCCAGCTGCACGCGCACGCGCACCGTGGTGGCGAGCGCGCCGTCGCTGGCCGCCACCTCCAGCGCGTGCGCGGCCGCCGCCTCGCGGTCCAGCGCGCGGCCGCTGGTGCGCACGTCGCCCGAGGCCTCGTCCACGGCGAACAGCCCGTCGGGGTTGCCCGCCACGATGGCGTAGCGCACGGCCGGCGGCGCGGGCGCGGCGTCGCCGTCGGGCGCGCGCACGCGGGCCACCAGCGTGCCGGCGGCGCAGTGCTCGGCCACGCGCGCCGCGTACTCGGCGCGCTCGGGCCACGGCGCCACGTCGTTCACGTCCTCCACCTCCACGTACACCCGGACGCAGGCGTGGCGCGGCACCAGGCCGCCGTCCTCGGCGCACACCGTCAGCCAGTAGTGGGGCGTCGCCTCGCGGTCCAGCGGCGTCTGCGTGCGGATGGTGCCTGCGGAGGGCGCGGGGTGACGTATGCGTCGCGCGCCGCGGGCCGGGCGTGGCCGCGAGCCGCGCGCCGTACCGGTGTCGTCGATGGAGAAGCGCGCCAGGCCGGAACCGCCGACGATGTAGTAGTCGAGGCGCGAGTCGCGGCCGGGCGGGTCGGCGTCGGTGGCCGCGGCCACGAGCACCACGGTGCCGACCGGCGCGTCCTCGGGCACCGAGGCGGCCAGCGCCTGCGGCTCGGCGAATTCGGGCGCGTGCGCGTTCTCGTCCACGTCCTCGACCTCCACGACGAGCGCGGCCTCCGCCCACAGCGCCGGGCGGCCGCCGTCGGTGGCGCGCACGGTCACCCCGTACACCTGCGGCCGGGCGAGGCCTTCATCAGACATGAGATCGCCGGTCGCGCCGCAGGGCGCCGGCGACCGGGCGTCGAGCCGACGATCACCTGTCGCTCCTCGAAGTCGAGGCGCCGCGCGGTGCACAGCGTGCCCGACGCCGCGTCGACGACGAACGCGTCCTCCTCGGGGGCGCGGTCGGGCAACGAGTAGACGACGACGCCGCCGGCGCCGAGGTCCGGGTCGAAGGCCTCCAGCGCGGCCACGACGGTGCCCACGGGCACGTCCTCGCGCACGCGCGCGCCGTACGCGGGCAGCGCGAACTTGGGCGCGTTGTCGTTGACGTCGTCGATGGCGACGCGCACGAGCGCCTCGGCGCGCAGGCCGCCGCCGTCGGTGGCGCGCACGGCCAGCTCGTACAGCGCGCGGCGCTCGCGGTCCAGCGGCGCGCACACGGCCACCAGGCCAGCGACGCGGTCCACGCAGAAGGCGCCGCCGCCGCCGGCCAGCGAGTACGTCACGCGGCCGAAGGCGCCGCCGTCGCGGTCGGTGGCGTTCGCGTGGAAGATGGCCGTGCCGTTGATCGCGTTCTCCGCCACGCGGAAGCTCGCGAGCGCGGTCTCGAAGACGGGCGGGTTGTCATTGGCGTCCAGCACCGTGACGGGCAAGAGCCGCGACGCGGAGCGCGGCGGCCGCCCGAGGTCGGCCACGGTCACGTTCAGGTAGTACTCGGTCTCGCGCTCGCGGTCCAGGTGCCCGATGACGGTGAGCTCGCCCGTGGCGGGGTCGATGCGGAAGGCCGAGTCGGGGTCGCCGCCCGACACGGCGTACACCAGCAGGCCGTTGTAGCCGAGGTCGCGGTCGCGGGCGCGCAGGCGCACGAGCGCCGTGCCGAGCGCCACCGACTCGTTGACCTTGACCTCGACGGGGAAGTCGACGAACTCCGGGCGGTGCAAGTTCTCGCCGTAGCGCGACGGCGCCGGCGGGAAGTCCTCGGCCGGGTCGAGCGGCGCGTTGCTGCGCTCGGCGGCCGCCAGCGTCTCGGCCAGGCGGCGCGCGACTCCCGTGTCGCGGCACTCCAGCGGCGCCGGCGCGGCGCGCTCGCCCACCAGGTGCAGCGTGAGCGCGGCCGCGTCCGCGAAGTGCGTGCCGTCCGTGGCCGTGACGTTGAGCACGCGCGTGTCGCTGCGCGCCTCGGCCAGGTCGCAGGCCAGCGCCAGCACGCCGGTGGCCGCGTCCAGCGAGAAGCAGTTGTCGTCGTTGCCGCCGGCGACGCGGTAGGCCACCACGTCGCCGGCGTCGAAGTCGATCGCGGACAGCGTGGCGATCTCGGCGCCGACGGGTGAGTTGCGCGGCAGGTAGCCGACGCAGTCGACGCGCTCGAATTCGGGCCGGTTGTCGTTGACGTCGCGCAGGCGCACGACGAGCAGCGCCTCGGCCTGGCGCCGGTACGGCAGGCCCCAGTCGCTGGCGCGGATGCGCAGCGCGTACTCGCGGCGCGAGCTCTCGTAGTCGAGCGGCTTGGTGGTGCGCACGGCGCCGGAGAAGTGGTCCACCTCGAAGGGCACCGGCCGCAGGTTGGCGATGCCGTAGGACACGTACGCGTTCTCGCCCGAGTCGGCGTCGCGGGCCGTCACGCGCGCGACGACGGCCCCGACGGCGCCGTTCTCCGCGAGTTCGACCTCCGTGCGGTCGCGCTCGAACACGGGGTCGTTGTCGTTGGCGTCCAGCACTTCGATCTTCACTTTGGCGGAGGACTGCTTGCGGGTGCCCGCGTCGCCGTGGTCGATGGCGGAGACGGTGAGCGTGTAGAGCGCCTTGCGCTCGGCGTCCAGCGGCACCGCCGTGTACAGCACGCCCGTGTCCGGGTTGACGACGAACTCGCCGCCCTCGTTGCCGCCCACGATCTCGATGTAGACGCGCGCGTTGCGGCCCTCGTCGGCGTCGACGGCCTTCAGGCGCACGACCGGCGTGTTCGGCGGCGCCGTCTCGGCGACGCTCGCCTCGTAGACCTCGCGCGTGAACACGGGCGCGTTGTCGTCGGCGTCCGCGAGCGCCACCGGCAGCGCCAGGTAGGCGGAGCGCGGCGGCGTGCCCGCGTCGGTGGCGCGCAGCGTCAGGTTGTACCCGCGGGGCGCGCTCTCGCGGTCCAGCAGCGCGTGCACGACCACCTCGTACTCGCCGGCCTGCGCCGCCTTGCGCACGCGGAAGTGGCCGTGCGGGTCGCCGTCGACGATCTCGAGCGAGGCGACGCGGCCGTTCTCGCCCTCGTCGCGGTCCGCGACTTCCACGATGGCGTACACCTCGGCGACGGAGTTCTCGACCAACTCGGGCAGGCGGCGCGCGGCGAGCTCGGGCGCGTGCAGGTTGGCCGGCGTGACGCGCACCGTGAGCGTGGCGCGCGCCGCGGGCGCCTCGTCGCCGCGGAAGACGAGCGAGGCGCGGTCCTGCGCCAGCACCGTGACCGTGTGCGCGGCGCCCTCGGCCGCCGACAGCGCGCGCGTCAGCGTCACGACGCCGCTCGTGGGGTGCACGGCGAAGCGGCCCGCGGGCTCCGCGAGGCTGTAGTAGATCTCCCCGTTGACGCCGAGGTCGGCGTCGTCGGCGACCACGCGCG
The DNA here is from genome assembly GCA_015832385.1 of Elymnias hypermnestra. Lineage (NCBI taxonomy): Eukaryota > Metazoa > Arthropoda > Insecta > Lepidoptera > Nymphalidae > Elymnias > Elymnias hypermnestra. The sequence continues at coordinate 458,409 of JACTOM010000089.1, read as the reverse complement.
CCACGCTGGAGTGCGGCGGCGCGTCCTCGCGCACGACCGCCTCGTACTCCGTGGGGAAGAAGAGCGGGCCGAGGTCGTTCTCGTCGGTGACCTCGACCGCCACGAGCGCGTCGGCCTCGAGGCGGGCGCCGTCGGCGAGGCGCGCCGTCGCGCGGACCTCCAGCTCGAAGCGGTCCTTGCGCTCGCGGTTGAGCACGGCGGCGCGGCCGGCGCGCGTGCGCACGGCCAGGAAGCAGAAGTCGCCGACGACGCGCTCCTCCGCCTTGAAGAACTTGTCGCGGTCGCCGCGCCGGATGCGGAAGCGCACGTCGGCGCCGGGCGCGGGCAGGCGCACGCCGGCGGGCTCCTCGCCGGGCGGCTGGCGCGCCGCCGTGCGCGGCGGGCTGTTCTCGGGCACGCTCACGTTGTAGCGCGCGCGGCGGAACAGCAGCGCGGGCGCGCCGCCGCCGGCGCCGCCCGGCCACTCGTCGCCGGCGGCCGGCCAGGCGCCGCACAGCGCCGCCAGCGCCAGCAGCGCGCTCGCGCGCCGCATGCCGTCTCTCGCGCTCTGCGGGCGAAGGCGGTGAAGTGGTCACTCGGCGGTAAAGAGTGGAGCCGGCGTCGATGACGTCACTGCGACGCGTGATTTCGCAGTTGTCGCACATGGACACAGGCGATACTCGTGCATCCCGACAGGCGCAGGCCGACCCAAATAATAAAATGTATACGCGTTGGTTCCGCAAGAGATTGTTTATTTCAACGTGCTGTGTTGGTTTTGATTATTGTTAAACAATAATAAGACCGAACTCGATGGTATACAGTGCGTAAAATGCCTATTTTTAACCAAAGTTCCAAAAAAGGTGGAAATTATAATCTTTGAAGATGAGATTTCAAAGAAATATGCTTACGTTTCTATAATAAACTCCCACGAGACGTTTTAGAAATGTCAATGAATAAATTCAAAGTCTTTGTTAAAAGAAAGTCGATAGAAAAATCGTATTATGAGTTGCAAGAGTACTTAAAGGAAAGAAAGGCGTGGGAGTGAACGAACTGCTCTAATTTCAATTGAAATATATTAAACTAATATGATGATGATAACGAAAAAAACAAATCCCCGACTGAGTTCGTTGTGGGCTCTTCTCGGATCAGGGCGCGAAGGAACCCTCGTAACTTTATATTTTAAGTCGTTCTTGAGTACCATCATCAGACGTACAGAATTAAAGTGTGGAAAAGAAAAGAAAAAAAAATTGACGATTCAATAAAGACATTTGGATTTGATTTGACAAGTTTATGTTTTCACTCAAAAACTACTGGACCGATTTCGAAAACGTTACCAATTTGATTTCAGCGAACGACACCGGCTATAAATGTTCGTTTTAATATCTACAAATCCGCGATGTCATAGGTCCATCTACTGTAGTTTAGCCACTACGACTTTAAAAATGACACCATTTAATGAATGAAAATATTGAATTTCTGTATTTCGTTATATGCGAACCGTACCCAGGCCGCAGGACGCCGGCGGGCACGCGAGCGGGGAGACGGGAGGCGGGAGGGGCGAGGGGCGAGGGGCGCCGCATTCCGGCGAACGAGTGCACAACTACGCAGAGAGGACCGAGGAGGCCGTTCGCCTGCGACCTCGTCGAGGGGAGCTCGGAAGTTTTCCGTATCATTTCTTTACTCTTCGCCAAAACGGTGCTCTGTGGGCGCTAGAAGCGCTGTTCAATTCGAGTGTGATTTTTTCCTAATCGAAGTCGATTTTATACAAATACCAATCACGCGCATTAATTCTATACATTACCGAGAAAAGGCATAAAACAGATAAACAATTGTGTTCGCTTGTACTTACGCTGACGTTGTCGTTATTTTCTAGGATTCAAAGATTGTTTGCTTAAACGCGTTAATTTCGAAGGAACTAATGGTCTTATTCCAGTTTCCGCAGTCTAAGAGCCGCAGGAGCGGCGCAGGCTGCTCCCGTGCCTTATAACTATTGTGGTGGGCACCGAACGGCGGGGCGTACCTCATGTGTGGGCGCGCGGCGGGCGCCGGAGCCGGCGTGGCGGGCGCTCGTCCTGAAATCAATTGTCGAGTTGAATTTCGTTTGCCTCCACATAGTTTCAAAATATATGTTCAAAACGACCTATTACAAAGGCATAATATACAATTGAAGATTATTTAAGCGACAGACATGTTTCGACTTGATTCCAGTTGCACACGAAAGCTAAACACGTTGTCACGTACTAAAACTATTAGTTATAAAGGAGCCGAGTTTCTCGCCGGTTTCTTTCAGCGAATTCGACTTTCCGAATCGATGGTAGCTTTGTTACCGACGGACAGACTACGAATTGATTCACATCACCGCTTTCGCTACGCGAGTCGACTATCAACAATTGAAGGGAAGAAGCGACGTCCTGCTTCGGGTCATCCGGGTTCTCGTGTGATTCTCGTCAATAAACAGGGCGATCCACGACGAGCTTTTCAATAAATAAAGTAAAACAATCATTAATGGACGGAATGGATATATAATAAATATTGAACTAAATCCAACAGTCCGACAATACAATTAGTGACATGCCTCTTTCATTCAACTACGAAAAGGTGTGCGTTGACTATATCTATCTTTTAAGGATATTCCAATACATCCACTTTATCTCCTAAGAAAATGGTCACTTGATCTCCTAAGAAAATGGTCACTTGTAATGCGATTATTGGAAAGCTATACGAATACAATACTAATTCTTATCAGAATTCAATATAATAGTTGCTTTAAGCATTTAGGTGCAAGTTATTATAATATTTGACAACATATAAATTAAACAAACGTCTTAAGAGTTATCACAAAATAAATCAACGTGAGTCCCTGATGAGATCACCAGCTGTCGCTCGCTTTTGAGCACACTTGCCACCTTGTAAAGCAGGAGCTGACATAATCATACTGTCCTTAATTGGAGTTAATCAAAGCAGCATGAAATGTTACTGTTGATGTATCTATGAAATAGCAAAATGCTGTTATGGCCTTTGCATTACCAATTGTGAAGCCATTAGCTACACATTTGGCAGGTAGGTCCCAACCTGCCAACATACATACATACATACATAGCATCACGCCTCATTCCCTCCGGGGTAGGCAGAGACAACATTCTTCCACTTGTCACATTCCTTGCATATCTCCTTCGCTTCTTTCATTCCCATTACATCTTTCATACAAGTTTGTCGGTTTAGAGTACGCTTGACCTGGCCCTTATTTCAAATGTCTTTCCCTTCCAACTCTCGCATTCACGCTTCATTCATAAATCCTTTTTGTCAGTCTCCTTTCATTCATTCTCTCTACATGTCCAAACCATCTAAGCATACCTTTCTCAATTTTAGTCACTACGTCTTCTTTTATACCACAACATTCTCTTAAACCTGCCAATGTATAATATAAACATAATAAATATGTGATATGTAAAAGTAGGGTCAGATATGTATTAAGCAGATGTAAAGTGTAATGGCTCTCATTGAAGAACAGCACTGCAGTGACCTGCAGCATCATGCTGATATGGGTGACCTTGTTTAATCCTTTAATACTATTAAATTAATTGAATAGAATAGGGCGCTGAACAAATAAGAACTTTCTTTCTCCCTTCCAATGGACAGTGCACAATCACCATAACTTAACCAATTCCCTCCCCCCTTAGTAAATTCTTGTACACTTGTTTGAGACAATATTCGGTATACTCTTTGGAGTACACCGATTATTACTATAATTAGTGAGTGACAGTTACTTATCCCAATAAAAGCCTTAGATCAGTGTTTAATATTGTACAAAAATTATTTTACAGACTAAAGTTATAATCAAGTTTTCCATTACATTTTTTTTAAAATTTGATTTTACCTGTAATCAATAAGCGTAAAATATTCATTTCATATTATGCTTAATATGAGGCCATGACACATTATGTCTGCACATAAATAAAAACTATCAGAGTAAAAATAACTTGAATAAATTTATGTCACAAGGAGATATTTTTAACTTTATAAAACAAACTATTTTATACTTTTCTTAACAAATATTTATAGACACTATTTTCTCTCAACACTCTTAAATCAAATTATACATACTCGTACTTTTGTCAACTTTAAAATTGAATGTCGGTTCTTTTTCCAAACTCGCCGCGAGCAGCCGCATATCATACAATAACATTTAGTCACTATCTGATTAGTAGAAAATACTTATTTTCTCGACTCCAAGATTATTACAAATAGCGACGACTCTTTCATTCGACAATATTATGAAATATAACCGATACACAGGTATTATTTAAATCTATGATACTGGCTAAAAGCGCGGGTCTTGTACTGTCAAAAGATATTTTTAATTTTCGAGTGTTGCCAGCACTGCTCGCTCGCCGCGGTTTCGTTGTAGACAGCCCGTTAAAGCTCGCAATGAAAATTTATTCCTAAAAGGACTGAATACTTCAATCTTTCAACGAAAAATTTCTTATATATATTTAAAAACTCCAGTTTTAAATATATAAGAAATTTTTTAATGACCACTGATCTGTTGTATTCGTCTCCGCATCGAATGGCAGAATAACTAACCAAATATTAGATTTTTTTTTTTTGCTTACATATATAATATTAGAAGTTGGACAGATAAGCGCTTGGCTGTGGTATATCTCAACTGATGGTAAGTAATACAGTTTAAGACTGAAGGGCGCTAATCTGGTAGGAGGCGGTATACCTCTTGTTTTCTACACAGAATCGTATCGGAACACAAATCACAGTTTGGCGGTACTTATTTGCTGGTAGGATGATAACTTGCCGCGGCCCAAGCCTTCTACCAGTCCAGACTCAAATTAGAAAATACGATTTTATAAATTCGTCCTACCGGGGTCGAAACCTCGACCTCTGCTAGCAAAGCCAGTACTCGCATCACTGCACCAGCGAGGACTTCAGAAGTATGCGGAAAGAGAAACTATAAAGGTCTCAAAATACAAAACCGTTTTCTTAGGCATTACTTTAGATTGTAAACTACAGTGGGGGCCCCATATAAGAGGTCTATCGAAGAGGCTCAGCTCTGCGGCTTACGCGGTTAAAAGAATTCGCCGTCTTACGGACGTTGAAACTGCCAGGCTGGTCTATTTCAGTTATTTTCACAGCATTATGTCATATGGCATTTTACTTTGGGGTAATGCTGCTGATATAGATGCAATATTTGTGCTGCAGAAAAGGGCCGTTCGTGCGATCTACAATATGGGTCCAAGAGAGTCGCTAAGAAACAAATTCAGAGCAGTAAAAATAATGACAGTTCACGGCGTATATATATTAGAAAACTTGTTGTACGTCCATAAAAATATTGACTCTTTTAGGAAGAAAAGTGAATGCACCTCATATAACTTAAGAAATGGAAATAAAATTGCTGTAAATTCTAGTAGGCTACATAAAATTGACAAGTCATTCAAGGGTAACTGTATACGGTTCTATAACAAACTCCCAGAAGAAGTTACNTCTTCTCGGATCAGGGCGCGAAGGAACCCTCGTAACTTTAGATTTTAAGCCGATCTTGAGTACCGTCATCAGATGTATATTAGAATCAGAGTGTGGAAAAAAAATATAATTTGACGATTCAAAAGTGCTGTAATATGCCTACTTGAATAAAGATATTTTTGATTTGATTTGATTTGAAACACTCGAATCGAAATGTAAACAAAAATATAAGTCAGAAATGCCAAGAACTGTCAAATCGATTTATCTGCATCATTCCAGATTATTCAGTATTTATCATTATATACGTCATCACCATTACTAAAATGACCATAGCTTATAAATTGTGAATTAAAAAAATAAGGTCGATCTTTACGTCATGGGTTGCAGCGGGGCGCCACAGTCGTACTGTTTGAGCGGGAAAGAAAAAAGACCAATCCACGACTTGTCATCGGAGAATAAAAATATAGCGTTTGATTATACGAGGTGTAATAGATAATTAATTTGTGAAAATGAAGCGCCTGAAGGGGGTAAGTGTCATTTGTTGTGTCATAGGTATGTTAATTAGCTTAAACAACTCTTGTATATTGTTATAGCCTCTTACACCAAATAATGATTCTATTTAACAAGATTCGCCAACAGATGTGTCACTAAAGCTATGTCACTGTGCACATTCAGTTTGTTCTCATAGGCATAAGAAGGGTAGACATTAGGTTCGTGACGCGTACCTGTTATCCACACATTCGACTCATCGAGCTGATGCCACTCTGCGACAGAAAAAACACTACCCTTGCGAAGCCAGGCCCGGTCGCCAGTGCTCTTTAATATAATATCGCAATCGGACCGCTCGCCGAGTCATCACGAAATCTTAAAATTATTCGACCGATTAATGTTCGATGGGATTGCCTAAATGTGAATACTGCGAATGAGCTACCGCAATAGTGTCGCGTGTCGTCACCGGTGACGTAGCGGCCGGGGGCGGGGCACGCATCGTAAACTCCAACCATTTTGACGGCTTCCTGGGTGCGACGCTCGGCAGAGCAAATTGGGGAAGTTGCGTTTTCTAATTTGTCAGCGCCTGGACCGGAGCTAGGCTTCGGCCGTGGCTTGCTACCATTCTACACAGAAACCAGAGGTTAAAATGATTTTTAGCGCGCTTCCTTCTTAGACCGTATCATTTGCCACCAGGAGAGGTCAGTCTGAAGCATATTTATTTATAACTATGCACATGCCTGTGCCCCGCGATGTTACCCGCGTAATTAGAAATGTCTATATTGTGCTAATGCCTAATAATACTCTCTATTGTACACCTTAAAACACAATAACAAGTTTGAATGCACGAGGCTTATACAAGTAAAGTGTACAACAGGCGGTCTTATACCAGATGAAGTCCCGTTAGGATAGGTCCAGTCGTTTCATAGATTAGTAAAACAATATATATATAGCTAATAAATACATATAATAACAACGCCCCATGCTTTCGCCCGCGAAGAAGCCGATCTCGTGGCAGCGGAAAATCTACCAAGTCGGACGTAGATTTATTTTCGTTAACATAAAAGTTTTATCTCATTTAGTTCTTGATTACTTTTGAGAGATATGCAAATATCTGTACCGAATGTTGCAGAAGTTTTCAATTACCTATATTTTTTGAATGGAATGCCCGATTTTAATAATTCAACAATTATTTTAGAGATATTGAAACGGTCTTTAATAAAATATTATTTAATAGGATAACGAACAATACGGAAGTATGAATAATGTTGTTTGATTTTTTTGACTTTTAAAATGTATAAAAGAAATTTGCAGTGGCCTAACTACAGTAGTTGGACATGTGGTATCTCGGCCATTATTGAAGATATCAATATGTGCTATAATACTGTAGAATATTGTTTTGTTCTATCATCAATAGCTTTCGCAGCAGTCGCGATGACGGTATTTTCGTAACTAATTTTATCTTTTTTGGTGGAAGTGAAATCGCCGTGCGTTACGCAGCTAACTGATTTTACACCACTTCTGTGCCGTATCCCTATTGAAAATGACCGTGGTGCCAGCGCCGTTCGCGACATCCGAATACCAACGGGAAGCTGGCCGTTCCAGAGTATCGGTGAGCAGCTTGCTTTTTGTTAGCGTAACCTAGTGTCAACTGAACACATGTTGCTTAACGAACCAGCTTTGTAAACTATTAGGTCCTTCGTATAGCCAACGATAATATTAGTCAAGTGGTGGTCTTTTAACGTAAGAAACACTTCTTATCAATAAAGAAAGTATAATTTCAACGTACAAATGTTGGTAATAAATATACACAATCAATAATATAAGCCACAAATAAAAAAAACTCACAAACACATGAAATATAAAACACATCTTACTTTAAGAGTTTATTTTCTGTCAATAGCGGCTTAGACCCCTAATTAGAAACATTTTAAAAAAGCGTCCATAGTTCTGTTTTCTTTATTGGTGAACACATCTTTTTTGGCTTTTTCTATTATTTTGGCGGCGATTAAAAATTTAATCTGAGTTTTATTTTCTTCAAAATTGGCAATAATAAAACCTATCAAAAACATCCTTTTACAAAAGGCATATTATAATGTTGAGGATTATTTAAGCGATAGAAATGTTTGGATTTGATTCCAGTTGCTCACAGAAGCAATCTATCTTTAAAAGAGTTGAGTTTCTTGCCGGCTTCTTCTCAGCGGATTCAACTTTCCAAACCGGTGGTAGATTTCTTACCAACGGACAGACTACTGACGATTCAAAAGCGCTTTTTGAGCCTACTCGAATAAAGAATATTTTGATTTTGATTTTGTAACGCCTTAATAGACGCCTACATATAGATCACAATTGGGTATATAGAAGAATAGCTAAGCATTTTTATTGTTCTGTTGAGAGAATTTTTAATGCAATTGATCATTATAAAACACATGGAACTGTTGAAAATATTCTTAAAAAGGCTCGGCTAAGAAATACCTTTCCCGGAGAAGATACGCTAATCATTCGCGTTGCTAAAAATACCCATTTAAAGACACGAAAGATTAGAGGAAGCTAAATTGTGTTGAAGAACCTCTCGAAAGGTACCGCTTCTCACCAAGCAACGCCTAGAGAAGCGATTATTAGTCGCTAAAAATATGCCAATTCATCGGTACGAGATTTGAAGTGTTAAATTCCGTAAAGTCCTGTAAACAAAGCTTTTTTATTTCTTAATAAATACGCAAGGAGTATGGTTAAGTACGGTGGCGGGAACGTTAAAGTTAGGGGGTGTTTCCGGGTGTGGATCTCGGAGCACACAATGCCTCCCTCGGACGATCAAACAAACGTAACACCAGTCGAAACGAACTATACGAAGGCTTTGTAGAAGCATGGAAGTCGATCCCCACAGAAAAATAAATGAATATTAGTTATAACTAAAGGCAAGCTGTGGATAGTAGCCATTCCGTAAATAACAATTCTAATTACTAACACTTAAAAAAATATTGTTTTTGTCACTAATTACACCATTATTGTTCAAACCTTCAGACTGATTTAAATGTAGGGGGATTTATATCGTTGTCCTATTTATTGTTTAGTTTCAAAATAAAAACGATTGCGGTGAATTGTACATAACGTATTTTACATATCCACCACCACCACCAATTATAATATAATAGGTTGGCAAGAAAGTCATTTCGGTATATACATATAGAATCGTTGTTTGAATTTTTTGGTAGATGTTCTATGCGTTTGGAAATATGGAATTAGACAGATGGAGGTTCACTTTGAAGCGCATGGCGAGTGATTCCGATTGCATGAAACACCCGGAGCGGTGACGTCAGCGGCGGCCGACCCACTCATTCGAATACCGGTTCAGCGAAAGGATATTCGGCTCGTTGCTGCGGGACGCGACCGTTATTCGTATCGTCGAGGTGGTGGTACATCGCTGCAGTTGAAAAGCGACCTCCGCTCCCTCAAGGGAGGCCCCAGCGATGTACGTGAAGCGGCGATTCTTAGCCTATCCTAGCTTAAAGGATTACAAAAATGCTCATGCCCAAGTTATACAATGGCCGCGTATATTGACAGAGCACGGTGATTCGTCGCTCAGAGTTTGAAACCGCTGAGGTGATTTGACACCACCGAACTCGCTCATCGCCAGATTTTCCAAACCGTACGCGATGACTGCCTCATTGGTCTAGTGGTTAGCATGTTCGACTACAGACATGAGGTCCTGGGTTCGAGTCCCGGGTCGGCCCAATTCAAAAATCAATATTGAGTTTTCTATTAAGATTTTCTCAATATTTGCCCGAAGTTGGGAAGTTGGCGGTGTGATCCACCCCCGTGCCTCGGAGAGCACGTTAAGCCGTCGGTCCTGCGCCTGATCTCTCTCCGGTCGTGTCGGATTCCCGTCACATCGGACTATGAGAGTGAAGGAATAGAGAGTGCACTTGTGTACTATGCCTGCCAATCCGCAGTGGAGCAGCGTGGTGGGTCTATGCTCTAAAAACCCTTGCTCATCGGAGTGAGGAGGCCTGTGCCCAGTAGTGGGACGTTAATGGGCTGCTACTAAACTTAACTTTTAACGCGATATGAACAATCACTGAGCACGAATTGCGCCTCATTTTGGGATCGAAACTACGCGGATGACACTGTGGGACCAGCTAGTAAGGACTGAGCGATTTTAAATAAGAAACCCAAGAAACAGTTTTGATCGTAATGTCTCCCGATGGTGAGCGATAGTGCAGATGGAAACGCGGCAACCCGCTGTGAGGTAATTTACCTCTTATGGTTTCTAAACTGGACACTATTTTTTTTTTGCTTGGTGGCAGGTTTTGCTGGTCGGCTGGTAACTAACCACGACCGAAGCCTGTCACCAATCCAGATTTAGACAAATCAGAGAACTCCTAAACTTGATCAGTAATCGAATCCCGGACCTTCGATACCGAAGTGGATACTTCAACGCCACCGGCGCTCTTGCGCCAGCGAACCTCTCAAGACACTTGCCGCCCTATGAGTGACATCGATGTCTTCTTGCGATCGTTCTTTGATTGAAAACGATCAATATTTACATTGCATCTATTGAACCACAAAAAGTTCAATATATCTCCTAGGCCTCGCGCCAATGGCGGCATGAGTGGCGGCACGGCCTCAGGCCTGGCCAAGAAATTCAATTCTTCTAGCCGTTACAGTTCAAATTAATACATACATCGTACGCGTTATAGATAATATATACATAATTAGCAAACCTAAATCGTCACGATATACACAAAGGAAAATCAATTAATGAATAGATGAATCTTTGATGAATGGCAAAATTTCGATAGGCGGGGAACAAACAAGTGGAAGAGGTGAAAGAACTCGTATACTTGGGATCTAAATTTACAAAAGATGGAACGTGTGAAAGTGATATTGAAAGGAGAGCGAATGCAGGGAATATGGTAAATGGTGCCCTGCGCGCTTTTATAGTGACTAATATTGAAAAAGTATAATTAGATGGCTTGGGCACGTAGAGAGATTGAATGCAAGGAGACTGGCAAAAAGGATTTATGAGTCAAGAGTGAATGCGAAAGTTGAAAGGGGAAGACCAAGGCGAACGTGCCTGGACCAAATCCAGGACATTTTAAATAACGGCCGGGTCAAGAGTACTCTGAACCGACGCACTTGTATGAAAGGTTTAATGAGAATGAAAGAAGCGATGAAGATATGCAAGGATCGTGGCAAGTGGAAGGACGTGGTCTCTGCTTACCCTGAAGGGAATGAGGAGTGATGTAAAATCGATTAATTCATCCATTATTGATGGACTTCAATGGTGACCGCCAACGCGCTGGGGATTTAATTTCAAATGTTGTATATTTTTTTATTTGCATTTATCATTTCAGTAAGTGAAATGATTACATTAAAATCATAGTACTCTTTATTCAAGTCGACTCAAAAAAACATTCGAATCGTTACTGTCCGTTGGTAACAAATCTGCCACCGGTCCGAAAAGTCGATTCCGCCGATAAGAAATTGGCAAGAAACTCAGTGGCTACTCTTTTAAATGTACTTTTGTAGGTTACAAATATTATAAAGAGGAAACATGTGATTTTGTATGTAATATGTTTGTTTGTAACGTTTTCACACAAATACTACTGGACCGATTTCAAAATTTTTTCTTCATTAGAAAGCTGCATTTTTTTCTGAGCGACATAAACAATATTACTTTCTCAAAAAATTTGAGATTTCTTAGAAAAATTAATGTAATCCAAAGTGTGAAAAAATCTGTCATCGCGAGCGCTGCGGAAACTTTCGATGATTGGACAAAAAAATACTTTATATTATTATAGAAGTTATTGGTATTTGCAAAAAAGTCCATTAAAACTATATGTCCAACTACTGGGGTTATGCCGCTTACTAATCTTTCGCATTTTAAAAATTAATAAAAGTGCCGCCAATACTCAAGCCATTTTGTTCATTGTTAATCCTTGTCTCATTAAATGTGAAATAATTTTGGTAGACTCTCCACTGCCACGATATCGGCGTCTATGCGGATGAACCAAGAGGCATTGCTAGTGTTTTAATTTGGTCGTGGGCGAATCTGCTAGCCAGCGACGCGAAGTCGACGATGAAAGCGAATCGTCGAGCGTCCTCCTCCGGCCGAAACGTGAGCTAACCCCGTTCCACCGTCTCCGTCGATGTCTGCGAACGAAACGCACCTTGTCGTGGGCCCCCGCTCGCGACTCATCCGCAGGTACAAACCGACAAACGGATCGGCCACTCTGTTTTGAGAAAGTAGGGCGCCGAGGCCGCGGCGGCCACAGTGGCCACGAGGAGATAGGGGGGTGGAGAGCGCTGCGCCATTGCGATCGCCTCGCGCGGTGGTGACGCCGATCTGGTGTGTCGCTGATATACTGCACGCGACGGGTGCTCGGTGGCCCTTTACGATTGCTTCAACTTTGTCCAATATATTATTCGACTCGAGGAGGAAGCAACAATATTTTTACGTTTTCCTACGAAGGTGGTTCGACAAGTACTCAGCCTCATCGCCTGATAGCAGCGCTATCGCAAGAACCTTGTCGTTGTGTAGCACATCTTTAAGTCAACCACTAAACATTTCAGCCGAATCGAACGCGTACTTTTGTTTTGACAGCGTGTTGAAGCACCGGACTCCGCAGGTTTGAGCAAAATGGAGGAAGAGGAATATCGGTCGGCGATTCGGTTCTTGTTTTTGGATGCGAAAACATGCAGCTACCTCCAACGCGGTTGGACGCCGTGATTCTTCTCCTACGAAGGCGACTATCAAAAATTAATGAAACGAGTCTTATTGTGGAGGCACGCCGGTGTTTGATGAGCCACGTCCAGGTGCCCCGAAAACAGCTACCAGGGAGGATATCGTAACAATAATCCACGATCTCGTATTGGTAGATCGCCGGTTGAGGGTTCACAAAATCTCCCATCTTGACAACGCACCGGCTTACATCTCCACTGTCACTACATCTATATTGGTGAAACTAGGCTGGAAACTGCTGTCCCATTCGTCTGTCCTTTCGTTTAAAAATTCAGAAATTTGAGTCTAATAAGGAGGTTATCGCGGAAAACGTATTTTTCAAAAAGACGTCTGAGGATCGATGAGTCAAGGATATCGAACTCAAAGCAGATTATGTTGATAAATAAACCGCCACTTTTCCAAAATTTTGGACCACCCTCGTATAAGTTCGACAGGCGTTCGTGAAAAACGTCTGTATCGTATTATACGATTTCGATTCTCGTGAATCGTCGGTCGTAGTTTAATATCTGTACGCACGTGTCCGCGTGACGCGAATGTACATTTAAAAGGCTGTCTGCTCCTCGTGCGGACACGAGACGAATGTGCTCACTGGCGTGGTCCGGTGGCCCGGGTGGCATTAGGGATGCCATTTAGAGTCAATCGAAAGCGGGTTACTATTTCGGGTCGAGCCGTATCTTTCAGATGAAACTGGATTTGAGCGGCGACGTCGAGAATATAGCTGTGCCTTTGCTTTGTAATTATTGCTGTTGAAGAATAACCGGCCTCGTCTCGTTAAGATTCCGATTGAATATGTTTCGGTGCGTCGCCCTGTTTCGGAGGACAAATGAAGATGCGACCCGTGACAGGATACAAAAGTTGATATCGATCGAGTACCACTACAAATACTATTTGTAGAGTTAGAAAAACCGTCGATGCGTTTTCGAGTACGAGCTTTAGCTTTATATATTTAGCGAAATGTTTTCATTTAATTGGATATATAAAAGTCGTCCCGTCGAAGTGATCCTCCTCGGACACGATGCACGGAGGTCGCATCACCTCAATAGTTTCGAATCTCCTTCCGTTCGAAGGTGTCTCAGGGCTTCAGGCGGAGAAGTCGCGGTGCCCACCGGCAGCCGACGCCATTCACGATTGGTGAGCAGATGCATTAATGCTGCGCAAAAGAAAGGAATTGGTATGTCACAATTCCGGTCGTCTTTCCGTATCGCGCCCCACTCTAAGCTGATATTCCTCAGCGAGGGCGTGGCCGCGCTGCCGTTAACGGCTAGCTAAACCTTGAAAGGCGGTGGAACTCAGCGCCTTTCTTCGATCAACGTTGGGACTGTGGACTATGGAGTTTGGTTTCGCCCTGGTAACTGGTCACCGGTTCGACAGTTCTCGGTAATGGAACAGCTGAAACACACGAGCCACATGCCGCAGCCCGTGGTAAGGAGTGCGCTCCTGAATTTGCCATCGTCATGGTCGTGCGGTTCGTAGCCGGCAGTACTGCGACCCGAACGAGCCGAATAATTTGACCGCACCCCGTCCGCCACGGCACGGCTTCAACTAGGAGTAGATCGACATGTGCCACTGTCGATGGTTCATTTATTCGTTCATGCAGCACTCGATACAAAATTGTTTTTACCCGTTTTTCATGGAAACCTATTTGTTTCTCTAAAATATAAGTACCTCAAGTCATTCGTTCGTGGAGGGCGTACGGTCCATCCATTCTTGGGAAATTGGCTTGCCAAAGGGCACAATACGCTGAGGTGCACAGGTGTTAATTAGACATGGCTGCTTCAGTCAGTATCTGCGCTAGTGGGACGGCCATCAACACGGCGCACCGCACAGAAGCAAATTAAAAGGCTAGGGGACCCGAGGGTCACTTGACATCGCTAATTGGAGTGACCTTTCACTTTCCAGCATGGAGGGCGCTATACTTCGCGATGAGCCAGGTGGGAGAGCAGTGGCTTCTTTCTGCGAGGCCTTCTATAGGATAGAAGGAGGCACTACACAAACAAAGGGAGCTTATGGCAGACGCTGCTCCCTCTCGCCGGAGAAGGAACAACCTTTTTTGTTTGTTCGCCTGCTTTGCCTTAAGCAAACCCTTAAATCGGAATCATCCGGGATACCAGAGCTGAATGCCTCGGCGGGCATCTAGTCCGCTGAGTTTTAGTGAGTATCCTGGTACAGTCAGCGAATGCCACAATCCCGGATGCCCTTTATACTTCATTCGGCGAACATAAAGCATTTTCTTTGGATGTCAGCGATTTGGCCAGTAACTCCGAGCCGCTCCGCAGGGCGAGGGTCGGCGCACGATTACGCGCGTTTGTTCCGCTGACACTAATCGGAGTGCAGATAACGCGATGTTTGTTCGGCGCCGGCGTCCATACGACGTGCGATACGACGATAAGCTGATCACGACGAATCCTCGTTTCCAAAAGAACACATTGCACGAGTCAAAACTGCCGGTCGGAGCGGCGGCGCGAGAGCGTCGTTTAAGTGGTGCTCGTTCCCTAATTGACATTTTTAAATGAAATGACCCGCGCCGGACGGGGGTCGGCAACCCGCGGCCCGCACGAGTGCCGTTCTGTTTTGTTGCAGTCGTGGCTGATTCGCCGTGAGGGTGGCTCGATTTTGTCGACTACCGCCCGGTTTCACTCCGGCGGTGGGACGTATCACGTCTGCTTATTTTATTTGTCGTAGAACCGCATAAGTTTGAGTGAAATGGTTCACTTTGTCTTATTGTCTACATTTTATAAACATGAAAACAAACCTAAATATTTGTTTATATACAATACGACATCGACAACTTTTACATGATTACGCGAGCGTCAACCGAATAAATTATGTGGGGTAAATATGAAGATAATGAACATGAATCACTCAAAGTGACTAACCTATTCGATTTGATAAGGGTTTATAATTTATCTCGGTCTGAATAACTTCCCAATAAAACTCAAACAGCGAGTCACTTGTAGATCGATAAAAGACGAATACACCATAATGTATTGTCTCGTTATTGTTCTAAGGGATTAAACAGAGTTTTCCTACAATTGTCGTGATATTTCAACCGGTTTACATAGAACTTGACAAATTTTGTATATAACCCTGCCTCAAGATCTATTCTTGAGAACGGTGTAAGTATGTATAATACACGCCATACCTCGCTACACGGCCTGGATACGTTCCGCGAAGCTTGGCCTTAAAACGAAAAGCCGTGTAAGGAATCAATTCTAATACAAATTCAATGGGATCGGTTTCAGTTTATTAAAAATTATCACGGTTTAACGTGCAAAATACATTCTCTTTCGATTTCCATTCAATCAAAAATACGTAACAAGTATACATACACATTTGTACCGAAACAAAAACGTAACAAGTTTAACTTTTAAGATCGCATCTTTAGAGAGACAAACATAACAAAAAACCGGGAGGGGGGGGGGTCAGTTTGTTGTCGTAGCTACATGTCTATCACCTCTATACGAAATGCAATCCCACCGCTGGATGACTGAAGCACTAAAGGATTGATTAGTAAGTAGCTAAGTAAGGAGTGTGACACATATTTTATACAGAAGTTATTGCCCGTTCCAAAGATATTCACAGACGATGTAATCCTGCATCAGGGGCTCTCGCGACAGAACTGAACATGAGAATTATTATTTTCAATAACTCACGCTGACGTTGTTATATGTCTAATAACTGATATTTTTTAAGTTATCTTTTCCACAGACTACAAATCAGATGCGAGGTATTTATATAATAGATGGAGTATATAGAGGTACAATATATGGTACACTGGCAATGAAGAAGATTTTGTATTAAGTTAATGGACTAAAAACTCAAACTGAAGAGAGGCTGAGTAGCCTAAAAACTTAGCTTTGACGCACGCCAGAAGTGAAACTTCTTTGGCAAACTAATTTTTAAGTCTTTTTTATATTTATACGAATCTAAAACTTTCGATTTTCGAGACTTAGAGGGAGGAAAATATCTTAGGAATTTTACTGTCATTAAAATATTAAAACTATCGAATTAATCGTTAAAAGAAAGAAGTAGTCTGTAGAAAATAGTAGTCTGCAATTATTACATATTAGTACAATTATTGTGTTAATCTATTATTAAAATTGTAAAAAGTTTATTCAATAATATGCCCCGAGCTGTAGTGGTTACACACATGTCGCTGTGAGTACACATAAAGACGCCTTGTAGTGGTCACAGCCTCTCTTTGGCACACAACTTCTTTACACTTCCGAAGTCATTGTAATACTCGCGCACTCTAAAGTCAAATATTGACAGGAACGCCATAACCCTCTCGCGGGTTTCAGTTGTTTCCGTGACGTGTAGTTTGACCAGTGAAGCAGCAAGTAACGGACAGGTCAGTTGCACCCTGCTCGGGCCGCGTGACGTCACTTGTTGCACCCGCCGGCGACTGGCGAGTGGCGCGGCAGGTAGCGGGTTTAAGCTATTGATGCAATAGTAGTTCTCGACAGATGATCTTTGACAAACATTTCGAGTCTAGACCCCACAACAGTCTTATCAAACGACGTACTGACACATAAACATTATATTTGACATAACGTGTGCATCTCTTCGCGCTGATAACGGACGAATTACGATTATCGGTCGGACCTCCGCGGCGCCGGCGAGGCGGACACTTTCATTCTTAAACACTCATCATTTGGTGTGACCCTTTCGGTACATATTAAATGCGCAGCCCGTCGGAATCTCAGCCCACGGTCAGATCCACTCCTCGCAGTCGCCGGGCACGTGGGTCGACGCCGCATGACAAGTTCCGTTCGATCGCTTTCGTGATCGACAACTAAACAAAAATACGGGCCGAATCTGTCGTTCGAAAGACGGAATCGTCGGGACATCACGCGGGCGCGTCGACGGCCCCGGCCGTGTTTACATCGGCGCCCGTTCGATTCGGACGGCCCGAGCCACTCGTCGGCGAGCAGTCGTAGCGTCTCACCTGCGTAGCGAAGTCCTTTCAAAAGTTCTTTCGAAACGGCCACCGTCGGGGCGGTCTGGAGACCGGCTCGGCCTCGAGCGCGGAGCCGTCCGGGCGCGCTCCTCGCGATGCACTCCCTGCCACTGCACCGAGCACTCGCACACAGTACACCACAGTCCACAACACTGCACTCACATCGGCTGTCACTCGCGGAGATCGTGGCGTCGAACGACGGCGCGGAGGGCGAGGAGCGGCGGCGGCGATACGCGTGGCCCTGCGGTCGGGCGCAAACTGAGCGCGCGGCGCGGCGCGGCGGGGCGCGGGCGCGGGGTGCGGGGCGGGGGGCGGACCGGCCCCGCGCCCTACTGTGCCGGTGCACCCTACTGACTCGAGAGCGCCGAGCGGCGGCCGCGACTCGCGTCGCCTCCTATTCCATAATTCCACGACAATAAACAAATACGTCGTCGATCGCACGTCGCATTCGCGAGTTGCAACACGGGCCGCACTGAATGTCGTACGGAACCATCTGTTCCCGAACAGGCCACACCGGCATCGCAGCGTTCCGAAGCTCACATTACAAGTGGGAGAACAAGTCGAATGAAGTATGTGTATGTGCAGCAATGAATGAGTCGCCGCGTGCTCGAGCAAATGCGTGCGTGAACGTTTGTGTGTGCTTCTCTTTTGGTTTCAGTCAAACATTTAGTCGAGCCGATGCTGCACCGCTGTCGACTGGCTGCTTACTTTTATGACTTTCTGTACGGGGGACGATTGCCAATATTCCTTTTCTTTCATTTTATAGTTGTAACTGATGGTACGAATGCGATTTGTTGTTTGTAATATGAAATATTGATTCACTGTCACGGGTTTATCTTGGTATAATTTGTCTAGTAGAAATTATAATGGGATCGTCACGACCAATAAAATCGACGTTTGAGCGGTTTGCAGTAGTGGCAGTAAAATTTTGTTATAGTTGTACACGATACATGAACAAAAATTGAACCAGTTAATTACATTTGAATGTTCAGACTTTTTTAAATGAAACTTCTTTAGGCTTCGAAAGTAAATTTTTTACGGATGGAAGGTGATTAGATAAATAAATTATTACTTATTTATTAGCGTCACGAAGTTGTGCAGCGTTTTTATGGTAATTTGTTTGAAGGTTAGTTTTAATAGTAGTAAGTTAAGGTAGTTTTAATATTCACAAATAAGACGTGGCATTTTAATTTGCCACTCGACATTTAATAACTTAATATGCCTACTATTTTTCGTGAATTTACAAAATAAAAATAAATCATTAATTTTCACAAAAATAATTTCTAATATTGACAAAAAACTCGTGGCATTTTTATTTACAATTCGTCGTTTGGGATTCCACTAAATTATTTACATTAATTTTCGACACTTATTATTTTAATGACAGTTGAATTCCTAACATGTGCAACTTTTCCCGCCTTTTAAGTCTCGGAAATCTAATGTTTTACATTTGTATAAATATAAGCAAGTTTTAAAAATGACTTTGCCGAAGAAGTTTCACTTCTGGCATATTTCCTTTGTACGCTGTTAATTTTAATATAATATGCAATTCGCAATACAGTACGGTGTCGATATGTATCCGAGATATGTTATAATTGAAGCACCCTCCTTCCCCGTGCAGCCGTGCGCTCACGGTCCTGAGTTTGGTCACCGGATCAAACGGGTTCATTGTATAATGTGCTTAACCTTGAGTGTAGATGAAATTGTAAGCATTTCCAAACAAACCATCGATGAAATCCGACCGAGGACAGTCGTTCTGTCGTTTCGCGAATCGATACTAGTCTTAGTCCGTCCGTGTGTCCCTTCCACGGGCACTACGCATTTCTCCGTCGTGGGCGCCTATCTGAACGCGAACCGCTTCATCGTCAACATCGCGCCCGTCGCCGCTGCAGCTGAACCCGATCGAGTTCTATTGCGGCTCGGAGATTTTACGTGTCCGTGGAAATTTCTGGAAAAGGTTATTACCACTCACTATCACTCGGGGTCCAGTCCCGGCCCCTTTGCCGGCGAAGCGATCTACTGCTTTGAAAAGTACAATACGGCAGCGATATGGCATTTGAGATATCAGCATAGTAAACTTCAGGAGGCAACGACCGCTCGTATAAACCTAATATTATTAATTCTATTTTGTAATTGAATAAATTAGTGATCAGTGGTTCGCCAGTACACTGACTCCGTTCGTATTGAGTATTGACCGTCCAACGGCCGCAGCGGCGGCTTCGTGACCACTGATATAATTCCGAGTTGACTTTGTGATAGTGGAGGCGCCGAAATCGTATCACAACAGACAAAGCCGTGTGACATCGAGCTAAGTTACGTTCCGACATTTATTCGATCGATGTAAATGTAAGAGACATTGCCTAGTGAGTCAATTAACTTTAAAAAAATCAGAATCGTCGACTGGAGTATAATTTAGCATCGAAATGAACTTGCAGCAAGACACCCGATGAAAATTCACATTCGTCAGAAGACTCACCGTACACTTCGCCCGTGCAACGTGCAAACTACGTTGTTCGCCCGAAATTCGAATGTATGACTCATTACGGTCAACGGCGAGTCTGACGCCTGCGTCATCGCGACATCTGTCAAATTTAATTTTTGGGCATCAATTTTGCCCCACCCGCCGCCCCGGCCGCCCAGAGAGCCAGGGCTGGAGTGCCAACTCTGCTCGTCATTGTTTGAAACGAGACTCGTGGGCTATCTCGCCGGAGATCTTCTACATTGGTCGTGCAGTGAATCCTCATCATGTTTATGCTCGATTGTAAAAGTTTTACGTTTGGACAAGATTGCCGTTCCAAATGTGCCCGCGAATATTTTCAATTCGTTTAATGTTAATTGAATTTCGGGAAAAATGTCATTCACTTGGAGCTAGAATAAAATACACTCTACGTATGGACGTTCAAAGGACACCAGTTTATTTCAATGACTACTCACCGCTATCATCGAGTACATTTCTGTGAAATATGGGGTAAGTGTAGTGATTGTTAGAAATTGATATAATTCGTTCGTTATCGTAATCGCCGGCGAGTGTTAACTGAAATATACATTATCGTTTTATTTGTTTCCCGCTATCATATTCGTCATCGTTTCCGTACGTGTGCACCGCAACGAGTCAAAGTAGCCCACCACGGAGACAGGTGTAAATAAGCGAGGTGGCGAAATAGGGTACAGCTCAATCTCTAACGGTTAATGGCAGAATTTATATTGTGACAATGCATCCTTCCATTGTCCAATATAGTGTTCTACTATATGTGATATATTCGGTAGGAAGCCGTTTAGAAATCATAAGAGATGCTTTACTTCGTACCGGGGCAGTGCTTTTCCATTTTAAGCTATAAAGTCATCTTCCATCAGGCGAGATCACAGTCACACGCCATCAGCATTATAAAAGTGAACGATTCCAGAATGAGGCGAAACCGTAGCGAAGGATGTGGGACCTATGATAACTTATTTACGTTTATATGACCCAATAAGAAGACAAGGCGTTTTTATACGCACCAACCGCAGCAGTAACTGCAGCGCACTGCGTTATGGAATTGCAACGTCTGCGTTAGAAGCAATTAAAGGTGACCCGTTGGCTTTTCCTTATCTCGTCGCAGATCGAAATGACGCCTCGACCATATCACCACAATGCATCGGGTGAGAGCACGGTCAATCGTTATCTGCGACAATACATAAATTGATAAACATTCGATTATGTTCAGCGGAGGCGATGGTGTTACCCGAGGCCCGAACTAATCCGTTTGTAATTAAGCCAGTTTCGGTGGAAAATCAAGCCGTAATTGTGCACGATCGCTACCGGGCCGCGAGGGCCGCGGCTGGCAGGGCGACGCACTCCAACGTCCAACGCCGCAATCTCGCGATGCGAGTGTCATACGAGTATTCCTGGCTTAGGAAGACAGAGATGCGAGCGAACGGCCGATGCACTCCACAAGCGCCGTCGTATCGGTCTCGGCCGCTCTGCGGAGCGCCTTTTCCATTCACTCCCACTCTGCGGCCGGCCGTAATGCGACAGACCAATACAGATTAGCCCGCATCGACATTAATGATTCGGTATAAATGACGTCGTTCGTGACGATGTTACTGTGAAGTAACCGTAGGCGCTCGGCAGAGTGGTCGAGGCTCTCATGAGATCAGACTATGTTCTCTCTATTGAAACTGTTTATTAATGTAGATCGCAAACAATTAGTGTCCGCCACACATTTAAGCGACGACTAGAAAATGCAAATGAGATAACACCTCGCTTACGCGAGTACTGTCGCGCGCAAGCACCCTTTTAAAGTTCGTCGACATCTCGTCGCGCGACCGGTTTTAGCGGCGAATCTTTGGACATGTGAGAAATCAGTTATTGTATTGTGCTAACCCCGAACATTCCTACTCAGGTGCTGGTAGCGATCGTTGTAGCCTAAACCACTGTTTAGGACGGTACTAGCTGAAACATCGTTGCGAATGCATGGCGTTGAGGGTGAGCAGCTCGACGAGTCGAGGGGCCGCTCCTCCGGCCGCATGAATTACTAAGGCATCGCAGTCGCTGGCGAAGCCTTCGCAACAATGTACTCCGCGAGACGACACTTCACTGAGTCATTGTCATTGCGAAACTATAACTTCCTGCTCTAAAGTAAACGACAAACGAGCGAACCCGAATATGGCTGAGATCCCTCGGGCAGTAGTCGCTCTTGCGAGGAGAGGCGGTAGCGATTACGACCTGCACACTTTCAAAGCCACCCCGACTTCGCTACTCAGACATCCTGGAAAAGGAGTTTGACTGGGAGAGAAACAACGGCTCCATTGAGAGTGTCATGGGTTCTTCTGAGAACGAAGTTTACAATAACGTTACTATACACAATTCAGTTACTTTAGTGTCATCATCATTCGTATTCGGCAAGTTCTTCAATAACAGACATGAGCAGACAGTCACCTCTGTGCGCAGTGGCAATCTTGTATTGTGGTGCAGATTCAAATATAAAAAATACTGCAATTTTTAAGATCGTTTCGTGCAAATAATTATGTATGACGCGATTGTTCCTCTCGATGAGTTGTCAAAGAATGTGGACGTCGGCATTTCTCATCCCTCGTACGACGCTAGAAGATAAACGCTTAGGCTAGAGCCCATTTAGAAATGATGCTACGACACGAATAGTTTGTGTTGTTATTGAATCCGATTAAATACAGGCTCATCAGTTATTTATCGCACGTACACATATACTTTAATGAGGAAATGATTCGTTCATGCTAGCACTTGACGTCATTAATGTCTGCTTCGTTGAATGATGCTGCTGGGGACGCAAGTGCTCGTCGCCGCCGCCCAGCCCTCGATGCAGACGTGCACTGACGAGTCTCCATATCACACCTGCTCTATTCACGCTGAAATCATCGCAATGATGGTAAACAAACGTTGCGAAAACGACAGCATAGGAGGTCCCGAAAAAATTGCGACGGATGCAACTTTTTTGCGTACAGGTTGACTGCGAAGAGTTTATATGCGGACCTGGTAATCAACCTTTTAGTGGCTACTGTGTGGCAATATTTTGCGCCACGATTTGCTAATGGGATGGTGACCAGACAATGCTGCCTGCGTCCTAAAACTGGCACTTGCTATCGCTTCGGGGTGGCGTGTGGCCGCCTCTTCCCGACCCGAGCCCGTGGGCCGCGAATTACCCCCTACAACTAAACATCATAGAAGGCCGAGTGCGAGAATCCAAGGTAGGAGTTCCGCAGCCGGCGATTGGCCCGTCCAGCTATTTGTCGTTAGTGAAATGCACGGCTCTGTGGGCCGCCAACCCGTGTCGTAAAAAATGCATCTATCAACTAAGTTGCGCTTAGACAAAGCGGCGGCAGGTGTCGCTGCGGCGGATATTAGAAAAGTTCGCCACGCAAACATCAGCGTGGCTGCTGTGGCCGAGGGGGCCAGCCGCCCGCGATGACAACTTTTTTCATTTCCTCGAGTGAATAGGGAACGGGAAGTTCGCGTGCGAATACGGAATGTGGAAAAGTGCAGATAGCCTACCGCGAAGTGTACGTCGACACCAGTTTCATTTTCAAATTTTACATATCACAGGATAGCCGTAGGTGTAGAAATGCCTGCAGTTTTTTTGTTTTAGTTCAGTTAATTTTTCATTATTGCCCACTCCGCGGGGTAACAGTTCGGACTCTGTTGGGCGAAAGTGGGTATTACGAATCAGCTCCGACGTTAGGAATGTCCGGCTAGCTCCCACCGGTCTCAGATTCAGTTTCCGGCGGCGCTGAGGTAGGCAACCGTGTTTCTCGTCGCCCTTACGTTGTACCTACTACATCTTAAGGTATTCGCAAAATCCTATTCTCGCTAGGATGCTGTGACCACTCGCTGGAGATTGAATCGAGTTCTCTAGCTCTTAAGGTTTAATGAGGAAGGATAAATGAGTACACCTTCTGAGCTCGTGAGGTTATAGATAAAAATACCTCGCCATCCGACATCAATATTCTCTAGGTTTTTTTTTTACTTTAACATCGGTATATTTAGAACTAAGTTGTTCAGAGCAGTCGGTGGTATATTCCCAGTATGTGTACGATGACGGTTCACAGCCGCTGGTGGTGCGGTTACTTAATCGTAATCGTTTCAATTAGTACTCGTTTATTATAGATATATAATCGTTTCTCCTTTAATATTTCACCAACTACAAATAAAGTACTGTCTACAGCATTAAAGAAAACCTTGGTAAAAAGCGTATACGTGTCGGTCAATGTTTGTGGTAGGCTTTTGCCTAACTTAGCTAAACCATTGCAGGGGTGACAAGTACGTGCGAATTGAGGCCGATCGTGATGAATTTGGGACCGAGTCGATGAATAACTGTTTAATGTTTTAAACTGCGTCTCGCAACTGGCAACAGAGAAAAGAAGCAACACGATACACGTTATACTCTGATCCAACGCTACAACATTAATCTTTACCCGCTATAAAGCATTTGTAATCATTCCTTTATCATCGCGGCTGGTGGAAATGAGAAAGCACAGAGGCCGGTGGCCACGAGGTGAGGTTGAGCGAAGGGAGGGAGAGCGGCCGATCGCAACGGTATGGCGGCATCTGGCGTTCATTCGATCTCCCCTCGGAACGCGATCGGCCATATGGACAATGTTGGCCAGATTTTATGGACAACGCGGATACAGCGTATTTGAATTCTTTTTTGTACTTAATATCACAGAGAAAGACGAGCCACGACCGCAGAATACATCATACAAACGATATACGAATAAATTATTGACGAACAGTTTATTTCACTCCTACGGCTCCGACACAGTCTCCTACACTTTCTTGGACGACACATGTCTCGAAAAGTCATCGCCGGTCAGCAGATTTGAAAAGTCTTAGACGCTGACTAAAATTGTAGCCATTTTGAAACAAACCGTCCAACGAGCATGCGGGTCACCTCACTTTACGCGTATCCTGTCACTCGCAGTCATTATAGCCAACGAGTCGAGTGGCGAAAGGCCTGTGGACAAAGCTCCCCACGTAGCAACGAATCATAAGGAATATAATATAACATAAATAAATTTAAATCGTTTATTAAAAGAAAACTAATTGAGAAATCATTCTATAATTTGAAAGAATACTTAGAAGACAAAGAAGCGTGGGAGTGAATGAATTGCTTTATATATATATAGATATAGAATATTTTTAAATTAAATATTGTAATGATGATAACAAAAAAAAACGTACACCCGACTGAGTTTGTTGTGGGCTCTTCTCAGATCAGGGCGCGAAGGAACCCTCGTAACTTTAGATTGTAAGTCGTCCTTTAATGTTATCATCAGTCATTCATTAAAATATTATATGGTAAAAAAACGATATTTGATAATTCATAAGTGCCGTAATAGGCCTACTTGAATAAAGATATTTTGACTTTGACTTTGAATGCTGTGCTGCCGCAGTCTGTCACAGGCGGCCGCTGTGAAACAATCATCGGTGTATGCAAAATACGTCGCTCTTTGACTGGATGAAATGAGTAAAGAAATGGCTCGTAGCGCGCTCCACAAGAGGGGGGAGCGATGATCCGCCCGCCGCATGCAACAGGCGAGGCGCGTCTCAAGATCGTCGCTGCGCTCCAAAGGATGACGTCGTGCGGTCCTCGAATGAGCTATGTGCAGTGTATACGGTATAGCCAATGAAGGTCAGCAGCAGCGGGACGGACGCCGCCCCGTCGGAGTCGGCTGCTCTGCTGAACGCTGCGCACTTCCCCGAGAGGGGCGCTGGACCAATGCGTCAATTAACATGGTTTTTTGTGAGGAAGACTCAAACTAACACCGCCTAATCACTGAAGGACATAACGAAACGATATGCAGAGCGACATTCCTTTGGCAAATATACTTATCTTTAACAGATAGTTCGCTACGCTCTTTATGTTTACGAAAACGCTCACGTGCAGTGCTGTAGTTGGGCAGATATTCAATCCAATACAATGTTAATCATTATAAATTTGAATGAGTTAGTCAACTTGAACATTTCGTGAACATCATTACTCTCTGTCAAATCGTAAATATTTACACGTAAATATTAGGAAGCTTATTGCTAAGAAAATTAAGTCGCGCTAAAATTAATACGACGCCTCGAGATGTAGCGACGCTACGACACTAAACATCCAGGTTATCATGCTCTTCGACCCTGGCGAAGCCGGGACGGGGCACTAGTCTACGACAGGCACCAGAGGTGTATTAGCGAAAGTTCGTCCATAATCTCTACTTCAAAAGCTGGACTATTTTCATGCCTCGATTTGGTGTGCACTTCTTCTGTTTACGAACGGTGGTCATGCCCGACCTAGCACCTCCGTTCGCGAAATGAGGGCATATGCCTCACACGTGTAGCTGTTAGATTACACACTTCTCGTTACTTTCTATAAAATTCGTATAAAACGGGTCGAATATGAAAGGAACAACAATCTAGTGTATAGCCGTGTGCTGTGTGGCCCCCTCCCGGGCCACCGCCGGCCGCCGCAGCACGCCGGAGCATTTCTCGTTGCATCGGCGCTTTATCATTTCACGGAGACGAGGAATTTCATTAGCCAGCGTCGCAGTGCGTCCCTCCATCGACCGTTATTAATAAAAGCGACATTTGCCTTTTGGAAATGCTAAACGAGAGCGTGGCGTCGATCTTGCAGCTCTTGCGGAACCGGTTCAGATATTATGTACTGACACATTGCGCGATAATTTTGTGCATATCGACAAAATCAAACTGTAGAAAGGTATAAACCCCGGTATGCTACACGAAGTGAACGATCAACTTGGAGGCGTGTGCTGTCGACGAACGAGCCCGAGCCCTTTCAGGGTTGCAACGACTGCTGCTGAACTGACGTGGCGGCGAATGAATCGCGCTCGGTTTCAATCGAATACCGTTGTAATTATAAGCAGTAACCGGCAGTCAAACTACGGCTCGTCAGCGCCTGCAGCTCTTAAACGACCCGACCCGATCGGCAAGTATCAGCACACTGGCAATAAGGGCATCATCGTATCAGGCGCCCCGACTCTGGCTGCGAGGGGAACTCGCGAGTCGCAACGCGGAAAACGTTTATGCATTGTTAAACCGACAACAACATTTCTATAAAAAATTTGTATTGACTCGGTCGAGTATTTTTTATTACTATCACGTCATAAGGTGGGTGAGAAAAGATGACACGGTAGATTAACCCTCATCACCTAGGCGGCAGCAGTCGAAGTGATTTAATGTTACCAGTAGTCGGTGACTGGCTATGGCGAGCTGCCATTGCCCCTAAACAACTTGGAGCTAGTAACGAATATGTCTAATCGTGCGAATAGAAGGCGTCGAGATCAAAACGAGGAAGGTGCAGCTTAAAATCAACCGGACTCGGCAAAGTGCGAGTTCTCGCATGAATCACTCCCGAGGAAGTTCCCGAGGAGTCCGGCGACTGCATTTGGAAACCTAACGAGACGCTCGGAAGTTAGGCGATTGCATAAAAGGAGAGAAATGTCGTCGTTTCTGGAAACGGTACCTAAAGTAAAATATCCGCGAAGTGACTTCGCAGTCACTGCGAGTATTGTACAGACTCTGTAAATGATATCGTGGTTCGAACAGTAGAAAGCCTTGTGACAATGCTAAGACGTCTCGACTTTTATTGGAACTCAAGGCGAGCGACTTTGTGTTCACTGCATAAAAGGTAACTCCATTGATATTTATGATCCAGGTTGACGTGGGCGAAATAGTGCGGAGAAGGTTTTGTAAGTTGCTGTTGTGGTCATTTGTTCTGGACAAATTACTGCTAATACGTTCACACTGTGTCGTTCTTTGTCCCAGTTCGACGGAATTCATGCCGAAGTAGATGTGAAACAACCGCTCTTTCAATAGCGGCAGCGGCCGGCGAAAGCTCGAGGAGTGGGGGAGGAAAGGACTTACGGAATGGCCTGTCAACGGGCGACGCATTGGAAATGTGCCGGACTACTTTTATGAACAACATAAATTTGGTACGTAGCGTATACGAATGTATCGTTCTCACTGCTCGTTGCTGTGACGGGGCGGCATCAGCCCCACGTGCACTCGCTAGGAGGTAGCAGTCGAACCGGCGCGTCACAGGGAGTTTCCGGCGCGCAAAACTTGTTCGGTCGCCAACAAAACAATTCCACCGCAGTGCTCTAATGTGCTTTTAGTGTTCCGTCGCCGACACATGGCGACGCACATCGCACGGCGCGTGTCTTAAATTCATCGCTTCAGTCCGCAAGAAAGTGTCAATCGCTTACAAAATATGTGCTAATGTGGACAATAGCTTTATACTATAGAAATTATTCAAGCAGCGTGCAATAAACTCGTAGGCCGTATTTTACACACGGTGTCATTGCGCAGCATGCCGGGAAATGGCGATATTCAATATTACATATATCCCGAACATTGTCATGAGATAAAGTTCAGTTTGCAGCGAATGTAATGCATAGGAAATGGTTTGGTATAAAAGTTTATTACTCCTACTACAGAAACATCGGATTGAACCCGAATGGTTAACGGTACTTCCCCGCTTGAACTGCAAGCGACAGCCGATGACTGACGTCTTCAACGTTGCCACAGGAAATAGGTATAGATGGAGCAAAAATCGCCCATCGTCAGCCGAGGCCGAGGTTCAGAAGTCCGAATGTGAAAGAATATTTAGCAATGGAATTTTATATCATCGCCCTGTCTCCTTCACCGATACTTCGGGATTTTATCTCGGTTTAAAACTAGAGCGGAACTGAGGCATTAAACGCGCTTCCTAGATTCGGTTGTTGGTTTTATGAGCGCCAACGAGACTCGATAATTGAACTAGAAAAGTTGGTTGAACAAACGGCGCGGGAGGAAGTGCAGCGCCGCTAACGACCGCGGCACTCGGCGCCGATTAGCGCGCCCTGCGTGCTGCCCTCGACGGGAACTGGTTCCTCGTTTAACAACACGACGAACGATTCCTGCCTTTTGAATTACAGTGGTGAATTTGAGGTCCGAATCTCTCCGTCTGCGCTTGATAGATGTTGACGGCTTTCCACTGGACCCAACAGGTTAATTTCTACAAAGGGCATCTCTTTTATTTTATTAATATTAACCTGACCACTATTCGTAATGACTTAATTTGATACTTAGTATTTGTTTGGTTGATATTGTTCGTCCGTCCGTGCGTTTGTTGGCGAGTCCCCGAGAAAGGTATGCAAAGTAACAGTTGTCCACCTCGAAGAAGCATTCCGCATTGTTCCACTCAGAGTGAAACGTTTCCTCTTTGACCGCACGAAGTACTTTATTTTATTGTCATATCGCATAAACTCGAGACTTACTCGTGAAGTCAAACAATTACATTGTGGTTGGATAAAAAATTCAATAATTAAATGAGCATTGAGCGAATTGCGTTATATGAGAGAGATTAATGTAGTTTTATTCTAGTACTCATGCGCCGGTAAAGCTGTGACATTTGTAAACTACCGGAAAAATAATCGGTTTAATGAGATAATTTTGCAACGATTACACGTCTCAGCCACGAACGTCGTTATAGCAAGTTTCACTTAAACGACCATCTCCTCGAAGCGCTTTAAGACGTGTTGTATACTAATCGAGGTCAGAAATCCACCCGTTCCCGGCAGGAAACAACTAAATCACAATGAACTCCACGAAAAGCTCCTCCAACTGCTCAAGTTAGCGGAATTGGATTTAAATTCGCTCCACAAAGTTCCGCCGAACAAAAAAGTCTCGAGATATTGTTTTCGGGGCGTTCATTTCAATTAGTCCGGGCTTGTCTTAAATCATGCGCTCGTCGCTGCGCGAAGCGTTCGGAGCGAACGCCCACCGAGCTCATTTAGCCTTCGTAAAGCGAATTTGTCATGCGGCCGGCGAACAAATGCCACCTGTAGCGAAGTTCACTGCGTTGCGATGAACACTGTGGCGGCCCACCGCCGGGCACTCTGATCCCACACAGGCCCGACGAGTTGCCGGCCCCTGCTCTTTAGTGTCCGTCAAATATATTTTCGAATGACCTACGCCTGGCGACGTTTCACTGTCGCTTAATCTATTGTGTGCGATTTCCCGCGGGATCCCTTCGCCCCGCCGAATAAACTTACCGTATGATGTTTTGTGCAATGTGACGCTGTATAACGTTATTAGCATGTAGGAAAAGGTAAATTGACCTCAAAGTTATGTTAAGATCAAACGAAATCACAAGTTTCATCGCCTCCTACGCGCCCTTCGCGAACGAACACGCTCGGGCGTCTTTTTATCGTCCTCGTCACAACAAAAACTCGATTTAAAATATCCAAGTTCGTTTACTCCCAAGACTTGAAGTTTAACTAACCCTGAAATTATGCCATGACTTTTTCAATTAGTTCACTACTCTTTTACTTTTTGTGACGGAAAACGTTAGCATGTCAAAGTCTTGACGTTTCGACGATACATTAAATACTGACGAAAGATTAATATAAATTTTGTTTGTATATAACGAAGATGGTTGTTGCGCCAAAAAATTACTTTGCGAATTCAAGAATTTCGACAGAGAATCTTATACGCAAATGTTTTGAGAAAATGCAAGTAGTTTAAATACTACAGGAATTTTTGTAACACTGCCTCAATGTCTAATTCTGATTTATTTATCGGTTACAAGTAGTTTTGAGTAAAAATAAGTTCTACGTGTAATATAGAATCGCTCGACGCGATGGGCAGATAACGCGAAGACTAATTGCGGTGCCTCATTACATGCGAACGGTGTTTAGTCGTCGTAACGATTAACGCAACGATTAATCCACAAAACAGTCATGTAACGCAACGACGCCAGCGAGTGGCACCGACTCATGAACTGTTACCAATAACGGCAAATAAACTTAAACCCTATTACTTTCACACAGAGTATGGCTCGTTTTTAAATAATGACGGTATCACACAGATGTTTGTGATGTTGAACCGTGCTCAAATGCAGGTCCGTCGAGTCCCCACTGGTGAGTCACGCCGGCGGTGTCGACACAAGCATGAGGATGCGTAATCTCACTCCTCGCCTCGCCCGCGGACGACCTGCACACGTGCGCCTTCGTCCGTATACAGAATGCTCTGTCGGGAGCGCGGGCACTTTGTCCATATCCAGGTCGCGAAAAGAACTTCTATAATTTCGTTGTAACCCCGCTACTACTATGTTGCACCAATGCTCGTAAACGATTGGCCACATGGCTACTCTGACTCTAGCTCAAGCTAAAGAAGACTTTCACCAGGCACATGATCGATAATTGAACGTCGATTGACGAGAAATAGAATTGTTTATTGCACTAAGCACTTCCAAATACATTAGTTACGGCTTAGCACATATTAAGAGTTAATTGCAGATTTCGCTTTCGTGTGACATTATAACCCAATTGCCCGTCCTGTTCGCGCTATTTAGTGACTGTTGCCCACGTCGCTGCAGCCAGTCGCTGCTGGCTTTGACATGCTAATGTCCCGTCGTCGCCTGCGAGTGCCGCTAATTGCATTAGAGAGGACACGGCCCTACGGCGACGCTGAAACCCGACCTCCCGCAGAACCGCTCTCGAACGCTGTCTAGAGACTACGACGATAAAAACAATTTAATTGCTTAGTCAAACTTGGTATTGAAACTCTTCGTTTACTCGGGAAGTAAACAATTTTACAAAGTACCCGTTACACGTTTCTGAGGTGCCTGAACAAGTAAATACCGTCATCGTTTCCTTTAATCGCACAAGGAAATGTAACAACGTAATGTTGCTACATCTTCTCCTAAGCCCCGACAACCCTGAATAGGTCTTAACCTCGCCGAGCATATTAGGTTCTGTCTTTGGTTTGTGGAATGTCTTTGGAATGTTGCTACTACACGCTGATATTTAATGAGGACGTGGTAGTCAGCACAACAACTAGCCGTAATTCTTGACTGACGAGGGCTACAATCTTGCCGAGAACCAGGAAGATGATGTGCCTTGCTTTGATTAACTGAAAATGTGCACAAACTCCCAATGATAGCATAAAAACTTGTTATAATAATCGTGAATGTCCAAATCCGAAATGCCACCTAAAGTAAGAGACTCAAGGATACCGGGACTGATTTTGTCGAAACTGTAACCGATTTTATATAACTTTGCTTCTCCGAAACCGACTCATCAGTCTAGTGTGAGTTTGTTCGACTACAGAACATGAGCTTCTGGGTTCGAGAGCCGGGTTAAATCGACTCAAAATTAATAAAAGTACTTCTGTTAATCCAGTCGTGTCAGATTTGCCGTCGCATCAGCTCTGCTGGTGCAACGGTGAGGTGCATTCGTTCCTACTCTATATCTCCTGAGCAAATGCCTAAGAGCTACGTTCGATTGATCAAATTTGGTAAGAAGAAGATTATTATTATAATCCTAGTTATATATCATACAAGAGATCTCGCACACGTTGCGCGGGTTAATAGTTGACAGTGCATTATTTAAAGTAGCCAGGAAGCCTTGAAATACGCCGGTTTCCTCCTCACCAAGTGTGCTTAAATTTCCCCGGCAGCGGTATATTTCGGGAGCAAAGGGAATTTATAATATGTACGAGTATTCAGGTTTCGCACCGGCTTCTCGGGGGTTTTTTTGGAGGGGGGGGGGGGGTCTTAGGGGCAGGTGCTGCGACAAGCTGACGACTCGATGCCATGCTGTTGCATTATGAGCACAATATTGCTACATAGATTGAATTTGATCAGCGTGTAAGCTCATTTACATGAATCTCAATGGTCAAAACCGAAAAACCCTTCGTTAGTTTGTTATGAATGAATGAAGAATAGGCCGACTAGCTTCCCCCCTTATTTCATTCCCTTGAAGTTTAACTTTCGTAATAAAAAGTAGCACACGACCCTCTGTCTCCAGACTCCAGTTTATCTCTATAATAAAATTGATCGATAGTAAAACCTAATAGATAGAATCACTTTCGCATCTACACTGTTTAAATATTTAATTGATATCATTTTTTTTTCGTTCAATTTAAACTATCTTAAACCTCAAAACGTCGTTATATTAGCGAACGATTATCATTTAACAACGAACATTTTTCTTTTATTTTTTACTTAAAATGGTATTCCATTAATATTTTGGCTAAACTAAAGTTCGGGTTAGGAATCTATTCGTCGAGCAGTGAGCCAGCGGCTGCTCAGCAGAGGGAGGACACAGAGTCCCTGTTGTGTGTCGCATTACATGGCTGTGGCCAAAATCTAAAATACATTTGAATAGACTCCTTCATTCGACGGCACGCCGTTAACGGGGTCCTTCAAAGGGCTTCCGAGGCTAAGAGGACTCGTCGTAGTGTTTAATTCAATCCAATTTTTTCGCGGAGCGAGACTTGCATTTTGTGATGAGGAATCCTGTTTTTTGCGGCGGGTAACGAGAAAACTTTCCCAATTACATTAAAAGCTCGCCTCCAATCGTGTCCCAGAAACTAATAACTAAATTCTTGAATAGAACTCGGCTCCGTATCTTCGCCTTCGGATACTCCGAGATTTTAAAGTAAACCAGAAAATTAGCTGCACGAAGTAAGACTCGCTGCCGCTGTATTTTATTTAAGATGGCATTTATTCATTTCTTATATAATTTCTTAGTGAAACTCTGTCGAGTGCGGTATTAAGTAATTAAATATAAAAGGTCAGAATCGTCTACGGAAGAAAGAAGCGTTTTGAAACCACCGCTCTTAGACAAATTATGTCATTTATTCATTGACTTACTTATTACAAAACATAGTCCGCCGCAGCATCTGTCTGTCCGTTCGCAACAAACTCCAATAAATGTCATGCGGTGGACACACTGGTGACATATCTATTGAGATAGATTCATTCTTGAAAGCAGGTTTCCGTATTCAAATCGTCTGTCAGCTTCATCAGAAACCCAGTGGTAAAATAAACAACAGCAGGTAATAGAGGGCAATCGTAATTGAACACATTGTTATTCAATCTATTGCGTATTAATTGAAGATTGTAACAGTGCAAGTGTAACGAGCTCTCAAAAGAGGGAAACTCATTTTGAAGACAAATCGCTGACAGTTATTTGGTACTAACGTAGCTTTTAAGTATTCCATGTTCACTGACACAAATTGGACCGCACTTGTGGAAATAAAGGTTTATAATATTTCACGTGGGAACCAAACTAAATAGACAAAACACAGACCAATCATGTTCCCACTAAAAAGTAACAAACACAAAGCAGAACTACAGTGAATAGGCAATAAAAAAGAATTAAATAAATATATTAGAGTTATAAAACATAAACACTTTTATTATTAGTTAAAGTGGCTCTGATTCGTTTCTTATATAAAGTTAAGAAGCAGTTAAAGAAATGTATTGTGCTAAACAACAAATTGTAATTATTGCAAGAGCGAACAACAATATTGCTGAAGTATTTCGCTCTTTAAAAAGGTAGATAAAAAGATTTAAATATTATATTGTTATTATCTAATGTTTGACGTTTCAGTTTAGATTATTTATTTCTTTAGTTTTAAGGGCAAACAGAATGAATATACAATGAAATTGATTGACCACTAAAACATTCACAGATTTGATCAAACAGGAAATTTAAAGCACGACACGCGACAAACCAGTATTTAAAAAAAAAGTCGAATGAAATGGTGAAAGAACAATTGTTTCCTTGATCCATTTTGGATCGACGAGTGTGGCTACACTGGTACGAGAAGAAAAGTTGCTAGCAACATGTTAAGATTTTGATCTTTTCATAGCAAAAAGAGGTTTATATAACTTGAATCAAGTTATAGATAGAAGAGAATAGAAGCCTTACATGGCGTGGTAATCCACCCCTCCGTGTAGTTCTGGCTCGGCAGAGGAGTCACGTTGCATTGCTGTATCGGCCCGGCAAGTGACGGAACAGGAAGTCCACGCCGTCGAGCTGGGAAGGGCTTGAGGGCATACATCAGATCGACTGTATGCCATTTGGGTTGGTACTTTCTATAAAACAAGTTTAGTACGAATATTTATTACCTTACATTGATATGTACGTCGTACGATTTGGGAGCAGGCGAGGGATTCCGGGAAGGTGGGCAAATAGACCGAAATTACCTCCTCGTACCGACCGCGAAATAAAAACGAAGCAGTCTGTAACGCCTTATTAAAAGTGCTCGCAAATTGTATTTAGAATCTATTTTCAAATACCCTCGCGCATTTTGAATCTGTATATGTCAAGTGAAATGTGCAAAATGCGGCAACCAGCCAGTCGCCGTCGACGGGTCCTAACAGAACACCAGCTCGAAGTAGTAACACTATGTTGCTGTTTCGTTAAGTGAATGAGGAAATCTAGAGCCCCTATGCTCGGCTGTGAATCAGATTGGAAGGCGACTGCGTCCTTCTGCCAAAAGAGAGCTTTTTGAATCTACTTTGAATATGGATCTACTGCTGGCTATTAAAATATGATTGGATTTGATCCGAAGATCCATTGGCGACGAGATTGAATTCATATTAGGGGAACTACGCTCCTTCGCAGGTCGTGTCTTTATATCAAAATGTAGTTTAATTCCATAGTGGTAGGTTTATTGGATTCAGATTATTACAATAAAACAACGTTCACGATCGGGTTTACGAATCCCGTAATTGTAAAACAGCTTACATTGTGGAACCCCTGAATTAAAAATAGCCGACGTTATTTTTATGAGCTATTTACAATGACCTTTAAAGGGGCTTGCATCTGTTTCATAGTTTCCACTTGCTAAAATAACGTATTAAATTGAAAAAATATAGTTTTGTAACTAGAATACAAAAACAAATGTCTTTATACCGTAAGACGGTACCTAAACATTCATTGAATACCCTCCAACCAATTTATATCAATAAAAGCGCCCACATCGAGATCGACATGAATTTAAAACAAATCGTATTATCGAATTTGAATATCAGACTTCCTTCGATCGAATCTTTTGTATTCGAGCACTCTCCAAACAACGAGCCGGGCGCAAACAATGCGAGGCAGCAGAAAATAGGAAACAACTGCCGATACTTCTCACAAACAAACATTGTTTCCAGGACAAGAGCTTCAAGAGGCCTCGCAGCGGGGCTCGCGCACTGAAGAGGCCTCGCGTCGTCGGATCGAGGGGGCTCGGGACACGACGGACATCTGAACATTAAATCGATGTCATAGTATGGACGGACTTCCACGTGATGACTGACTGGCACTGTAAGAAAGCTCAGTCATGCAGCGAGTGATCGAAGCATAGTTTCTCATGTCATACTATCAGACGTAGGGCTCTCCAACGGTGGACGTCAAACAAACCTCTTCAACGGGTATATATGATGAAATTGGACAGTGAGATGGAAATATATTATAATGACGGCTCTGACCGCGCATGTACCAAACACTAGCAAAAGACATGAGATCCCTCCCTAAGAAGATTCAGTACTTCCATGGGTCTATAGGCGACGGAATTCACTTAACGTAAGGGGAATCATACGTAAATACATCTATCCATCTGTCATTACCGCATATAGTCCAACGTAGATCCACCGACTTCGTCATATCGTTAGTCGTACCTGTGTTCTGTGTTGGAGATGCTCTGAAACACTACTGTCATTGCCACTTCTCGTGTCAGCGCGTTGTTGACTCGAAAGTACTTCGTCCGCTAGAGGTAGTGATGTGCGCCCGACACTGCCTGCAATTCTGAACAGCGTCCGCAAAAATTATGCAATCTATTATATAAACTTTGCTTTGCTGGGCTTTATAACTCATTTTACTTTTATCGCTTGAAGTATAATACCTGCTGCGAACAGCTTCAGTATTAATCGTTCGTTCACTGAAATCAATTTAAAAATAAGCTACATTTTGGTTATTAAAAAGACCGATTTCAACACTTTTTCCTTCATATTAGATATTAACCCCTGCCCGTGGTTAGAACTGCTGTCTTTGGGGTCCCCGGACACAATACATTACTATGCTGGTACTCAATCTTCTAAAACCAGCCACTCGTATAGATGTTTTAATAGATAAATTTAAACAAGGTGATAGGTCGATGTACGTATGCACATTTTAAGGAAACGATTGGTTTAGGGTATGACGGAAATAGTCATGCTTAAAGACTAAAAACAGAATCGACAGCGTATGTTTATTCGTTAAGATTGATCCACTGCAACCCATTTTATCGTAATCGTGTGACACAGACTGAAGTGTTACGAAGGCTCTTAAATGAGTGGCAAAGTAGCAGTGATACACAAGAGGTGCAGGATCGAATTTGGTGAATATCTGCAACCGCTCGGCAGCCGCGGCGCGTTCGCAGGGTTATGATACACTTCCCGCCGCATTCACTCCGCCGCTGAACTCACTTCTGTCCGTGGCAGTATGATGTCAATCCTTGCTAAAGAATTCCTGCCCTGTGGAAAACGTGAAATAAAACTTATCACTTGACTGAGGATGCTACGCCGGCTAAAGACGTCTCTGCTCATAACAGCCAATTGGATAAACGACTAAAACTTTGATGCATATATTCCGCCAGAATAAAGGCCGGATTATTTAATGATTTCCAACGTTCCTTGAAATAAACGTACAGGCTGCCGAAGCGCGAACAATGGAATAACGAACAAGAAACGATCGTACCGACAATGCGGTGAGCTCACTTCATTCTCCACGTGAACGTTAACCGGTCCGAAGCTTCGCGCATATAATATGCTTAGCGACTAATGGAACGTATCGAAGTGTGTCGATCGAAGGCCTCGGTACAGCAGACGGTCTCGCTGGTGTAGGAGGGCGACTACTCGCTCCCCTGAAGGACCTCGAGTTCGATTTTCCGCGAGATAATTTTAGGAATTTGTACTTTCGAATTTGGTCGAGTCTGGACTGGAGCAATGTTTCGTACATGGCTAGATGCCGCTCTACCGCCTTCCTAAAAATTTCCGTTCCGATACCATGTTGGGTAGAAATCGTTAAAAGTAAACTACCTTTTATCACGTTAGCGTGTTACCGTAGCAGGAATCTTTCTGGGATCCTTTTCAAGATTAAGTTTACCTGGTGGCAGGTTTTTATGACTAGCGGCTACATTTCAAGTCTCTTGGCCGCCACCGAAAATAGATACGTTTTGTTTTTTTGTTTTCGGGGGAAATGAATTCGCGCGACGGGGTCGTATACCCACCAGAACCCCGTCAATAGCCACATACAGTGGCGCTTGAGGCTCTCTATTTCTTTTTACTATAAATTCAATTGTACCTCTTGCGCCCAAGATAAGTGTATATCTCTCATTCAATAGTGAGCAACAGCGTAATGTCTCTTGCTCGTCCTGTATGTTTATGGGTGGAGGACGACATGTATGGAATGTAGTTTGATGATTGCGTTCGCAATGTCGCTACACGGGGCCGTGTGTGAAGAGAACAATATGTGTTGTCTGGCATTGTTCACGTCGTCTTCCATTAAGAAGATTACGGAGACGGCGCCCGCTGACACGAGTGCGGATGCGAAATCAAAGTATGCCTCATCCGAGTAAGCGCAACAGGCTCTTTTGAATTGCCAGGCCTGTGCAGGCTTTGGATCTCCCGCCGGAAGGTTCTGCCGAGAAAACGCCGGACATAAACTTAGTAGTTACTCTATCTGTAGTATGTGAAATATTATAGACATTCAATAAGTAATTTTTTAAACTTTTATATATGACGTGACGACTTTTCCCTGCCCGAAGTTCGTAAATTAATACTCGTTTCATTTATTACAATTATAACATTGTGTAACGTTCAATAATTGTTGCCGCCTGTTTACTTATTGTACTGGCTGCCTGTTGTGATGATAAGTGACGATACAGGTTAAGACAGAGTCGCACTTGGAAAGAGGAAACTTAACAGTTTAGATTCTAGACAGCGTAGTTTCGGAACGCATTTTTTTCGGTTAGTTTTCGGTGGAAACTTTAAAATGTGCACAAATGAGAAATGCCACACGGTCAGCTGGTCGGCGAACCACGGGCACAGCCATATTGGCTTCGGCTGCTCTGTCGTTTCACTGCAAAAGTTATTTCCACATCGGCCTTTCTGCCCCACGGCAGTACCCGTGCGACGTGACGCTGTGAATTAAGCAAAATAAACCATTGAAGCAGAGTCCGTGTCGGCCGCGTCTAATTTTGATGAAATGTAGTACTTGTACGGTGTTTCCATTCATCTAAATTTAGGGAGGGGGGTCGTTGGCCGCCGCGGTGTGTGGGGGCCGGGGTGGAGGGTGGGGGGGGGGGGATGGCTGCGAGTAAATTGTTCATGAGGTTAGCGATTGCAATCTCCGTATCGTGTTCTGGCGGCTCGTGTTTCACCAATTTATTAACGAATAGTAAACGCCCGCGGCTCTGTCCGCGCAACGCTATCCGCCGAGGCATTTGCACTCTTTCTAGACTGTTAAAAATGTCATGGGTCTTTCAAAAGCACTGATCATAACAATTTTTTACGATCGAAAGAACTTACTTCTATCACTTTTTGACTGATTTAAATGTTCCGGCCAAGAAACTTCTTAACTTCACTAATAATTAGTCACCTGGGGAAGTTTCATACAGATGGAAGATAAAAACAAATCAAAACGTTACGGAAGGATAGCGAGAGACGATTGTTTGTATATATTTGGCAAATAAACCAAAGCGGGGCACGTGACGGCCTGCGTCGGGGAGAAATAAGAGTGGAACTGGCACTCGGCAGTCGAACTTGAAGCGAACGTGTGTCCGTCTGTGTGCACCGCATGCCCGAAACTGCGTCTGTGTGTGCGGTGTATTTTTGACTCAGATGTGTCAACGTGTCCGAGACTGCAGCACTGCTAAGTGATTTCTCTCCTTCAAGTACAAAAAGGATAGCAACAGGAACTGGGAAATTTCCACTTAAGAAAATATAATTTAGAAATACTTTAATTAACTACGAGCTCTTTCAGATCACGTTAATCGAAAATGGCCGAGTTGACTGGTATGGTTAAATTTCGTCTCAATACAAGGTTGTGCTTGTGGGTTTCGTTGCACAAGATTCATCTAAACCCAGAGAGATAGATAGGGCTGGAAAATAATGGAAAAAGCCATTTTATTCAGTGACGTATTCAAAGTTTCTCTAAACCTTTGAATTGCTCATTTCCTGTTCCGTTAAAGTTGCGCAAGAGAAGCCTGCTTTGGCAAACGCTTGCCAATTTTTACCGACACCTTCAGATGTGATAAGAGCCTCGCGGTATTCTACTTCATAATACCAAAATTAGAATAATATTCTTCGACGCCTCAATCAACGATTTGTCTGGTGCTAACGAAACATTGACCAGTCGTTATCAGTACTTTCGAGAAGATATTTTAATATATCATTAATACTCAAAAGGCGGCGCATATTCCAAAAATAATTCAAGAAAATAGTCGAAACGTGATCGGAATTTATTAGTCGGTTAAATCCCCGCAATGCTGCAAGCTCTTTGGAATCCGTGTCCGCGGTTCCGGAGATTATCCTAAATAAACAAACAGATAAATAAAGCGTTTGTTTGAGCTCCGGTGACGTCCACATAACCATATCAGCTCACAAAAACCATCGGTTTTTAGAATCACATCGGATTTACTGCAACCATTTCTGTAGAAACATTTACGTTTTCGAAATAGGTCAGTAGGATGTATTCCATCATTGTTTTTATAATGAATGAATTATAAAACACGAGGAGTGAATAGGAAACGAATTTTTCTCTAAATTATGGAAAGTTATGCCTAGTTGTTAGTTAATCATCCGATTTAATGGACGCATTCGTAAAAAATTGTTCAAATTGGTTATTCGTTAGTTGAATCCGTGAGAGTTCACGAAGTTCACGCGATATCGTAATAATAAAAGCCGGTTCCCTCGCAGCATACATCAGATTCGACTCTGGTTTTACTCGGTGTTATGTTTACGATATGGTTACGTATACTACTGTAATTCCAACGTCCACCTTGTCGATCTAGTGATCAATTTAGGCAGCTAAATAAGCTTCTACCTGCAGCGATTATTCAGAACCGAGTCAGCTTTTTCAAAAATCCATTGGCAACAAATATGAATATATGAAGAGAAAAATTATCTCCTCGTCTAAAAATACTTAAAGTTTAGATAGAGAATAAAGAGAGTTCAAGTCGGATAAACAGTTTTTGCGGGATCGAGTAATAAACATTAAACATAGAGTTTATAACATTAGGATGCCCGACGCGTGGAACCAGTTTTCGCGAATTACCCACGCATTCGTATTGACATGCAAATCGAAATCGTTGACTGCGGACGATTATTAAAAATGCAACGATTTCCAGCAATCCAACGAGGCGTTGCAGTACAACAATTTCACCGGAGGCGTGACTTTAAAATTTCATGGGTTTATAAAAGGCGAAATGCGCGCTCGCGGCCGAGCCGTGTCCTACCCTCCATGCAATGTTCGCGACAGAAACGACACCCCTCAGTCCTTTCTTCCCACCTACGTTCAGAATATTAGATTAAATATATTCAAATAAGGAAGCATAAGAGTGTTTGTCTGTTCCAAAATTGCGTATTTGAAACTATCGCGCTAGAATACGATTGAGTTGGCTAACTAGGGTGACCCCTCCGTCGCCCTGGGAGCTGCAGGCGAAGGTCATTGCCTAATAGTGCCTAGTAGCCACAACGGCTCCGCTAGCGGGCCTTGCCATGGTGGCAGCGATCAGGTCTCATTTGGATGGTAGCTTATCTAGAGATACCGATCGCTATCCTTTAGAAGGGGCAGGTTTTTGCCAGGCAGAAATGCTTCGGCTAATTGTTGGTTGAGGTTAGTTGCTGGTTTCGAGTGTGGGGCTCCCGCCGATTCGGTGCACCATTCTTTGAAAGAGCGCCCGGCCTGAGGAGCCAGTGACATTTCCTGATGTCACTAGTCGGAGAAGAGCTTTCGATGTCGCTATGAGCAGCAGTGAAATGAGAATAAGGGCATTAGCCTCCTTGTGTGAGTTTGTCGTCTTGCAAAATGAAACAACGTTGAGAAAGAGACAGGCTGTGGCTGTAGATGACTTTCTCTTTCAGAGGAAGTTGGGGAGTGGCAAGCCTAAATTTGCCCACCTGCTTAAACCTGCTTGAACGTCTTGTCGGAATCATTTAGGATGCCCTTGAAGTGCAAAATTTTAGCCCTTGTTCCCGTTTGATGAAGAGGGTTTCGTTGGGTTTTCAGTGGGTATTCGGTGACCAGCGCAGACTGTCTATAAATAGTGCAAATGGCTGTAATGATTAAGACGAGGATGTTTTTTTATGGTTGACAGTTTAGCGCTTGACTGTGCTTTCACCGGATGGTAAGTAATGATACAGTCTAAGATGGAAACGCGCTAATCTGGTAAGACGACATACCTCTTACGGTTTCTACACAGCATCGTACCGGAACACAAATCTCTTTGTTTTGCGGTACGTGTTTGCTGGTAGGGTGGTAACTAGTCACGGCCAAAACCTCCCATCTGCCCAGACTCAGAGAAATATTAGAAAATATAATTTCCTAAAATCGTCCTACCGGGGATCGAACCCGGGCCCTGTGCTAGCAAGGCGAGTTCTCGCACCGCTGCGCCAGCGAGGCCGTCAAATAATTGTAAATATTGTGGCAGATAGTTTATAAGCGATCTCGAGATGGTGTACGGTGAAGAGAAAGGAGTCGTCATAACAGTTCAGTGCATTATTAAGAGCAGAGCTCAGCGTCAAAGAGCGAGCAGTAAAAAATAATTTCTCATTTTTCGCTGGACCTGCTATCCCTGAAAGTAACTCGGCGTCCCTTGGAGCCAGCGGGCCACAATGGCGCGACCTCCGCCTGCCTCATTACGCCTCTACGCCTCTTTATTCCACAACACATCATCGCTAGGTTTTGTTTAGTGGCTTTATTAATCACTGCCGCCATTGTTTCGCTACTGGGGGTGAACACCGTCTCATGCCGCTCCGCACAATTCGCTAATGTCGGTTGAATATAAAATTACGGGCGCGCTTCCCTCGCCCTGCGGAGTACTCGAAGGTGAAACAATCGTCGTACCTCACAGCATTTACATTAACACGCAACATTAACACCCTGCCCGTGTGGTAATGATATGGAAATGAAAACAAACGTTAAAATGGCAGTGATGTCAAACTGTAAAAGAAGAATATTTTTACGATCAATATACGAGCATAATATAATTACTTTCTCATGAAAGTGTTCAATACACTTCACTCGAAAGGAATATTTTCCCACCGTGTTGTGAGAAGGTCGCTTCGAAATGAAATCACAACCAAACGACAAGTCCTTAAACGTGAAATAGTGGAGACTGAATACGTTTTCATGCACTACGTTGGCGAGTGTAGAAAGCGAGTCGTTCAGTTCGAGGTTCCGAGCGGAGCCTTATAAGCCGCACCTCCAGGACAACCAGGCAACGCAGTAGCTCGTTCAACGACATAAGGTTGTCAGTCGCAGCCTGCACATAGAGATAGCGAATACTGACGGGAATAAGTATTCCGAGGCGGTAATTTAAGATTCCTGCGCATGCATTGAAGAGAACGAGAAACATCAGCCCCGTTTGAATAGAAACAATGGTGTTTCATTTCTGCATATCGGCATATTATCGCATGATTGTACTTGCAGCGTTACTCTTCGTCTAATTAGATGGTGTCAGTAGACAGGTCTGCTTAAACCCCGTTTTGAATTCTGAACATACTATTGTCATCCAAACGCCTCCGCCTCGAGTCCGTCGAGCTGGTCACCCTACTCTGTCGAGCGACCTCCACAAGTTCTCCGCTTCGCTGTGGCAGTTCCTGTGAGGGGGAACCGCAGCGTATCGTATTACTATTCAAAATATTGAAGCTTCTGAAGCTAGATCAAACATGTTTTAAAATAATGAACACATTGAAAACTTCATTTGTAATTATGGGGCAGTATGTCTGCCACGTTGAAAATTAAATTATATTGTTTTACTTCATTTTTCAATAGAATGTGTACAGCAGGTTCCGTTTATATTGTAACTAATATAATATAATGTTTTAATTAAAATTCACCTTATATTTTGTATTATTAATTTAAATTAATAATACAAAAAA
This sequence comes from Elymnias hypermnestra, assembly GCA_015832385.1. Lineage (NCBI taxonomy): Eukaryota > Metazoa > Arthropoda > Insecta > Lepidoptera > Nymphalidae > Elymnias > Elymnias hypermnestra. The sequence continues at coordinate 414,347 of JACTOM010000089.1, read as the reverse complement.
TTAAATTTAGTTTTGGTCGACTACCGGATCCAACGGGCACTGGATCCAACTGCAACGAGGAGCGACCATTGTTCCGTAATGAAAAACTTGTTTTTATGTAGCAATCAGCCCAGTAAATGGTTGCTTGGACTAGTAGTCGGCTTATTTGGCTGCAGAACGGATGAAGACTCTCTCAGTATTTGTCCGTGCCGCGAAGAGTACGCCAAGTCGCCGCTGTATTTGATACCTCGCCGGTGGTGTAAAAGTGAAGGAATAGAGAGTACACAAGTTATGCTCTTTAACATATCCTGCGCCATGTAAACATTGGCGGTTCTAAATATAGGTACACAAACAAATAACAGGTGTAAAACCGATGGATAGCAGTAGTCAGCAAGCTCAAATGTAGTGAAACGGAATTGAAGTGTGTTAGAGCCTCGGTTAGGATTGAATTGTAGAGCGAAGCGTAGAAAACGTGGACAATACTGTCGTGTGTCTTCCTGCGGCGTTGGTGCGGAAGCTGCGGCGGAGAGCTCTAAACAAAGTAAACCAGAACGGACAATGGCGCCGTCCCAGTGAGCCCCGGAACAAAACGGCAGCGGGATCCTCTCCCGGCTGCGACACGCTTTGTGCGGGCCCTCTTTGTTGTGGCGCGATGCTCGGCCAGAATTGCCGCAAATAGTTATCAATAAAACGCTGGTGTTTTCCTTTCTTAATGCTGTCCTGTCATGAGCCGCGCCCGATGACTGTCGCCCTTTGACCGCCGCTTTATTTAGGACCCTCCTAGATTTTCCTTATAGATATCATTCAATTTTCATTTGGGATTGTACAACAACATTTTAAATGCCAAATCATCTAAGAATTGAGCACGCTAAGTGATGACCAATTGACGTCTTATGGTTTCTACACTGCGTCCTGCCCCAGCCCAAAGTCTTTGCTCGACGGCATGGTAGGGAGGCAATGACCGCGATCGAAGCCTTAAACAATTTAGAAAATGCATTTACCTAATTTGATCGTGCCAGTAATTAAAATGGAGACCTCTATCCGCAAAAATGTTTTCTTAAAATGAAATTAGTCCATAAGAAATTTATTTAAAATCATTCAATTGTTCAATGAAACGGATGCTATGGGCAGTCAATCATTCCCCAGCCGAATGCTCATCGGAATAGTAAGTTCTGTTTTGAGCATTAATTAATGTCGAACGACGTCTGATAAAGTTCATTAATCATGACAAAACATTTTGTTGAAGTCTCACGGAGTTTTGTTTAAAAATGACTAATTACTTGGGAAACTCTCTGGTTCCTCGAAACTCGCTGCAAACTTTGGGACAAAGTAAATATTTTTTACGAAAGCACGTTTTGTGAGTGATCAATACTTTGGCAATTATAAACGGTACAGTTGAGAGTATTTCAACTTTCTAAAACAAGCGAAACATTTCTAAAAATTGATATTTCAATTAGTAAAGTTAATAAAGTAAGTAAGCATAAACCCACCACGCTGCTCCACCGTGTGAGGGACATCGAAATACGATCGAAATGAGTGAACTCCCACATTTGTATCATGAGCTGGATTACTTTTAGAAAAACCTCATTGGAACATGTATAATTGAATGCGGATAATAGATCTGGTGTTGCTGAGGACTTTGTTGTCCATAAGCCGGTCCTACTCGAGTGAAGCATACTAGTATTTGGATGTGGAATGCACGGCTTAATGAGCTTCCGCCGAATACGCGGGAGGAGATCTAAAGCTTGCGGCGGAACTATTTCTGAAGCGGCGTGGAATGTCAAGCTTCCGGTGCTCCAGGGGAGTCACTGCGGCCTGACACTTTGACGAAGGACGAGGTCTATTCCATTATTGTACAAGTTCATATCACCTTTATCGTATCTCTTATTTTCGATCATAATTGAAATAAAATTCATGAAAAAACAAAGTATTGTAATTTTGGTCACAAAATAAATTTCTGAGCGCAGCCAATAAATACACAAGCAGCAAATATGATGATGATTTGCTAAAGAGGGGAGACTCATTTGAATTATCGAAATCTACGCGAAAATCCGAATATTGTGGTCATACATTGATAATACGAAGTCCTTATTCAATACATTGTTTATTTTGAGGAAATTAGTGATGCCCGCCGAGGATTCGAACCTGTTACTCTTCGAACAAGAATCCAAGCGTTGAATCGTTATCATTATACACAGAAATGATAAAATATTTTCTCTTTCCCGTAAAAGTGATACTTAAAGCTGTCGTCCCGGAGTTAATTTGTCGCCGCCCTCGAAACACTCCCGGCCAAGAAAAGAAATCTGTACAGTTAAACATAAATACGACTGAAGCCTCTGCTGTATTATATAATGATAACTTTATACCTTACGCATATGATTTTGTCTATTCTAAGATTCTACATTATTATATTACACCTTATCAATGATTTAGAAAAGAATGCTAACGTTGATACATACTGAGAACGGTCACTAACCCAATGTTCCTTGATTCTTCTGTGCTACATTTCGTTTACTCCTTGTAAAACTCCCCACTCAAAAATAATAAGTCCACCGATCACAGTCGTCGTGAAAACGAAGACTAAGCAGAAGTTTTCAGAAGCAGTAGCAAAATAAAGTAATTTAATAGCAATTGAACAAATAAAATAATAATGATCGCTAACAAGGACAATCTGATATAGAGTTCAGGAGCTACAACTTATCTTCTTTTGCATTTTTTTGGTTTCATTGCATATATTACGATATAAATAGTAATAATAAAGATAAGTACATGTATTCATAGACGTTAACTTTCGTAATTCGTCCTTTATCAGACGCCTGTACGTTCCTCTAGAGCAATATTGTTGATCCAAAGATTTACTATGGTTTTTCGTAACGTATCTCGTCCTTACTTTATGACAGGAAAATCTGCTACTTTGCAAAGCGTCAGTGAAGGAACCCACAGTTCACGTCGTTTTGAAATTACTATCAGGTGACACTATCCACTTAACCTCAGGTTAACCGCATGCCACAGCTGTATATTTGTTTAAAAAACTCACATATTCAAGTATAGATTAAGTGTTGGCAAAATAGTGCTAGATGGCGAGATATTTGTAAAAGTTTCCTCCTCCAATGCAGGGCGCATTGAAATGTGTACGTTGAAATGCAGAGGTAATGAAATGCTGACGAGTTGACGTTCAGAGCGTGCCTTGGATTTCAAACTGCAATATTTCAAGCAAATTTTCTTGTAAGCGGAACGTGTGGACCAAATATGTAAATACAAACATCCCTTTATGCGATAACACGTTAACTTTCAGTCAATTTTATAGTAAAGTAGTTAGCCTGAGTATTTCTTTGTAGCAATTTTACAAATGCACAGATATGCAAAATTTATTTGGAAAGGAGCTTAAACAATGGCTGTAAAGCTGGTGTTGTCCAGCTATAGTCAATCACTGACTGCATACAATTGACAAAATACCTCATGTCTCACGTTTTGAAGATTAGCGCGAAGAAACCAAGAGACCGACAAATGTATTCTTTCTTTTAATGCTAGTCTTACAGTCGTGTGCATTTATTGAAGCTGTCACGTTGGTATAAAGTTTAATTATAGTCAGCAGCGATAAGCACGTTATGCATATGCCATATTTATAGTTCAGTGTTTTGAAGCTCGAATCTCAGTAGCTCAGCAGCACGACACGCACCGCGCATTGCCAACTAAAGCCTCGAATAAACATCGCACTTAGCAGGCTTTATAATGAAGAAGACGTTCTAGAGATCTCAATGAATAAATTCAAAGTCTTTGTTAAAAGAAAGTCGATAGAAAAGTCGTATTATAAGTTGCAAGAGTACTTAGACGATAGAAACGCGTGGGAGTGAACGAACTGCTCTAATTTGAATTGAAATATAGTAAACTAATATGATGATGATAACGAAAAAAACAAAATACCCGACTAAGTTCGTTGTGGGCTCTTCTCGGATCAGGGCGCGAAGAAACCCTCGTATCAGACGTACATTGGAATTAGAGTGTGGAAAAGAAAAGAAAAAAAAAAATTGACGATTCAAAAGTGTTGTAATATGCCTACTTCAATAAAGATATTTCGATTTGATTTAAAGTTAAACGAGATGGTTGCAATGTTTTGTGATCAGGAAATATTATACGCGATTTAGTCATTTTCCCTTTGGATAATATTTTCGAAGGATTTTATCCAAAAAAGAAGTGCTGTTTTAAACGTCTCACAGAATGTTTATCTCGTAACAAGTTGTAAGTTAAGCTGGAGGCAAATAAGGTAAACTGCGCGGGGAGTCACGTTTGGAAGCATCTCGTGCATGCTGTTTGCTCCTCGCCCTCAATCTGCACACGCCCCCGTCGGCCTCTTGGATCACTCGCCCCGCGAGGTTCACCAGTCGCCTCGGACTGCCACTAAGCAATTATATCAATTGCTTCTCTACAGAACATGACAATTTCTAGCTAGTGTTAATGTTAAATTATTATTATAAAGTAACGCCTTGAAAAATACTTATTTTTTAATATCTGTTACGTTACTGTATTTCTAACAGACTGATAGATCAACAACGAGCCCGACTGACAGGCAGAAATTGCAAAATTAGTTTCAAGCAGACACTTTAATTTTATTTATACGTGAGAGCGAAGCCGTTAATGAAATAATTATATTTATGTTGTAAAAATGTAGCATCTCAAACCAGTTTACGCTGTAACACCTCTTTTTGAAGTGGATTCCTTGTTCAGATATTCTCGTGTAGACGGACGAAGGTTCGCAAAGTGCCAATTAATAAACCGTGTAGTTGCTGTGGTACTTGTTGGGAAAGAACAGGATATATGCGAGTATGAAATATGAGGACGTTTAAGGCTGGCCTATCTCTACAGCGAACCTTGAGCAGCATATCATCTAAGGCATGGAATATTCCGCGGAGATGTCTCTGTGGCGGCAGCAAACCGCCCGGAAGGACCGCCGGCATTGTTTGCTCGGAGCTACTGCTTCGCATGTCTGTTGCACTGCTCGCATTATACATTCAGAAACGGGAAAACTTGCATTGAGTCTATTTGAAGAGAAAACTCGCTTAGACGCCCTAGCTGACGTTCTTATTACAAGGCCAGTTGAACATAATGCATAAATCGTTTTCGACCACATTCCGCTCGATTAGAGTGTACCGAACCGTATTCATTCTGGATAGGGCATTTCAAAACAGGATGATTATATTAGAATTTCTCTTAATAAACAGTTAATTTAAAAGCTTTAATACAAATCTTAAATGCTTTATAAAAAAAGAAGTTTCCGATACAATTTGAACTTTACAGTCAGTATTTTTGTTTGCGATTCAGTACTATCTTGTCCTGTATTGATTCATTCGATAGCTCGAAATCATCGGAAGAAAGTAGTACTTTAGAATTGACGAAACAGTTTACGACATTAATGATAAATATGTTAAAAACAACCGGTTTGAGAATAGATGTTTGTAGTCAAGTGCTAAATTCTAAGGCAATAGAGAGATTGTCATGAATCAGTCAATCAAAAGTATCTGTTGTCCGTCTATTAAGTGTGCATGCCATAACAGCTTAGCCAATATCATTGAATTTTGGTGGAATCTTGAACTGAGACGTAAGCTGCTTCACGAGGGGTGAAAGTAGTATGTTGTAATATTGATTATAGCTTTCTAGAAGCACTAAGGTATCGCTACACGAATAATGGTGGTCCGTTAGGAAGCGACAGTGTTCGGTGCAGTCGCGCCGCCGCTGGCCGCGCGCCAGACGAAACGTTACGCCACTTTAAATACGAGTACACCATTCATATCGGAAAAGAGATAATGCAATGCAAAGTATATACTTGTCGGAGAATAAGAGAGAACGGAGAAGCAAAAGCACAGGGGCGTAGGGTTCTCTGCCGACATCGTCATTAATGGGATCCATTATTTAATTTCTTATTCTGTGGGCGTTCGTGGGTAATGTTGGTGCAATCAAACACTTTGTTAATTAACTCGGATTATAATGTTCAATCACTTAATGTTCCCGATATCAATTTACACAAACTCATTAACACTAATAGCTAGGAACGCGACAGTTTCAATAGTCGACTACTCCGGCCGACCGCCACTCGAGGAATGCCGAGAGACGGGCCGGACTGCCACTTATTGACTCTGCCCCAACGCCGATATAAAGATGGCGCCAGCGTTCCACAGACTCTTGCACTCCGACAAACTCATTATCCTCTACGTGTTTTATATGTTGTCTCCATATTCAACATGCAAGCGCGGAAGACTTTCTCCTTAATAACACTGCTGCTATAGTATTTGAGGCGCCCAGTCGATTGTGGACGTAACATTGTCAAATATGGTTTTCAAGAATTGCTTTGAGCGATTATAAGTCGGATTTAATTGACAGTTTTGGTCTGCATGGATCGTTTAAGACCAAGTACCAGATCTTTCACTTGCTTTCGTATAGAAGATCTTGGTGCAAAGGTGTTAGTGGAGCTGGTTTTATTTCCGTCATGATCAATTCTAGTAATAAAAGTGTAGAAGACGCTAAAATATAAATGATTATTATTTCCTTATCTAGTCTTATCACAGACTTTATTATCGTCATTTAAAATTTGTGTCGCAACACAAAAATGCTACGAATAAACATGTTTGTGAGTCCAATACATTCTACAGTGATCTGATGCTTAACCACTAGAATTTTTATTATCAGTAATTAGAATAAAATACAATCTCGTTAAAATTACTGATATTTATTTATTGATTATTATCATGGAAGTCGTCTCAGAATTCCTAATTTATGCCTCCTAACAATATTTTTTTACAAATTCTCTTGTTTCAAATAGGTATTACCATTTTATTTGAGGGCAACGCTATTAAGAGTATTCAGATGAAAAATATCTTTCAATATTCTGCGATCTCACTTGCGCCTTAACAAAATCAATGTGAATTTTATATTCCACAAATCCTGGACAAATAATGTAGGTGCCAGAACCTTCCTCATGAATCACGCTATCTAAAGCAGCTTGAGAGCCCAATCAGTAGTTCACCACGCACAGACAGATAAACCGGAAATTAACATTCTCCAATTTCCTAAAATTGTTGATTTCATACATTTGCGTATGTTACAAAATATAATTGTCTTTAATTCCTCGGCCAGGCAGCGAATGCGAACCCCTGCCAACGAAGCGAGCAATCATATTTCACCATTAGACCATAGCGAGGCCTCGGTAACCAGGTTTGTTACGAAACTCGGTGAAATATACCCAAAAACAATCGAAATGTCATCGCGGTGTTTGTATTGTATTGGCGGTGTGACGTCTCTATTAATCGCAATCTCAATGAGATTCCCGCTGAGATAATTGTTTGAACGATCCGCGTCGTCGAAGGGGACGCTTCCTAACCTCATTTTAATCACGAATTATAGCGAGATGGCAACTCAATTTTACCAAATTAATACGCGAGAATATACCATTTATGCACAACATTTCAAATTTATAATGCTTTTACAATTTTGCTAACTTCCTCTTCTTTTCCGCGTGTGTTTATTACTATTTCTGCTGTAACTCTTACAATTGTATGTGTAAACAATCATAATAATGTACATAAGATAACCTATTTGCGTTGCTAGCATTTATACTGTATCCGTCATCAGTCGAGTCGATGTCACCACTTTTTCAAAACCATCCGGAAGTGCACTCTTTACCCGTATCAAAGCAAAGATGTTTATTTCTATAATAAATGAGAAAAGTGACGTTTGTAGCGAATTCGCTAACGACGTTCTCTCGTATTTTCATGAAAGTAAATTATACTTGATTTTCCCCCGTCAGGAATCGCTCTTTGAATATAATATGCGAGCCTCACAAAGCGCTCAATTACGCTGAAAGATAAAAGCGCGGCTCCGAGTGACTGAACATGTCTTATTTATCATGTATGTACAAAAATGTGCAAGTGTCTGTCTGTGATTTCGTAACGAGGGTGTTTTTTTAACTCTTCAGACCGTTTGCGTGATAACAAAATAACTTGAAGACGGTCCAAATTACTGATTTTAGGCAGGCGAAGTTGTTTTACATATTTGTTCCAAAGACGGCTGAAGATGGTAATAGTTGCCTTTAAATGAGCAGTTAATTTATTGAATATAACAAGTTGTGATAAGTGTGCGAGTACTCGAGCCCAGTGACTACCGAGTACTCGGTATGGGATCCGTAACGAATTCGAGTGGCTTAGAGTGAGTGCCACTAGGCAATGGGATTTGGGGTACTGCCCTGCCATATTAAAGGGATACAGCGGTTAATTCAAGGGCTTTGAACTATTTCACGTTTCATTTTATTATAACAGATCCTTCATTCATAAAGATTAGAAGTTAAAGAAACAAAAACACAAAAAATGTCTATGAGTAATTGTTGGTTAAAATGTGTTCTTTTCCATGGTCTAACATGACTATGGAATACTTATTTATGTCTTATAAACTAGCAACACAATGTTAGCACTACAACTAAAACTAAACTAGGTGGTGACGCCACTTTCGGCAGTTTTGGTTTAATCTTGACGGTGCCGCGTAAAAATGTTTCCTTTTCCCAAAGTACCCTACCTTGTTCCTCGCGGGCATATACTCGCTACGCTTCCGCCGCGCAAGGTGTGTTTTCGCCTACCGCTGATATCTCCGCTATAAATCCGCTCGTATCTTCGTCTTGAAGATATACGAACCGAAAGAACTATCAAAGAAGAGAACCGCTGGCCGTGTAGTGTTGTGATAGTGCTTTCGCCGCCGCAACCACGCCCGTGCACAGCCCTACGTCGAGGAGTAGGAGCAGATCCCGATACTCCAGGTACGTGCACGCGATTCCTTCCCCCTTCATCACTGTCACCCCTTACGCGGCCACTAGCCAACTCCTTCTTTCTAAACCGCTATACAGTCCATTCCTCTCCATCTCCATTCCCCGCCCCGCTACATGGACGGTGGCCTCCTCTGCGCTGCCGCTCCACTAGGAGTTATTAATTTACACATATTTACATTTATAGCCTGTTATATCGAGCACTTATATATTAATACTAAACACTACTTAATGTAACATAGGGAAAAGACTAAAAAATAAGAAATATACAAAGAAAAACAAATAAAACTGATTGAAAATGATTTGAAATATGGGAGTACTGCTGAAACTTCCTCTTAAATTGTGAGCCATTTTGTTGGAAGACATCAAGTTTTACTTTTTTTGGACCAGTTCGTTGCATGTAATAGCCAAGATTAGTTCGGCAGGATCGTTGAGTGAACAGTGGTGCAGGATTTCGCGAAGAACGCCTGCGTTCCCCCTGGGATTTGGAATAAACAATTACACAAATGTTATCGAGCAAGCAAATACGGTGATTGCAATATAATCCCTACACAAGTGTAGGGATTGCAGCTTTACTGCTAGTTATTGTTACAATTGTCACTAGTTTCATTCCGAAACTCAAAGTTTGTCTAAAATGTTATGCAAAACGCCCCACGCTTTTAGAACGATGACATTAAGTATAAATCTTTTTTACTTTTCGTTTTGATTATCTTTAAAAGCGTGTTTTTTAGCTGTTCTAAACTAACATTACTATTCGCTTTTTCGTTCACAGATTCCGTTACACACGTACACGTGAACCCAACAAAGCGTGTCATAAAGATTATTCGCTAAAAGTGCGGCAAGTCTGCCATAACCGCTAACGCGAACGCGTCGCACAGGGCAGGGCCGCCTTGCTCGGTGGCCCACTGGCCGCGTGGCCGTAGCCTTGCTCGACGCCCGTGACGTCACACGCCGGGCCTCCCGCGGGAGCCCCCGGCGGCTGCTCGCAATCGAGCGGCGCTAATGGGATTGAGGCCTGGTCGTGTATTATTAGTTGGCGCGGCGGGACAACGGCAACTTGGCTAACGATATGCAGAACTAATAGTATATCATATACGGGGCAGTAATCTTGGTTTGTACTGGCGCACAGATAGAAGGGCTGGGAATGTTTTGTCATATTGTATATGTCGGAGTGCAAGAGTCTGTGGATCGCTGGTCCATGTGTAATAGTCTGTGGAACGCTGGCGCCAACTTTGTGTCGGCGTGGGGGCAGAGTCAATAAGTGGCGGTCCGGCCCGTCTCTCGGCAGTTCTCGAGTGGCGGCCGGCCGGAGTGGTCGACTATCGAAACTGTATCGAGTTTGTGTAAATTGATATCGGGAAAATTAAGTGATTGAACATTGTAATCCGAGTAAATTAACAAAGTGTTTGATTGCACCAACATTACCCACGAACGCTCACAGAATAAGAAATTAAATAATGGATCCAATTAATGACGATGTCGGCGGAGAACCCCACGCCCCTGTGCTTTACGCTTCTCCCTTCTCTCTCTTATTCTCCGACATATATTTCATCTATCTGCTCCTAATACCAATAGATTTTTAGGGAAAGTCATAACTTGGCATTAAAGACTTTTAGATGGATACTAATACTATAGTGGTGAGGGCGCTGGTATGAGCTCTTTCTTTAATTACATTTATAGAGGAAGAATGATTTTTTTGCCAATCAATTAGAGAAACAGAGACGGCGATAGCTTGAATGGACATTGTTTGATGGCATAAAAGCATTTACTATGTATATTTTTATTTCTCTAACTGAGTATGAAACTTCAAATAGTTACATTTAGTTATAGTTAGTAATAGAAATATTAAATAAACGTGAAGCTCGATGCAGTACTAATTAATGATATAATTAGAAAAGAACAGGTCGGTGCTTAACTGTAATCTCACCTGGTAGTAGGTGATGATATAGTCGAAAATGGAAACCCGCCCAACATAGTAATTCACTTACAGTTTTTACACGGCATCGTACCGAAACACATAATTTTTCTTTGGTGGCACGCCTTTCTGACAAGTGCAAAAGAACCAATTCAGACTCGGAGAAATGACATTGTTTAAATTTGCTCTGCTGTGAATCGTACCCAGGGTCCTTGCTTGCCTGGAAAGCACAATACTAATATATTTGAAGTATTAAAAAAGAGATGCAATTATGTGCCATTTTAACAAGAATCCAGGTTTATAATAGCTACGCTGTCCCGGTTTATTAAACAGCAATAAGCGTGCCACCATTTCCCCATAAGCAGCGGCGACAGATTACGTACTTCATCTTATTACTGGCTCATTACAACAAGCCGGAGCGCTGCAGCACGCGACCTTCGCTCGCACACAGCCTGTGAGAACAGGCAGCAGTCTAGTCACCGTTTAGATGTATTGAATTACAGCGTTTACAGTAAAGGACCGGCTTCTCCAACCATATTAATTGAAGCGCTTTGGATTGTCCTACAATGCTATTGATCCCTCTTAACACACATAACAAACCCCTTCCAACCCTTAGCTATTTGAGCAGGAGAACAATTAGTGCTGCAACGTACGACCAAACTCATGTGGACTCTCTGTTCACTCTCTAGGACAGTAAATCTGTTATCTCCTATCCGGAGAGAGATATGCCGCAGGGGCGACGGTTTATCACTCAAAGACAGAGCTTTTGCGCGTTTTCTATCTCTTCGAATGGTCGTGATAGCCAATGTTCAGGGTCCCAGAACAAAATATACCCATCGAATCCAGGATACTGAGGATCTCGGTAGGATTTCGTTTGATATTTTGTTCAACAGCGAGTCCCATACTCTTGGTTGTTGTAGGTATAATTTTATTAGATAATTTCTGGATTTACATAGCATAGGACCTAATCCGTCTATATTTACTATAACAACTGCCTGGTTACGAGTAAGAAAAATTTTGCTGACCCCTTATACTGAATATAATATATTAGCATACCACTGCATTGCGAAGAATTGTGAGAATTGTGCAGCATCCTTTGAAATGAAACACTTTTTGGAAGTAAAAATATAAATCTTTAAAAATACCGATATTTATGACGAAGAAATTGCCTTTTTATACGCCCTAAATATATATTTGCACCCCCAATATTTATTTTATCATTTCCCTTTCATCGTTTAAGACAATAAAGGGTGAATAACTATTGACCTCTCAATGCTAAGCGTACTGGAGATCTTTCTATAAATGTTATTCTCTTGTATTATTTGCCAACCTGGGGATCTAACCCGGGATACCAATAAGAGTAGCGAGAATTTACGCTATCATGCTATTGAGGTTGAGTCTCTTCACTGGCAGAGGTTCGTGACTCGATTCCCGATATTCAGGAAATTGCATTTTACAATTTGTCTGGGTTTAGACTGGTGGAACTTTTTTCCACCCTACCACCAAAGACGTTTCCGAGAAGAGACATTGCCACATCACTTACCATCAGCTGAGATTGCAGTCAAGTGCTGTTAATAATAAAAAAGCAAGGCTGTTAAAACTTATACTGTGGTTTCACCGTGAATTAACGAAGCCCAAGAATCATTCTGATGAAAAAGGTTAAAGATAATGGCATTTTGCAATATTTAGTTGGAACTTTTAAAATAGGTGATATACGTATGTGCTCGTGTTGATGTACATGTGTGCATGAACGCGTGTGTGTGTGTGTTAGGTATAACCCAAGAAACAAAGGATATGTCTGTTATCAAAGTTTTATAAGCACAGCTTTTATTATTAGCTTACTTTTATTCGATATTACCGGATGGAGATCATGCAGAACCACATTTTACATGTACGCGCTTTTACCACGCCGATGGGACTTAATTATCCAAGAAGCCTTTAATTATTCATCTTATGATTCTTCTTCGCCAGTTCACCACATTAAAATAACACCCTGGAAGCCGAGCATTCGCTCGGTGGTAATAAAACACGCCGCCGTTGGGTTTCTGGCAGTCGCTGCTGCGGTTTCGTCGCGGAGCTTCATTCGGGCAGGACTTTTAATGAGCTCTCAAATTCATAGAGCGTGTAATGTGCTCGTTTACCGAATGTACTTAGGTAAATTACCATTCATTATTTTACCAGCATTTTATGTATCTACTGCGTCATCTGTCTAGTGGCCGTACTTCGGTCCGACTCGGGCTCATTTAACAATGATTTATACTTTCTATTCCCAGTATATTTCAACTCTTGTCTTGTTTTCTCCACCTCTTTAAATTCGAAAGCACTTTGAAGTCGTTCATTGAAACAGAGCAATTCATTCGCTTTCCAACATCGCTTTTGACGGCCTCGCTGGTGTAGTGGTGCGAGTATTCGCTTTGCTAGCGGAGGTCCCGGGTTCGATCCCCGGTAGGACAAATTTAGGAAATTGTATTTTCTAATTTGTCTGAGTCTGGACTGGTGGGAGGCTTCGGCCGTGGCTAGTTACCACCCTACCAGCAAAAACGTACCGCCAAACAAAGAGATTTGTGTTCCGGTACGATGCTGTGTAGAAACCGTAAGGGGTATATCGCCTCTTAACAGATTAGCGCGCTTCCATCTTAGACTGTATCGTCACTTACCATCAGGTGAGATCACAGTCAAGCGCTAATCTGTCAGCAATAAAAAAAAAACATCTTTATCGTCTCAGTACTTCTTCTTTACAAACATTTTTGTAAAATAGGAGTTGAATAAACAGCTGTAGTGTATTAATGCCATATGACTATTGATGGTGTCGAGTTCTGTATCCATTAGAGCGGCTTTGAGAGGCGTCAGGGAACAAAGCACTGCATCAATATACTGGCAGGTCCCTGGAGACACCGATAGCTCTGTATTGCGATCTATTTGTTGTTGCTTCCTTTGTCGTGTCTTTTAATGCATATTTGTAGATCAGAACAAGCTCGATATTTAGATAAGCCTACCCGCGCAAATTCAACATAGTGTAACTATCTTAGCGGTAATGCGATCGGGTTGTGGCACATGGGTTGGCTTTTTGCAAAATCTAAAACGGACATCGGTACAAACAATTTTCGGTAATTTAGCTATCAAATTTAAAGAGAAATTCAAATGCTACAGTATCTTGTATGTCTCACGTACACATTATAATAACGTTTAAAGCTGCAAGTTAAATCTCCCTGTGATTTAGTGGTTTCATAAATCGCATTTTATAGCACCCTCTCGCTTGAGCTAAACTCTAAACCGCGCGAAGACGGGAGATTGAATTAGAAGAATCCTGGAATAATATATGCGAACGAATAAAATGGGTCTCGATATAACGTAATTCACGATGTAACTGATTTTCTAAAATCGCTTAATTCTATCGGGAGGAGCCAATGCAAAATATATCTTTACGTTACGAATACATTCATCACGAGTTTCAAACGAAATTTTTATCTTTTTACGATAGAAAAAGATTATTGTTTGTTGTTGAGTAATCTGTATGTTATTACTTTTTAAATCGAATCTAAGCTTTATTTAACGAATTACTCGATTTGGCTGTTATGGCTGTCACGAACCGACATGTAAATAACCAGATAATAATACGAGTTGGCTAACTATATTCGGTAAAGCTAAAAACTGTGTTAGTGTTTTTGACAGCGGGCTGCTGTCCTTCATCAATATTTGAGCGAAGGCTTCGACCCGACACGTCCCCGTGTATCGGGTAATCTCTATTCGAAGGTTTAATTCCATATTATATACGTAGGCAGTTATTTGCTATCACTCTCCTGGTGTTTATACAATCCACATCAATGTTTATAAGACTCTTTAAAAAAGCGGTGATAGTCCAGTAGTTTAGTACGTGGATTTTTGCTAAAATTGTGCAATTGAATCTTGGAAGTAATAGACTATTCACGTCACATTGCTTGGCATTGGTCTGCTCACTTTTAGGAGAGAGGATTAGGAAAGTATAGACCCACCACGCTGTTCCATTGCGAAATGCCAGGCTACACATACCCCTGAATAACTTATCGCCCGCTACTCTCTGCTTTCGGATCATCTCACGTTGCGAAGTCGTAGGTCATCGCTGGCAACATGTTCTAAGATCTGGATCTTAACTCCTGAAGGGCTCTCGAGTGGTGCAGTTGTCCTTGCGGTGTTTGCTTTTGTTCAAAATTACAGCGATGAATTGGATAGAACAATCAAGCACCTAAGTTTGTTTTTGTAACGTAAAACTTCGTGATGTCTAAACAGGGTTATGTTTCTGAACTAGAATATGCAAATCTTTCACTAGGCCATTGTGGCTACTCGGCATTAAATGAAACGTATAAAATACGCATTCGATGCTATCGTGAGCATGTAGCAGCAAGTGGAACATTCGTCTCGCTCGGCGACATTATTCACGTGGATTAGTAGAACGGCTCACGAGGAGTTGCCAGCTGCTACATACACATAATGGGGTTCACTTAAGGAAAAATAATGGTATTCCTTTCCACTCTTATATTATCTCTAACAAATAAAATGAAATTACTTTTCATTAAAGCTTTATTAATTAAAAAGCTTCGTTCAAGCTTTTTAATTCACAATCCTCCAATGAGAGTCGGTATTAAACTCAAATGGTCAGATTCCTATACTCTTATTCACTCTCAGGTTATTAATCATATTATTGTTTACGTCAAGTCAATGTATAAAATAGCATAACCGAATGAACAACGACATGGAAAGATAATACTGAAAATTTAAGAAAACCGCGTACCATTTAGAAAGTTTAACATTTAGTATTTGGTCGCAGCTGCAGGATCTTATTGTGAATCCAGAAATCCGTTTAAATACACAAAAAGAACCCATTAACTCAAATTTAGCTGACCTTTCTCAATTCTAAGGCGTTTTAATTCATGACATAAAATATTAAAAGGTCTTTACTTAATAGCTATACAACAATTTTATATCATTAAATACACAGGTATTCCAAAATATATATCATAACATGAAACATATTTAATAATCGCATCAATCTATCTATGGAGACTTCACTTGTCTCGCGAATATCTCACCCAGAACCGAAACGGGTGGGACAATGCGGAAGGTCCCCCACAAATCACGGAGGAATCCCGGAAAACACATTCATCGGGCTCTCTTCGAGTAACAAATGCCTCGTCCGCATGAAAAGCTACTTTCCACGGCGGTGCCGTAACTTCGTTTGAATATATTGTGATCCGGTTGACTCGTAGCTCTTTGAGCTTTCTGATACAAAGTTATCTCGTCCGTGTCGCAGGTGACGATGATTTATGGGTCCCGGCCCTCCACCGGCCGCCAGCGGCCTCGCTCCACTACCCTGGCACGATGTATCCAACAAACTTACGAATGTGTTATACAATCCATACCTTGAGCGCCAAGGCCGTCTTACTTGTAAGGTAATTAGCTGAGTGGAATATTTTTTGGGTAGCAATTTCGTTAATTTAGGTAAATTGCTTTACATAAGGAACACGACCTCTAATCGGCAATAGCAATATTCCTACCAAATATGCAGTCTCTATGCATTGTGGTTCCAGAGATATCGCGATGAGTCAATAGATACTGTCAATAGTTGGTGAGTTCTTCTTAGAATTGAACGCATTCATTAATATCAGTATCGCTGGTACACAATATGAACGCGATATTTTGAATATTCCTGCCAGATTCGTCAAGACATTGGCACGCATTCCTTCGTCCAATTTGGCCATCTAGTCTTTCATTGGTATCGATATAAATTAATGACGCCGAAGTTGTTGTCCTCTGTTGTTAGTTTTACACTAAATGAAACGATTTCAATAGATTTTTACAGTCTTTTTGTTCGGATATATATCTGAAAGAATTGGTCTGATTTTGACGAGCCTTTTATCGACCGATAGGTGATATTATGAAGCGCTACTTGGGTTACTTTTATTTCCGAAAAAAATTGGTAAAATAGAATAAAAATGGATGAAAGAGAACCTCCTGCGATCCCCTTGGCGTCGTAGTTTAAGTCCTACGTTTAAATGTATACAGATGAAGTTACAATAAACTAGTTATTATTAATGAAACCCTCGCATTTGTTATATTCCTTTACTGATATTTAATTCAGTTCCAGAACAGAGTTAATTGACAAAACAGAATTCACTTCAAATAAATATCCAGACATCCTGTAATATCCTCCGCGACCCTTTTTATGTGTTTGATTTAAAATACACGAGACGTTTCATTAAACACTCATTAATAAAATCCCATTTGTTAAAGTAATTGCTTTATTTCCGTCGGATATTATTCAGAGCCATTGTCGATGCAATATTTAATATTTATGCCCTCAATAAATATGTTTTCAAGAGTCACTCATTGTGAAAACTACATGCATTACTTTTTATGGTACAGAACGTAAATTAGTTAACTTCTTTTGTATAGATTTAGGTGTATCTTTTTACTTGGGAGATCTGGGCAATTGTCGATTTAAACATTTCTTTCGGCCTTTTCAAAACAGTTTGTTGTTAAGTTGATCATTGTCACCTGTGACTTATTGAGTGTGTTGGTTGAGCTGGTGGCTAGTAGTAGTAGTAGTCTTTGTTATCAAATCTTTTTTGTGTTATACATCTTTATCTTTTTGAAATCTATCGATAGTTGTTTCTCTATTTAATGCATTATATATTTAGTCAATATAACTAGACAGTTTATATTATTTACATAGCAATCATAATTTATCTGGTCTATTCGGTCGCTTCTTCCTTTATTAATCGTCATCGTTTTGTATAATTAGTTCTGGGAAGTCAATTTTCCATTTTATCGATTGGATCCGTGTAGAAGTATTAGAAAGGTTTAGAGCTCTATTTGCTGGAATTCCCTCGAGTTTCCTGGGTGTCCATTTCGCTTTAGTCGCCAGTATTGTAATGTTTAATCAGTGAAATTCGTATCTGTGCACTGAGGGCCCTGCACTGTGTCTGAAAGTGAACGAGCTACTCAATCACAGCCTCCATTGTGCGGCACGAGGCGAGGGCCGTTGCATGTCCGCAGTTGCCACTGACGATCCATCTCCGCTGATACAACTGTTTTATCTCTACAAAGCAATTATTCTGCTACAATACATTATGTGTAAGCTAATTCAATAGAAGAAATCAAATTCAAGTTTTTCTGAAACTGGATCATTTAGAATTTTAACATTTTAGTCACAGGTAAAAATTAGGGGTTTTTCATGGATATAAATTCACAATATAAATGCATGTTTCATCATGATCTTATACTGATATTGTATTGTTAAAAGTTTGTTTAATTAAAGGTTCAAATGTTCATAAAATATCACCACGAGGACACTAATAATATGTTGCTTTTGAGAGTTTCCCTTGCGCATAAACTGCTAAAATTAAGCGATTATTGGAGATCTTGGAATTGTTCCTCTAAAAAAAGTCTTAAAAGCATATTTCCACCTCTTAACGTTTACTTGTGATAGTAATAATCTCTCTCTTGTGTGAGTCAGATAACGCTTTCTTGCTCGACTTGTGTATGATTACATATTTTTATCTTTACACAATAATATTATTCAGAGGACACTTATTACACATCACGACTATATATTTCGAGCTCGAGTCCTCAGTTGGGAGAATGTTTGAGA
Source organism: Elymnias hypermnestra (assembly GCA_015832385.1). Lineage (NCBI taxonomy): Eukaryota > Metazoa > Arthropoda > Insecta > Lepidoptera > Nymphalidae > Elymnias > Elymnias hypermnestra. The sequence continues at coordinate 396,023 of JACTOM010000089.1, read as the reverse complement.
GACTCCAAACTAAATTATGAGTGAAATGGATGTCTCTTTGTCGTCGTCAATCACGACCTCTGTCTCAAGACGGATGTCACGGTGTACAAAGCAAAAAGGGGCCACTGAGCGTTATTTACCGTGATAAATACATAAATAATGGCTGTGTTTCAGCTCAGCAATGGGCTGTGCGAGTCTATCGATATACGGACCCAATAGAGTCACTAAGAGAAACATTATGAACAGAAAGAAATAATTTACCTTAGCAATGTGCTGTGCCTTTTTAATAGCGGTAAAGTTCCTAATGTTACAAAATCTAGTAGATTCAACAGCATTAGGAATAAAATCAAGGGTAACTGTATAAGTTTCTATAATAACTTGCGGGAAGGCGTTCTGGAGATAACTTGAAAATCGTATTATAATTTTAAGGGTTTTATATGCGATCACAAAAGGACTCCCGACTGAGTTTTTGATTGTGCTCAAAATGGCGTTCGTCGATATCGTCGCTCATTTGACCATTCGAAAGTCCTGTAATACCCTACTTGAATAGCTTCGAATTGGAAAATGTACACTACTGATGCAGCGAAATGTCATAACATAAACACAACAGGTGGAGGGGCAGTGCGGTCAGCCAGCGGGCAATGTCCAGCTCCAATGGAGCGGGCATTGTGTTAATAAATCGGCGAGAGAACATAATTGCTACAACACTATTATTGAGGACTCGATTGATTTAGCAATATCTACTCGTCCCACAAATACAATGCATCTCGCTTTCCGGCGCTACCGACGATTACCCCCCTCTTGGTGAACTCCCCACTAGAAAAATGATAACTCCACCAATCACAGACGTCAAAACAAATGTACGATAGTGCTTTCTAAGAGGATAATAATATAACTATCTATCGCCCCGGCTTCGCACGGGAACTAGTGTATAGTTTGCATACATGTTTGGTTAGTCGTAACATCGCATGAGCCTGATGCATCACATTTATTTTCGCTCATTTTTTTAGAGCCGTCTTAAGATATAAATGTAAGCTATCGTTGATTTTTATTTATTAGAACTGCAACAGGAACTTATGGCTTGTACAATATTATTAAAAAATACAATTAATAATCAAGGGCACGTATTATTAGGTATTAGTGTGTAGGAACATTTGTATGTACGTCTATATGTATTATTGACCGCCACCGACCTTTTTATCTCATATAATCTCCCTAACCAACGATAAGGTTGCTAGTTTGTACAATCTATTCAGTTTGTTGCTGTGTGTTTCGTGTTTGTGGTGCTTTTGTGCTAATTTAAATAAAAAAATACAATTATGTAATAATAAATTAACCTATCTACAGACGTTATGAAAAACTACATGTTTTTTTTTAATTTTCTTGAAACACCTTCCATTATTGTAAAAAAAGTCACCTCCAAATCTGTCAATTCCGGAAAAAAAGGTGAAAAAGTGGTGACTTTAACCCGCTTTTTTATCCTTTGCCATAAGGACAGTGATATACTTCTAAAGATCAGAGCACCAGTTTTCAGTAATCAATAGAACAACTTTGAATTATAACTTTGAGAGATTTGGACAATGGTGCCTCGACATATGTAATACGCAGGATCCATACCCCTCGGAAATCAGAACTTCCAGGTGTTAAAATACATTTTAAAACGAGCAAAAACAGCGAGCCATTTAACAAATGTAAATTAAGATTCGTTGATGCAAATCCTGTGAGATGACGAGCTCCCGGCGCCATGTTTCGAATGTTAATCGGGACTTTCATTAAAAGGGTATCAATTTGCTGCTTCCATTCGCGCTAAGAGCTGTTTCGCAACCGTTTTCAAATCTAATGCTTTCAGATACTCTATCAAATAGGAATGTTTAAATCTAATCTCTTTAGTGTTTGATACACACATCTCTTGAGGACATAATTCTTTTTTGATGTGCATTTAAAGCAGAAAGTTTACCTACTGCATCTATTTAAGAATTTTGTTTTTGATCTATAAGGGGTTGTTTAGTTACTTTTCTAGTACTTATCTGAATCAGTATTCAATAATAAGTGAAGTTCATTAATTTTTAACATACATACATAGCATCACGCCTCATTCCCTTGGGGGTAGGCAGAGACCACGTCCTTCCACTTACCACGATCCTTGCACATCTCCTTCGCTTCTTTCTTTCTCATTTAACCTTTCATACAAGTTCGTCGGTTTAGAGTACTCTTGACCTGGCCCTTATTTAAAATATCTGGATTTGGTCCAGAAACATTCGCCTTGGTCTTCCTTTTCCAACTTTCCCATTCACGTATAACTCTTCCAATCCATTTTGTCAGTCTCTTTTCATACATTCTCTCTACGGCCTCAAGCCATCTAAGCATACCTTCCTTAATTTTAGTCACTTCGTCTTCTTTTATACCACAACGTTCTCTTATCACACTATTTGTTACTCTGTCACTCAGTTTTAATCCACTCATGCTTCTCAACGCTTTCATCTCTACCGCATTTATTTTACTTTTGTGATTCTTCTGCCATACAAAACTTTCACTACCATACATAAGTGTTGGCACTAATACTTTTCTTTGCAGAGTCAGTCTGGCCCTTTGAGCCACCATCTGGCTATTAAATGTATGCAGAGCACCATTTGCCATATTTCCTGCATCCACTCTCCTTTCAATATCACTTTCACATGTTACATCTTTTGTAAATTTAGATCCCAAGTATGCAAATTCTTTCACATCTTCCACTTATTCCTCGTCTATCAAAATATTGCAATTCCTTATAAATTCATTTATTTCAAAAAGCGTAACTTTCGTTTTGATTACATTTACTTTCTTTCCTTTTATTTTCAACGTTTCATTCATAATATTTAGCATCTCCTGTAGCTCGTTAGCGGATGACGCAAGTATTACTTGATCATCAGCGTAGAGTAAACATTTGTGGAGTAATTCATTCATTCTTAACCCCTTTCTTTTAAATGGTTAGCTTAAAGCTCAGAATAAATCGTGTCTAATGAAAAGCGTATGGGGAACCTTGATACAACGTGATATTTTACGAAACATATAAAAATCAGCCTTTCAAATTTAATTAAAGAAGGTCTTCATTTAACTATTCAGAATCTCAGATTTCATATAAATAAATTAAGGGATCAAAAATATTAAAATTTTAGCCGATTTTCGGCAAGGTTGATGAAAATTATCGTATTGAAATATAAAAGTAATTTGAAGCTATACAATTATAATTTTTGGACCATTTGAATGAAAATGGCTCACTTGTTTTTGCTTCAGGAAACAATGGTCGCACAGAAAAGTCTTTAAAAATAAGTTTCGTTTGTTTGCCCTAGGTTCTTGGACCATAATAACATAGCATTGGATTCAAGTTAATGTATAAAGGCAAATACTTCCATACATTTTATTGTGAAGCGTCGGGAGGGTTTGTCTTTATAGCACCTTCTTCACATAAAAGCAGTCGATACGGCCGAGGCAACAAATTTTTACGAGGGTTCTGAGCGCCGCGACAAAAGGACCAATTAACAATTTATCGTCACCTTTTCCACGTGGATTTATGTTTCTATTTACACGTGGGATTTGTTTTCACTCGAAGGATCCGGCAAGATCTGTTTTTGGTTTAATAAAAATTTTATGGCTACAAGTGTTCCGAAGCATCTTTTATTTCGGCATCGGTTCATTCGCGGACTGTAATCACCATTAAGATATGCGTAAGATTCATATTTAAATTGTATAATCTGTCTGCATAACTACCGCATCGTACGTGACTGTTTTTTTAAAGATAAAGTATAACGCAAATATCTTGCAAAATATACAGGATTTCACACCGATAAAGAAAGTGAAGCAGGTTTACGGAATATTATAGGGAGTTAGGTATATATGCTTCGACGTACGGCTCTTAATATAAATCGATGTGTCCAATCCATTTGGCCATCAGAGTTTTCAATTTGAGCAATACTAGGCGAAACAATCCGCTCGCAGCGTCATCGAAATACGTCTGAATAAATTCACAATATTCAATCGGAATGTTATCGATTAACCGAATAATTTGATGGAGACGAATGTCTGGATGACGAGACCAATTGGAAGCGAAACTTTGCGAATAGACTTCCAATAAAACTTGCGAACAACTTGCCGACATTCCGTGGAGCCGACGCGCGAAGGAAGTCGGCGTTATGAATAAATTGTGATCGTGCCACTTCGCAGTTTTTTCTCGGATTAAAGTCGTATTGAGAGTAGAAATGGATACTTACGACATGCCGATACCGGCGGTGACAATACCCTCTCCGAATCGAGTCAAATCAAATCAAAAATTCTTTATTCATGAGAATAAATTAAGTCTAAAGTTACACGGGTTCTCCCGCGGTCCGTTGGTAAATATAACTACAGTGATACAGACGTCTTACAGACGAAGGCACAGTTTTTTCTAGGTAGATCCGAACAAACCTAAGGCTTGAACCTTAATGTCTCAAAATCCGTGCAAGAATAGTACATTGAAAGATGTCGCTGTTACAATGGTGCGAGTACTCGGGTACCCGTGTCTGATTTCAACGTGATGGAAACAATTTGAGAGGAACATTACCTGCCAGCAATAAAACCGCTTAACAATTAATGAAAAGTCTGCATGGATTCGATAATAAACTAAACAACTACGCATTCAAAGTAAGTTTCATATTTGAAGTAGGATAAAGTGGTCGCGTTGACATACAGTACTGTTGAAATTTGAGTCTAATAATATTGAAATGGTCTATCACGTGTGTTAGGAGCGCGGTTTCCCAAAGTGAAGTACACCAACCCTTAGAGGTTCGTCATTTGATGATAGAGGGTTCGCGACAAGATTTACGTAATGGTAGTTTGACTAGCAGGCACGTGCCACACACAGGTGAGAGCCGGTTTTCACATTATAATTATTAAAACTACAGTCAAAATTGACTAAATAAGCGACAAGAAGCCAGCTATTACATTGGTATCAAAAAGATATTTGTTTAGGCATTGTAAAGAAGTAAGTAGCAGCCCATCATGCTCCCACAGCTGAGCATAAGGCTCGTCACTCGTAGGAGCGAAGGTTTTGGCATTGTATTTGTTATCTTTTAAAAGAAAAACCGTCGCGTAAGCGCTTGATTGTGGTCGCGCCTACTGATAAGTGATGGTACGAGGTGATTTACTTCTCAGGGTTTCTACCCAGCATCGTACTAGCATATAGATGAGATCATTCGTGGCAGGGTACAAACTATCCACAGCCGAAGCTAAATTAGGAAATACAATTTTGTAGGGGGTGTAATCAGTTAAGGGTGTCGCTGTCATGTGGAAATTTTCCCGGGGGTTCGTGTAGCGAAAAGTTTGAGAAGCCCTGTTACAGAGTAACGTGTACGTCGAGCAAAGGTCACGGCTAGTTGACACGACACGGAATACGGGACGGTTTATTTTTACATTTACGATTAGAGAGCCGTTAGTGGGCCGCCGTAATGAGCTCGCACGCAATGCGACAACTGCTACCCTGACACCAGCACCAGGACACGGCGCCGATGCCATTATTCATAGGTAACGAGGTCTCATACTGTGTTTATATGAAGAGAATATATGCATATATGTATGACATTGTTTCGCATTGATACATGTTTACTTTAAGCTGATGATCAAAGTGATACTTGCATCGTCTGTTGATGAGTTACAGATGGTAAATCTTACGAACGAAACTTTGAAAAGAAAAGGAAGGGAATGAAAGTGAATGTAAATACAACGAAATTTATGCTTTTTCAAAGAGATGAATTACAATATTATGAAAGAATATTCATATATTTGGGGTCTAAATTTAATAAAAGATGGAACATGTGAAAGTGATATTGAAAGGAGATCGGATGCAGGAAATACGGTAAATGTTGCTCTGCACGCCTTCATGAGTAGGCAGATGGTGTCTCAAAGGGCCAGACTGGCAATGCATGGAGGAGTGTTCATGCCAATACTTATATATGGTGGTGAAAGTTGGGTATGGTAGAAGAAGCATTAAAAAAGAGCGTTGAGAAGTATGAGTGGGTTGAAGTAGGAAGTAGTGTGATAAGAGAACGTTATGGTTTAAAAGAAGATGTAGTAACTAAAATTGAGAAAGGTATGCTTAAATGGTTTGGGCACGTAGAGAGAATGAATGAAACGAGAGAGGAGAGTGACAAAAAGGCTTTATGGGTCAAGAGTGAAGGGGAAGACCAAGGCGAATGTTCCTAGACCAAATCAAGGGCCAAAAGTACTCTAAACCGACGAACTCGTATGAAAGTTTTAACGAGAATGAAAGAAGCGAAGGAAATATGCAAGGATCGTGGCAAGAGGAAGGACGTGGTCTCAGACTACTCCGAAGGGAATCAGGCGTGAGTATGTATTTATGTAGACTCGACATTGAATGCCACTTGGAAACGTACAATATACGTGCGGGATAAACTTTTATATGTATTTAGTGAAAAAATTGTTCTTTTATAGCCTTGGTAAGCAAACGAACTTGCGGGTCACCTGATGTTAAGTGTTCACCACCGCCCATGGACACCTGCTGCACCATAGATAATACTGATGCCTTGCCGACCTAATAACTGGGGGGTGATTCGCCTCTTTAACACATCTGCATCATAGCCTTGCCGAAACACCGTTGGCGGGAGTTCGTTCCACATCCGTTGATTTGTTCAGACATTATTACTTTGTAAAGGTCTACGACACCGCAATAATTGTGAAAAATAAAAATAATGTTTTAGTTAACTTACAGTGGAAAAAAACAACGTGGTAGCTATGAAGGTAAACTCACCGTTGCAATGAGAATATTGACAGTTGTGCCACCACACAATTGTGTAGAAATTGTGCTCCACGGACGAGGAGTCGAAGGTCGCAGTGTAAATATTCCTTTGATGGAAAATGATAACTTCCAAGGCAAATTCTTTGCAGGTTACATACTGAAAATGATTACTATAGTGTAATCCGTCTTTGAGAAGCGTCCAGAAGTTGTAATCAAGCTGAGGTTTTGAAGTGTGCAAAAGTCGAGTTCAAAATTACAGACAGAGGCAAATCTAATCAAGAGTGTTTAAAAATTATAGATTTTTTATATTTTGTTTTGAATATCATTTAGTATATATCAATAAATAAAGTTATGTATGTCATCGTTAAAACATAAATACTACATGATATTTACATCAAAACATGACCTTGTAAAAATTGTCTCTGCTTGGCTGTAACCAAAACAATTAAACAGTATTTTTTGAGAATTCCAGTACCAGAGAATACCTTGAAAGGGTATTCAAATAATTTAAATTATATTGCGATGACGATCATAATACACGGACGGATACACGACTGAATTTGTAGAGAGTTCTTCTCAAAACAAACCTCGATTTTAAGTCTTGCTTTAATATCATCATTGATTGTACACTGGAAATCATATGTGGTGTGTTCGAGGATTCGAAAGTATTAAACGGCAATTTGTATACGAAGAGGAAATTCTAAGCGCAGAAGTGATATAATGTTTCGACACACCTGCCATCCGCAATTCATCATGTGACCGTGACGTTGACACTGCCAGGGAATGTGTGCCCAGTTTCCTTGATATTTTTATAGTAAGTGTCGTCTTCTATAGTTGGATGTCACGAGAATAAAGTTATATACAGCTGTTGAATATTAAGAAACCGCAATAAGTTATTAAGTATCTAAACAGGGATATATAGTATAGTACATAATTTACACCTAGTTAAAGCTGACGACTCGCTGTTGGTTTTTCGAGTTTGTTGTAAGCACAACAACGAAGGCAAACAATTCGAAAAGTATTAGTAGTAGAGGGGAAAAAAAATTACTCTGTATAAAAATACACCACTGTAGATGTCTAAAAATGATGAAACGAACGAAGGGGTGGCGTAAAAATATCTAATTACCGGGATTTCGTGAAGCGTAAACTCGCTGAAAGTTACGCTGAAGGCTTCGTTGGTTTTCCTCTAAAGTACGCTAAGAGCTTATTAAAGTTCGTTCGGTGGCCTTTTCACGCGGACTGTTCTCGCCGCGGCCCCGGGGCCAACGCTAAAATAGCCTTCTGGATATTTAAACAACGGTGTCGTCACTGCTCGCATCAGTTGCTCGACCCGAGAAGTAGCACGTCACAGAACTTGGTACACCTGATAAGTGATGAGAATCTAAGGTAGGTACCGCAATATCATGGAAAGGAGGAACTTATCTCTTAACGGTTTGTGTAATTTCTTTGCAAACCTACACTGGCAGGATGGTGGCACCTAGATAAGTCCAATCCTCTCATTAGTCAGGACTGATTAGAGATTAGAATATCCTCTTTTGCCCTACCGGCACCCTAAAGTATGTACTCCCTCCAGATTTGTTAACAAGGATACTCTCAGTCTAGTAAATAAGCGTTTATCGTAGCCCATTTAACCAGTTACGAATTAATAATTCCATTGGATTTATATCTGTGGATTCACCTCATAATAGTTAGTGGTTGTCCTTTGAAGAGTATGCTATAAATTTATATTCATTAAAGGACTAAATCAGAGAATTTCTTTTCTTGGGTCATCCTGAATAAGAGAACGCAATTTGGCCACACAACAGTGCTGGTTACTCCATCGATACTTACCATCACGATCTGGTTTAAGCATGAAATACACCGCCTCTAGGGAACTCTATGAAACAGGGATTTAGGGGTTTTAGGTCTTTAAGGCGTTTGCCACAGCGATATTCTGACTACATACCACATTAATCTGATTGAATTAAAAACCAACCACGTAAACATAAAGTGAAGATTGTTACGTCAGAGTCGAGCCGACGTCCAAATTTTGGTAGATAAAAAGATGGTGGTTAGTTTAGGAGATTGTACCAGGGCTTGGTTGGAACTTCCTCATTGGTCTAGTGTTTAAGCACGTTCGAGTACAGACATGCGGTCATGGGTTCGAGTCCCGGGTCGACCCAATTAGAAAATCAATATTGAGTTTTCTATTAAGATTTTCTCATTATTTTCCCGAAGTTGAGAAGTTGGCGGTGTGCTCTACTCCTGTGCCTCGGAAAGTGCCTGATCTCTCTCCGAGAGTGTCGGACTCTCGTCACATCGGACTATGAAAGTGAAGGACTAGAGTGTGCTCTTGTATACTCTGCCTGCCAATCCGCATTGGTGCAGCGTGGTGGGTCTATGCTCTAAATACCCTCTCTCCTCTCTCTGCTATGAGCAAGGAGGCCTGCGCCTAGCAGTGGAACGTTAATGGGCTGCTTCTTACCAGGGGTTATTGGCAATCTATTCTCTCAATAGAGCCCTCCCGCCCAGCATCTACTCCAGTAATGCTGGACGCTAGACAAAACTTTCTCGTGTGAGATTATCGGTAATTAGCGCTCAAGGTTCCTAAGCTGCACTATCTAAGGATGTAAAGGGGGTGAGTTCCAGTGAGTTCCCTTATCTCCCTGGAAAAGCCTTTTTGTAAAATGACGGCGTGTGACACAGATCGCGGGTAGGGCGAGGCGCGGCGCGGATATGAAACGGATGCGGTCCCGGATATTGCAGGGAAATTATACCCGCCTGCGAAACGACAGCGGGAATCTTTCAACTCCAATGGCATTTTAATATCATGGGTCGGTTTGTCTTATCCTTAACACATTATGGAGATATACCTCAACATTTATTCTAATAGTGCCTATTCCGCATCAGTTCCCTGCTGGTGAAGCCAGGTCTTGAATAACGTGGTAACTCTTATAAATGCGTTTTAAAATAAATTACCACTCCCCGTTAATAAAATATACACTCTCAATAAACATAGCGTAATTTATGTAGTCTCATTTATTCTCAATCCTGCCAATTTATATTAAGCAAAGGGCGTACGAAAAGTGTTGCTATTAAATTTTGCGAGGCGTTTCTGAAAATATTTAATATATCCACACCCACAATAAAGGAAAGCACAGTATTTAGACAAAAATAATTTATGAACTTAATTATAACCAAACAAAATGTGAGCGGCAATAAATCTGGACGAGTTTAAGATTGAGTGTCGCATAAATTGAAGTTGTGTGTAAAGAATAACAAACAGCACTGGTTTTTTATTGTATTAGCGTTGGCAAGCCTCTTTATGGTTTATACACAAAAGAACTTATTAAATTTTGATTTTATTTATCTGTGGTAAGATATACCTGATAAGATATATTAATACCAGCCGAGAATAAAATTTGTACCCGTCGCGACGAAACTATATAGCAATGACTTAGGATTGAAATACAAACAGGGGTAAAAATCGGTCAGGTGAATGCCCACTGCTGGACCTAGACCTCCTCGTTCAGATAAGTTGTCTTAAGTTTCATGCCTTCACAAATAAAAAAAGACATGATTGGATTCAATCGGACGCTGGATTCGATATCTCCTATCAAAATATAGAATTTGTCAATGGAGCATTTCCAAATGTTATCATGTTTGCTTATTAATCGTGTTTCAATGAAATGACTAATGATTTTACTGATTTTGAGACGGTCAATTGATAAACCCCTCGCCGCGTGGTTGCCAAAAGAGCACTGAGCTGTGATTGGCACACAGGTGAACTAGATTCTTTGCATGAGTTTTGAAACGCGAGTGCAAAAGAAATATTACAGTGGAGAGCTGCTCGACAGCATTCAAAGAATATAATCACAGTACTCGTGTAACTCCCTCGATGTAGCGAACTCACGGTTAATTCACTTTATTTAACCTTTTTATAACATAAAAAGCTGCTCGCACATCGTATATTAAGCGGAGCAACATCAACTGAGGCCGAGTGGACGAGAATGGAAAAATTTACACAGCAAAATATAACAATTTTTCAGCGTTAACCTTTTCATATTTAAAATATTATTTTACGAGCGCGAAAATACACTAAAATTCTCTAGAGCTTTCTCTTACAGTTTTAAATCTGTTTGGTTTTTAAATAAACCCTCTGTAATAAAACGCAAGTAGGACTATCTTTATATACGGTAGATAATGTCGTTCATAGGAGACGGGATATTCAAGTATTCTTAAAAGGTCTTTGCTTCACACAATCATTTCGGGTATATCTATATTCAATATTTAATAACAAGAGTTGTTTAGTTCTCAACTGGGACCATGTAAAGGCGCATCGTCGGATTGTGGCGTTACAATCTTGGGCTCTGTCTGCCACAATGTGGGTNTTTTCAACAAAACTTCAATTAATCCAATAAAATATTCCACGATACAACTCAGCTCAGCTGTCAACCTCAAAAATGTCAAGTGGGATTCGATTGTCAACCGATTAACAATCTGTGCGCCGTCACATGTTTAACATTGTTTATTTTGAAAGTAGTTTGATAATTAGGTATTGTTATCTGCGAAAGTTATCATGTTGATCGTTATAAATACAGCCGACAAATAGATTTATATACATTTAGCGATAGGTCGTATGATTCATACGAAATTCGAAATTATACGAAAAGAGCAGAACCAGCTTATTTGCCAAAGAGAACACTGCCTCTTATTGTTAGACTATAGATGGTTGGGTGACAACACAGCTTTGAAATGTTGGGAGTTCTTGCGTAATATAGTGGTGTTGTATTACGAAGTGTTATGCAATATGAGATCATTTTGACAAGCGGAACCATTCTATCAGTTAGTCTTTCGAGCTTTGTTTCGAGAATTAGTTGTTATAAGAGAAGTAATGCTAATTATCGGTATAGTGCAAGTTGTGTATAGTGAAATAGTGAAAAGAATAAAAGTTGTTAGTTAATGAGAGTTGGTGTTTTTTTATAATATTATGTTTGTTGTTTGTGCAAGACGATGCCGCAGAGGACCGAGTCGAAACCGCAAGCATCGGTTGTCTTTATGGAGTAAAAATGGAGTCAGTTCTCAACTCCAAAATGTCTGTTACAATATAAATTGCATTGATTTATTCTGAATTCAATGAATCGTTATGAAATATTCCGTCGCCGAAGTATTGTGGTTATCGGAGCGAATGCTTCGCGGCCGCAGTGCTTTTGTCGAATGTTTTAAAACGTTAATTCTTAAATTAAAGCTGCGGGTTATTTCAATATGCAAAAACTGAATTGAACGTTAAAACTCAAACAGCAGCTTGTAATCGACATCGCTTTTATATCAAAGCGGTATATTTTTTTACAACTTCAAGATGTTAAAACTCAAGTAGATCAATGTATTTTGAAGTGAAAACATGTTTCAGCGCGCTGTGCATTTGTTTTTATTGGTCATTAGCTGAGAACTGTATCTCCTTACACTTACATGTAAGTCTTAACGTAGTACAGCTTCTCTACAAATTTCTGATATTTTTGAGATATCCATTTTAAGGAAATACTCCATACGCGTATAATATTTATTTAAATAATTTTTCGCTCGTTTTATTATAAATTAGTAGATAGTGTGAGCAGTGCGCGAAGCGAAGGCGTGTTTAAACTCGTTACAACTTACAACCACGTACGGGATAACTTCAAGTTATTCATATCTGCCTGTTTGTTCGCGGAATATCTTAAACTCTTTCAATATTTCCAATTTGTACCCGCTCTTTAGACATATCGAGAGACAGCTACGTAAAGTAAGTTAATAATATTCTGTCTGTAATTTCTTAAAGGTTTATTAGACGATTCCGGGGCCCTCGGGAAGATTTCTGTGCCATTTAATAGGATTAGCGATCATGATTATTTTATTTGTGGTTTGCTATTAAATTACTATATTTGTTTATTATGCTGAGGACATTATGACTATATCAGTGAAACCTTTACATACACTACATCCGGCTTAACGCAGTCCCGAAATTCTCAAATTTAAGAAGTCGTGTTTAAATACGACGACTGTGATTGGTAGACTTAAATATTTTTGAGTGGGGCGTTTGATATAAGAGGGGTAGCACGGGGAAGTGAAGCAATATTTGCCTAGTGACAGTTCTTAGTTTGTATCAACGATGGTATTGCGTTTTAAGTCATGCAAAGTATGTAATATAATAATGAAGAATTTGGGAATAGTATTACTTAACCTGCAAATTAGTAAGCGACCCTAAAAATAGTTTATTTAGAAATTGCAAAACTAATGAAACGAATACAGAATATTTACAAGGAGCGACTATCCCGTTAGATCCCAATATTTATAGGTATTGCTTTAGCGCGCCGTGAATTATTCAGGCGGCCCACAAAGCTTTCCACTTGAGCAGTGCTATACGACTGGGAGCACTATGGAATGGGATATTTCTCCGCGCACTATCCACTACACTAAATTATAGAACCACATGCAATTGTGATTCGGGCGAGAGTCCCACGTTGCTGATATACGAGGATGGAGTTCATTCTTTCTATGGACTATCGTGATTTACTGCTATTTCACCTTTTTTGCATATAACACTTTCTTAACCGAATTCCGTCCACGGTTACCAATCTTACTCAGATATTATCCATTTAGGACGAGATGTTACAGCGATAGCGCTAATAGGTGGAGACCTTTCGCTGGAGGGCATTGTAAATAAGATTCTCTCCGGTGAAAGATGTTGGGCAGAAATATTCTTATTTTGCGAGACCGTATGCTCGTTAAAGGCAGTCTAAGAACGAGAGATGGAGAGTGCAGATGTAGGAACCCTCTTATCAGCGAAGGAAGCAATGTACTTGAAGACGTATGTTTGCGCACCAGTTTCCCCTCTCTGAATCCTCGGACTCATCCGAGACTCCAGAGAAATGGGTAAATTGGCCCTCTGCTGTTTTTGTTACGGATATAGAGGGTTCCGCTGGGTTTAACTAGGTATTGCGAGTCTCCCTCACTGAAAGAAAGAGATATCATATTGCTGTAATGTATGCGCATACACACGTGCAATCTCTACTCTTTATAGTGGGATGGGTCGGTAAACTCGACAATTGTGGAGAGAGCCCAAGTGCAAAAGACAGCTTACCATAATTTCCGACGCACTGAGGTGGAGCACAACGTAAACTGAATAAAGTAGACTAAATACTTAGAATTTCTTAATAGAAAATCTCATGTCAATTTTGGATAGGCGAACTTTAACCAGAACTTCACTATCTGTACTAAAATAAGCTAGCCATTAATCCATGATGTTAAGAAATGGAGCAGATCCAGAGCCGGCGGTAGATAAGTTGAAAAAGGCAAAATAACCTTCGAACTTCATCCGAAATGTCCTATTACATGAACCCTAAAGAAGTCATCATTAGTTTAGCGGTAGACATGTGATTTAAGACACACAGACTATCCTTACGGCTTGGAATCATGGGCGGCACAATTAAGATCTCATACCTTAGGAAACGGTTCACTCTTCCTCTTCCTGGTGGAGCTATTACTTTTATGAGCGACCAATGACTACAGCTTGTTTATTCTAGGTACCTAATGTCCGCTGGATTCGTTCATTTATATTTTGTATAAAAAACTTTTTAAAGCGCAGACAGTGTATTCAGCAAGCAAGTGTGACCACAAGCCACCCGCGGCAGTGGGGGGAGGGAGAGGGTCGTTATCTTATTGAGTTAGGTCTCGGGAGCAGGTCAGCGGAGCACATCTTATGCATCACTAATTTGGCTCATCTACATATCTTTTGCAAGGCGATCCACCTGGAAGGCTCTTCAATTGAGTATACGATACTTGGGTATCACAAAAAGTGATAATATCAGAGAATGTGTGAGATATTGTGTCCATTTAAAACACATCTTTATGGAAGTTGGCGTTAGTGGCAGTTTTCAATGTCTTATTTAATTAAATCTTCATCTTCGACGCATCAAGCTGATGCGGTCTGAATTTGCTGCCCGGACGAAGTCGCGGTGTGTCGCTAGTAAATAATAAATGTGAATATGAGCATTTAAGCGATTTTTCAATATCTCATCGCAACTCATTGACCCAGATCAAGTCCATTGTGCGCAGTGAAAGCCCCCGCCGTCGGACGCCTGTCATAATGTGCTAATTGAGGAATCAATTTCAACAAAGAAGCCCTCTGATGAAGCGAATTAATTTTTAGGTCAATCGTTCTATTGGAAATATATTCTACCTGCCACACGATCTAAAATGGCGTATTGACTACTGACTAAAACTATAATAGTAGTGCGGATCCACAGTTTTAGTCATCTCTCTGCATTCGCGTTGGCTTTAACAGGTACGAAGGTGTCACAAATAGCAAAGCGTGACAAATGTGAATTGTGCAAAAGCCATTTTGCATGCACTACATTTATTTTATGCACGTTGTAAGCGTCGCTAACTGCGGGAGGCATACTTTAAATTAATTATTTGCACTGTTTATTGCTTTGTCCGAGAAATGAAAACGGAGCCGCGTATGTGGACGCAAAATATCTGGAAGGCTGCTTTCAAATAAACAAAAGAACTTCACACTGTTTGTTCGGTGACAAAGGAAACACGACCATAGTGCTTTTATTATAAGTTCTAGTTAAATTTTAGATATCAGTAATTTACAACGTATTCTCAAAGGTTTCCATTTTTTGGCACATACCGAATCAGACCTTAAACGTCGTCCACGTTTACGATATGTCCGGTAGGTGTTGTCAAAGCCTACAACCGATATATGCACATACAATTTTGTGATTTAATGCAAACATTAGTCAATCTCTCTTGTTATTGTGCACAGCTTTCCACGTGTTTTTCGCATGGCAAACGCCTGTTCCCTTTGCAAACAATCGTCGGGATAATTAATTTAAACCAGGACTTTTTTGACCTGTTTTGTTGCTGGCAATATTGGTCCGCTAAACCGCCGCCCGACAAAAGCCTGTACACGAGATGAATGAGCGCCGACGAAATTAAAGTATCGAGTGCGTATTTGTTATCTGCCCCAAGGGCGGATTAGTCTGCCTTTTTTATACCGTCTGTCTGTTGAGTCTGGAAATTGAAATAAATTTTAACTAGGATTTGTCTGGCTGATCGTCGTGGGGTTCTTCGTAGCATTCTGCGGGCTACGAACCTCATTGCCCGAGTATATTCTCAGAAATTCAGTAAATGCCCGAAACTCTTTTTGGACGCCAGTGGGTCCATCCTGTGCATAACGGATGGAGGTAGCCTCTGCATAATTTTCTCCGCTATCACCTACGTGTGGTGGTAGTGACGGCAAGACCTCACGGGGCAGGGCACGCCCAGTTTTTGCCGTTTTCTGATACTGGCTGGCAATGCCGTGGAGGTGTGTGTGCGGAGATTTATCCGTCACGCGGAACATACTCCTCGCAAGCTGGCATTTACCTCGGTCTCCTCCTCCAGTTTAATGATGTAAGTACTAGTTTGATCCACGGAAGTCTGCGATATATAGTAAGTGGCTAGTTTACACTCTATTTGTAAAGGCGTGCGACCAAAATGCGTTTCGATAGGATGTTGTGTAGAAACCACAATTAGTATGTGTGTTTAGCGCGATACCGACTAAGTCTTAGTAATCACTTATTAACAGGAGAGATAATCAAATGATAAATCATTAAAAAACGTAGCAAACAATGGTCTCTCTCCGACGCTAACAATGGGAAAAAAGATCATATAACAATCCATTATTTTAAAAAGAATGAAGTAAGAAAATTAATATTTAGGAATTTAGTAAGAAATTAGAACAAGCTCTACTAAAGTGGAGGGGATGGGGGTAGTTATAATTTTTTTATGATAGTTACGACCTACGCAGCTGGTAATAGAGAAAGATTGATCAGAAATGCTTTACAAATAAATAAATTTCATCGAAAACTTGAAATAAAGAGACGGCATTATAAATGCTGTACCGTTTATCCTGTGAAATGAATGGAGAGCAATTTAGCACAGTAATCCCTTCATTTCACCTCGCGCGGGACAAGTGCGGCGTTCGCGTCGTGCATAAATTACAACCGATACAGAGCTACAATATGAACTCGAATATCGCATCCTGGGCCCGAGGTGATGGGCATTTACGAATTATTGCGATTTAGACATAGAGTAGCGTCTTGATTAATTAACTGGGCGTCTGCAAAATGAATACGAT
The DNA here is from genome assembly GCA_015832385.1 of Elymnias hypermnestra. Classification (NCBI taxonomy): domain Eukaryota; kingdom Metazoa; phylum Arthropoda; class Insecta; order Lepidoptera; family Nymphalidae; genus Elymnias; species Elymnias hypermnestra. Next base: position 379,137 of record JACTOM010000089.1, on the reverse strand, counting down.
TTAGTCACGGGTTGGAGATAACGTTTATCGTTGTTGTAGAGCAAAGGCAAATTGTTTTGAATATATAAATTAACTGTTTGCCATAACCGTAGGTGTGAATTTTCCCGCGCGTTGTCCATTTGGTCTGCAGCAGTTTTCGGTGATTAAATTCCACACAAACGCCCCCGGGGGACTTTTAAACGATAATGATGGTGCAATTACGTTTAACCGCATGCGTGGGAGTAATCAATGCAATGTTATTGCTTTCCACATTTACAACCGATAAATGTTAGTCTATAATGCAAAACCAATATCTGCTTTTTTATATATAATTATGAACTAGTGAGTCGCCCCGACTTCGAGCGGATAGTAAAGCATATTATGGCCACAAACTTTGTCGTAGGACCGTATGAGCGACTACTTTGCAGATTACATTTAAATGTATTAGATGTATGCGTCCATAATCATATTAATCAATCATAACTCACAGCAATTTCCATACTGTGGGCGTTGATGGGTAATGTTGGTGCAATGAAACACATTTTTAATTATAATGTTCAATCACTTAATGTTCCCGATAACAATTTACACAAACTCATTTATAATAATAGCTAAGAATGTGACAGTTTCAAAAGTCGACCGCACCGACCTGCCGTCACCCGAGAACTACAGAGAGACGCGCGCCGGACTGCCACTTATTGACTTTGCCCCACGCCGATAGACAAATGGCGCCAGCGTTCCACAGACTATTGCATTCCGACATATCTATATTATTGGGCATCACCCAGGTCACAGGTGGGTATAGTGGAATGCGACAGGAACGCTTGATGTCATACAAGAGTGGGAAAGGATTTAAAATGTTTTAGTGGGTATTCTGGTATTTCAGCGAGCCTCACACTCTCGACTGGTAGGACGTTGTTTTTTATCGAGGTGGGGAAAGAAATTTCCAGCAAAATAAAAAGAAACTGTTGCAAAACGGAGAAAATTTATTTCTTTTGAGAGCTCTCGCCCTCGCCAGCCGCCCTCGGGTCGCCCGACAAAAGTGATAACTTAAACTAATCTACGTTGAAGTATTTAATGTTAAAATTGTTTCACTTAATTGTTAACGGTGTATGTCTATCGCACACTAAACACTGAATAGAAGGGGGAGTGTCTATCCGCAATAGGGCCAGCGCTGTTAGCGCTGGGTTTATAGTAATAATTGAGCGAGAGAAGAGGAGCGTACCTACTGCGTGAGAGAAAGGGAAGATAGACTAATTGGCGTCGTAACACGTTACGTAACGAAGCGGCTTATCCTTCCACAGGAATTTATCACTTCAAAAACACCTAATTTATTGAAATGAAATGGATGAAAAATTATTTTGAATCTCAATTGCCTATAATGTGATGCAGTTATTAATGGAAATGTCTTCCCGCGACGTCGGATTGAATGTTGCTGTATGACAAATGTTTTCTGGAATAAGGATTTCTGTTGGTGATCATAAATAATGTCCCGGTTCCAACCCTTCGCGAGGCGACACTTGTTACGAGATCGGAATAAATGGCTCATCAGATTTATTTCTTTCGGGCAGGATCCCTTGTATCTTGATATTAATGCAATGCTATAACATACGAAGAGATTGGACACTGTCTATCGATGCAATGGAAACCATATATATAGAAATTTCGTTTCCTTACGCGTTACACAATGTACGTATGTAGAAGTGTATTGGGTAATCACTGTACTCAAGCACATTTTATTGTAACAATACTTATATTTACACGCTGAATTTCAAACACCATGATAATATAATATTTCATTTCATATATAAGTTTCATTTCCTCCGCGTATATACAGGTAAATAAAAAAAATTTACAATATTTCACCCTACGAGGACCTTGGAACTTTATGGTTGGTCATTCCGAAAAATATGATTTAAATAACCATCAATTCATTTTGACGTCGATACTATAATTACAGTAAAACACGAGGAGTTTGGCCACCTTCCTTCCATACAAGGTCACTGGCCTTATATCCTCACTTATCATCAGGCGAGATCGCAATCAACCGGTTAACCATAAAATAAGTAAATAACGCGAGACTAAACATACGAAACAAAGGCAATGAAACGAAATCAATTACAGACTTAAATTTTCATAAACAAATATTGTAAGCGGCGCCCTAAAAACAATATCACGATTTCAATTATTATATCCGAAATCGATAAGAGACGTGCCGGCTGCCGAACAGAAACCCGCCGCTTACTGCGCCGTGATTTATTACTCTCTAGAGGTAAAAGGTTTCGTCGGTTCTCCGAATATTGTTCTTATACCTTACAGAGGTAATTGCGAAATAAACTTTCCCTCTTAAATATATTAGACAAAAGTATACTTTTTTTAGCGAAGTACTTCAATCGAAGTACCCGAAAGAATTTTGTTTGATCGTTTATGTTTTCTATAATATTTCAGATCCACAAAAACGACAGCATTTTTTGCATTTGGTAATTGTAGTAATTCTCGATTGCATGCAATTCAGTGGAAACATAGTTCGAAGGAAGTTAATCATTTTCTAATTCACCTTGTAATCTACTATGACTATTTTTCTACAGCAAATCTGTGTTACTCGATAATTTTAGCAGTTATAATATTTATGTAATATTATTATCAATGTATCTATTATATATCTGCCGGAGTGCAATAGTCTGTGGAACGCTGGCGCCATCTGTCTGTCGGCGTGGGGCAGAGTCAATAGTAACAACCCGACGCACGTCTCTCCAGTTCTCGGGTGAGGGTCCGCCAGAGCGATCGATTATTGAAGCTGTCGCGTTCCTAGTTATTGTTGTGTGCAAATTGATATAAGTAATTGGACATTATAATCCGAGTTAATAGATAAAGTGTTTTACTACACCAACATTACTCATCAACGCCCACAGTATGGAAATGGAAATTATAGATGCGCCTCTAAGCTTTATGCTCTCCGTTCTCTATTATTCTCCGATATATCTTTATTATATCTTATAATGTGTTTAACATTACAAAATTTTGTACGTATAAAATAGAGGCACTGAAATGTAACAATAACACCTCTATAGATCCCATTTTAACAAAAAGACGTTGATTTTGATATCTTTTAATACCAGAAAGCTTGCCTGGTAGATAAAGCTCTGTAGCTTTAAGTTCGCCGTTTGCATTTTGTGTTGATATACGATTATGTCATGTTTTTTATACGACACGAAACAAATTGCACTTAAATTGACCCCTAAAACCGCTCATCAATCGCAAATTACAAAAAACAAAAAGTATTCTACCTACTAAAATAAAGAATTATTGATTCGATTCATTTGTACTTGTGTATGTAACAATGGTATCTAGAATGGAAAAGTTATTGGAAAGTGTAGTTGGAGACCGGCTGAAGTTTGTAAGGCTGTGGCGGCGAGTATCGCCCGCAAATTGAACACGGAACTTGCTTAAAAAACTTTCTGCGTTAAATCTAGAATATCCTTACACATTTAAAACAAAGCCTCTTTTGTTCTGTGTGTTGGCGAAAACCTAACCGAGTACTAAACGGAATTCCTTGCGATTTTCATGTCGGAGAATGAGAGAGAAGGAAGAGCATAAAGCACAGGGGCGTAGGGTTCTCCACCGACATCGTCATTAATGGTATCCATAATTTAATTTCTTATTCTGTGGGCGTTCGTGGGTAATGTTGGTGCAATCAAACACTTTATTAATTAACTCGGATTATAATGTTCAATCACTTAATGTTCCCGATATCAATTTACGCAAACTCATTAACAATAATAGCTAGGAACGCGACAGTTCCAACAGTCGACCGCTCCGGCGGAGCGCTACCCGAGAACTGCCGAGAGACACCCGTCGGACTGCCACTACTCTGTCCCACGTCGATAGACAGGTGGCGCCAGCGTTCCACAGACACCTGCTCTCCTACAAATATATATATGTCGGAGTGCAAGAATCTGTGGATCGCTGGTCCGTGTGTAATATTCTGTGGAACGCTGGCGCCATCTGTGTATCGGCGTGGGGGCAGAGCCAATAAGTGACAGTCCGGCGCGTCTCTCGGTAGTTCTCGAGTGGCGGTCGGCCGGAGTGGTCGACCGCCACTCGAGAACTTGTAGTTGAAATTGTCGCGTTCCTAGCTATTAGTGTTAATGAGTTTGTGTAAATTGATATCGGGAATATTAAGTGATTGAACATTATAATCCGAGTTAATTAATAAATAAAGTGTTTGATTGCACCAACATTACCCACGAACGCCCACAGTATAAGAAATTAATGACGATGTATTAGGTGAACCCTACGCCACTGTGCTTTATGCTGCTCCGTTCTCTCTTATTCTCCGACATATATATAAACGCATTCTTCGCTGCCGTTACGGACTGAGAGTGAACGAAGAGAGAATGCACTTGTGTTACTGCATACTCTTGTGAACTATGCCAGCCAACCGGCAGTGGAGCTTTGCTCTGAAAATCCTCTCTTGTCCCAGCAGCGGGACGGCAATGGGCTGCTACTTATGTATGCCGCCTGGGAGCTTTCATCGAAAATAATTCCTTAGAGATATAACAAAGCAATGTACGGTGGGATAATTCCTTTTTTATGAATGTACATAAAGATTCAGAATAACTCACTAAACCCCCAAAGTTACACATGCATAGGTTGCTTCCCGCGCCCTCTCGGAAAGGCCTCTATATTTTCCTATCAGCATTCATAGCAATGATATAGCTGTCTTCCGAATCGTAGATTCTCTCAACGTGGCAATATTTGCACGAATATTTTTATATATCATGGCTAGGAAAATAGCAATAAAGTACGACCAGATTAGGGACCAAAAAGTCGGCCCTAAACCTCTCAATTTACGTGATAAAGTGGTGTTATGTCTTCATCGTAGCGGAGCATTTTACTGCTTGCTCTCTATAAGAGCCTTACTGAAAAAAAAAACTATTCAACTATAATACTACGAGGTTATTTCGAGTCCATTTCAAATTGTCTTTAAACTTCTCCACATATTATTTCCAATGTTGTAATGACGATATTTAAGAACGACTTCAAATCTAAAATAGCAAGGATTTCTTCGCGTTCTGAGAAGAACCCACAGAAAACTCATATCGTTTTTAACCATCATCGTTACGATATTATTCTAATTTATTTTATTAAGGTTAATGAAATTCAAACACTCCTGATTCACTTTTCATAATTGAAGTTTCCAGTAGGAAATTCGTGTTAACAAATAGTATAATTTACTCGTTTTTTATTGGTAAAGAAGAAATTAAAATCGGTTCACTAAATGTTGAGTTAACCGTACAAACAGACAATCAAATTACTCCTCTTTAACAAAGATTTTGTATAAGATACTCGTTTTACAAAGGGCTCTGGTTCAAGTCCCGGCAGGACACGTTTAGGAAATTGCATTGCGTGGATTGGAAAGAGGCTTCGGCCTAGTTACCACATTATCAGCAAGGAAGTGCCACCACGCAAAGGTGCCAACACTGATAACTCTGAAATGTTGTGAATTAATGAGTAGTATAGTGGCAAACACTTTAAATACCATTGCAATACTACGAAATGTTTTGCAATGCGAGGTAAGTTTAACGTAGAGAACGATTGTGTGAAGATAATGAATTAATTATTAAATATTGCAACTTGTGTATATTTAAATAGTGAAGAGAATTAAAGTTGTTAGTTGGTGTTTTAATGGACAATGTTGTGGAGAAACCATAAGAGTTTATATGTTAGACTGTGTCATCACTCACAGTCAAGTAATTAATCTACCACTGTTTTAGTTCAAGGAATTTGAATGAACTGTTGTAAGTGTCCCGTAATCGTCGGATTAAGGAAAGCGGTGAAAGAGAAAGGCAATTTAGTGAGGAAACTCGTGGTGGAGTAAAACGCATCCATCACTCTGAAATTCAAGCAGAGTAACGTAATATCGCATTACTCTCGCCACAAAAAAGAAATATTGTCCCGTAATACAGCCTGGATATAGAAAGGCTTCGGGGGAACACGCAACCTTGTGCTCTTTGTACTAACGACCCCTAATTTTATGTCTATTCCTTTAAATATAATTGGATTGTCGGTTTGTAATTTCAAATATACGGCACTTATATAAAGATCGATTTTCAAAAGTTTTCCCTGTTAGTATATTCGTTCCCGCTTATCGCTGAAACGGCTGTATCGATTTTGACGTGGCATTCACTGAAAATAACTGATATTACTTGGAGTAATTTAGGCTATGTTCCAACATTACATTTCTTTATAAAAACTAACGTAATTGATTGTTTTCAACAAATAATTGTGCTTTATTCTGAAAGAACACCTCTCGAGGGGAACCTGGATATCCCGAGAGTAGTTTAGGTGTACAGAGAAGCTGCTTGGTGGGTCTTTGCTCTAAAACCCCCTCTTCTATAAGGGAGCAGGCCTGTGCCTATGTATCGGGCGAAATGGTGCGAGTACTCGCTTCGCTATCAGCAGTTCTTGATTCTATTCCCGACCAACCTAAATTAGGAAATTGCATCTTCTAATATGTCTGAGTCTGAATTGGTGCGTGGCGTCGGTCGTGGCTAGTTACCACCATACCGGCATAGACGTACCGCCAAGCAGGAGATTTTATTTCGGTACCATGATGTATAGAAACCTTGTCTCTTACCAGTTTAGCGCACAGTCATCTCAAACTCTATCATCACAACACAATGAAGAGCCTTTCCAAACGAAGTAGCGCGGGTCAGCTAGTATAGAAATGGATTACAAACTGTTACTTAGCAGCCTGAATTTCCACTTGAAAGCTGCTGTATTTTTTGCAGATAAATCCTAGTATTTAAATAGATTCCCGAGTTGGCCGGATAACTTTACTGATTAAATTCCTGCTAACTCTGAAACAGATGCTACTTTCTTTTCACAGAATTGGCGCCGATTCTGCTGGACGTCGCTCTAAAGCTAATTTGTTTTAAGTTAAACTTCGTATACGGTAGGCAATTTTAACAAAAAACTTAACATAACAGTAACCAATATCTAATTATAGTATTAGATAATTTTGTTGTTTCAAAATATACTGCAATGCCTTAGTTTATATAATAGTTAATAATTCTAACCTAACCTCACCATTCTTCTCTACCGAGCATGTCTAAATGTCTGTTGCACCTTTACTGTACTCACTCATGTCATACTGACAAAATCCTTAATTAGATCTATTTGAATCAAATCAATAAAATAAAAAAGGAAAATACAGTCTAAGATGGAAGCCTGCTTTGAGATAATTAACCTCTCATGGTGTCTATACAAGAGCCATTTCTGTGCTGGAAGGGTGGTAACTATTTTCAGCTGAAGCCTCATAACCAGTTCAGTCAGAAAAATAGAGCCCTGCCGAGAATTGAAACTGAGATCTCTGCTAGCTAAGTGATTACTTGGACTATTGACTTATATAGTGTCAATTTACTTTTGATAAAAATAAATATCAATTTCCAGAGATTCGCGGTTTCGAATACTGGGCAGGTTTATTTAAAACTTGAGCGCCTAACTGTGGTTTAAAAATCATCATTGTACTTCAGTAAAGGAAAACAGTGAGGAAATCTGTTTGTTCTCTACCTGGTCCGTGTACTTTGCCAATTCCAATTGCCATTGGAAAGAGTCACGTCGTGGGTCTAAATTCCATAAACTCTCTCTCATATGAGTGAGAAGGCTTGTACCCAGCATTGGGACGTTAATGGGCTGTTATATTTACTAAGCATTTGGAGAAGAGTGAGGATAATATTACCAAATTTGAGATAAAGGAAACATCAGAATTGACGCCAATGTTAGCGAAGGCAATCTTTATTTAAAATGTGAAAACATTTTTTCGCGTTAGTTTCCCGTTAAAAAAATAAACGATTTATATATGAACCAGGCCATTTATCGAGTGATATGCACGTGAAAACCCCACTGCTGGGCACTGGTCTTCTCACTCTTAGGCGTGTCTTTGAAGCTTTGACAGCCTCCCTGGTGCAATGACGCATTCTCTCTGCGATCAGAGGTCGTGGGATTGATTCCCGCCATTGAAAATTTAGGAAATGATGAGCCTGGAATAGCGGGAGGCTTCAGTCGTGGCCTGTTAACGCCCTACCAGGAAAGACGTGCCGCCAAACAAGCAAAATAGGTTTTAGAAATAATGTCTTTCCTTCCCTCTCTCCTTTCTCTGACGGTCTCCCTTTACGTTAGGTTGTCTGGAAGATATTCGTTAAATAGCGGTAAGACCGCCCATTGTACACTAGAGTTCTTTAAGTTGTCCTTGTATTGTTTCTTTGTTCGGGGAGTTCAATAAAATAAAGCACCTATTATTCTTTTATGAAATACGTAATTGGACAAACGGACTAAGTTTTTATGGATTGTCCTCCGAATCGGGCGCGAAAGAACCTTCGTTACGTAAGATTCTAAGTTCTTTAAAGTCATTACCAACTGTATGGAAGTTCATAATAGATTCATACATTTTCATAATAGCATACTATCTATTATAAAAATGTATTATCTTTTCATTTTTGTACATGATTAACCGAAAAATAAAACAAACAATTTGCGTATCAAAAGAGTTTGTGATTAGATTTAAAAACAGACGTTCATATCGTGCCGGTAACGAGAAGCTCCAATTTGCAGTACATTTCGCTTATTCTCTCTTTTGATTAGGATTAATTCTAAAATGTGTTGTTCATTTGTATTTTTCCTCCATCCATCGCGGACATCTCATTCAATTGCCGTACAAAGGGACCGCTGAGCGATCTCGGGAGCATGTTTGATGTCACTCAGCGGCGGAGAAAATTGCGCGCTCATATTTATTTAGGGTTTGTGCCTCCGTTCACTTTCAACTTGTATAATGACCTGCTTTGATTGCACCTCGTTGTACCTGGGCTTTGAAAATCTCGACAACAGACGATTGTCTTCCACGGAGATCTCGGATACTCAGTAACTAACCGTGGCCGAATTTAAGGCATTTCAGCCAGAGTTTGAGTAAAGGGAAAGGTGTTCAGCAGAGCAGCCGTGGCCAATACGGCTGCGCCCATCTAGTATATACAACACCGAAGAAGAACATTCAACAATTAAGCAAGTTTTACGTTGTTGACGAGAATGTACAGCTGTAACCACTGAGCTATCACGGCTATCTCGAACATAAATAAGGTTTATCTAAGATCTGACAGTGTGGAGGCGATTTGGTTAATTTAAGTAAATCCGATGGTGGCGTGCGGTTAATGCTTGAATCACAACGAGAGCTGCCGGAATGGCCTACTTTCACCTCGACTCTAATCAAATTGCAATCTAATCTGCACTATAAATAAAACTGAACCGTCTGTTTGTACTTTTACAAAATGCATACATATAAATTAAATTAATTCGTAACTGTTCTATAGCTTAAACGATCAGTTCCAATCCCGTATACATGTTGCACATATTTCGGTTTGAATTACCAATTTAAAACATTCACGAATCCAACAGAACACACCGAACTTACATCGAAATCCTTTTAGAGATATTTCAGCTATATATTACTGATTGATTCGTGATTAATTTAGCAAAGTGACTTTTTAGGCAACGTAGGTGTACATTGAGAATGACATTTCTCTTAAACCGGGCTAAATTTTGAAATATTTTAGATTACTATTAAGATAATAGGTTCGATTCACGATTGCAAACATTTAGGGTATCGTAAAAGGCACATTCAACTATCATCAAACGCATATTCAACGTAAACAAACACGGCATTTTACTATCTCGTAATGTAATCACTCATCATCAAGTGGTGACGAAATAAAATAAAATGTCCTAAAAAAGCTGCAAGAGCACGAGGTTTTTCCTCAATGCAATGTTGCAATGTTGCAGTAAGTTTTACTCAGTAAAGTTTAAGTCCTTACAGCAGTTAACCAGCAGTGTTCCCAAGTTAACTGCGGTTTTTCTTCGCCTCCCGTGTAATTCCTTCTTACGAAATGTGGTCTGCTGGTTAAAGATAACGGTAACTTTACGATAACACACTGCGCTCTAAACTGAACTGAAATTTTCATCGTTTTCTTGGTTTAATTTTGTTAAAATTAAATAAATACTGCAAAAAATAACCGAGCTAAGATTAGCGAGACGTACATTTGAATAAATATGTAGTCTTCAAAACTTATCAAAAATAATTATTCGGTTATAGTGGCTGATCTCCTTCAGAGTTAATGCCTTGAGAAAATCAAAAGAGATTGTTGTATCTTGTTAAAATGCGCAGCAGGAGAAAAGGGAAACGATTGTCACTGATACTCCTCAAAGAAGGGAAATATAAGGAGGCGTAGATTCGCCCATCTTCTGCGCTGCTACCTATCCCCCCCCCTGCTTCTTGAACTATTTAATTCGGAATCATCCGGAGCGTGAGAGTAGGGTGTAGGTATAATATTTTTTTTAAAAAGACTTACAGATTGTGATGTCACCTAATGGCAACTGATATACAGTCTCTTATCAATCAAAACTAAAAAATAGCCGTAGCCATACAAACTGATCTCTAGACCGATGAAATAGTAATATTACTATATAATAAATGCTAATAGTGCAGCAGTTTCCCCTTCGCAAGATTGCTAGGTTCGTTCGCAGCAGGAGGGTAGACTGCAATTAATTGCTCCCTGTTATGAATTGTTGAAACTTGCTGCTACTTATTAATTACATTTTTACATTAAGTGAACTAGCTCAGTCAGTAAATGGAATTGCAATACTATCTCTGGAATATTAATCACTTATCTTTTACGTTCACAAGACTTGGTCGCGTGTACTATGTACATAAAAAATGTTATGAGGATCTATCGTAGAAAAATGTATTAAAATTGTGCAGCCCTTTTACACTAGTCGAGTAGAGTGGTAGTAAATTCAGTCACTAATGGCTCTGGTAACGCTACTAATAGACAGTAGAAGAACCACTTTTAGTCAGTCAGTCAGTCAAATAATATACTGCGTGCAACCTTATTTGAATTGTTACAGAATTCTGAATATTAACTTATTATTGAAATATTATTCAGCTGAAGAGTTTGTTTTGTTGTTTCTAAGGTTTAACGCGAATATCTCAGTAACAACTGGTTTGAATTGAAAATTTCTTATAATTGTGTATAAACCGTTTATCGACAAATGCTATAACTTAAATAACATCACGATACGATCAATACGAGCAAAGTATCAATGAAAAACGTTGCAAAAACAGGAAAAAATAATCTTTATGAGCGCTTCCGTTGCGTACGCTGCATGAATGCGATAATCATGTACGAGGGAAATGTTTCTGTGATTTTCTTTTACAAAAAAGTCTACGACGGCATATATCTATCTGTTAAGGTTGACTCTCTGTAATCTTTTAATGTTTATCAAACTTGTTCTCTCTTATGTAACGTAGACGAAGTTGCGCGGGTCAGTTGGTTAATCCAAACGAACCATTTGGGTTTCAGCTAAAAATATAACTTAAACAAATGTTAACATTGCTTAAATAAATCTGCGGGGCTTAAAAATAGGGTCAGATTTGCCGTTTTCTCTCTCGAGGAATTTCGGGATGTCATTGCTCAAATTAGCCTCCGCCGACTTAAGGCTTCAGCCGAGCTTAGACTGAGTATTTTTTAACATTTAATATCTTAAGAAACTCGCAGTTTTTGCATTATTTTATTAACAGGTTATAGCTGGACTGTAATCTCACCTAATAATAGGTATTATGTCATATAAAAGCAATTCTAAGCTGTTAAGTAATTGACTTCTTTTGGATCCTACACAGCATCGTTCCCTATCGTACTACTGAACCCTCTCACTGGTTACTCTTCCTCTCCGACGAGTGAGGATTGGCAGCCAGCTCAGTACACTCACAAGAAAAAGCTGGCCAACACTCGTAATCTCAGTCCATTCTCTAATTTTGCGAACCATTATTAGTTAAAAAGTCCATTCCACCCTTGCCCAAGGATGTAGTTCAATATTAACAAAACCCAACATACATTAACTAACAACTTATCTTCCCTCCACTATTCAAAAATACACAACTTGTGCTTTACTAATAATTCCTTCACTATTTGAATTTTTGCAATTTAGCATTACTTCCCTTAAAACAACTGCTTCATGAGACACAGCTCGAAAGACTCGATCCGCTTGTTCAAATTACCTCGTATACCATGAGGTACGATATATTCCTCAACTTGGCGGTCTGCAAAAGTTAAAAACCTGATAGGTCGACAACTTCTGAGTCCGGGTTCCAAATTATCAAATATATCGGAGAATAAGAGAGAAGGAGCATAAAACATAGGGGCGTAAAGTTCTCCGCCGACATCGTCATCAATGGCATCCATAATTCCATCCATCCATAATACTGTGGCTTTGGGTAATGCCCAATCACTTAATGTTCCCGATAACAGTTTACACAAAACAATTACAAAAACATTAACAATAATAGCTACGAACGCAACAGTTTCAATAGTCGACCGCTCTGGCGGTCCGTCACCCGAGAATTGGTGACACACGCGCCGGATTGTCACTACTGACTCTGACTCTGCCTCATGCCAATAGATGGCGCCAGTGTTCCACAGACTATTGCACTCCGACAAATATAATTTCGAGAATCGAACCCGAGATCTCTGTCTTATACAAAACATCACGTACCATCGGGAGAATATATATGTCGGAGTGCAAGAGTCTGTGGATCGCCGGTCCGTGTGTAATAGTTTGTGGAACGCTGGCGCCATCTGTCTATCGGCGTGGGACAGAGTAGTAGCAGTCCAACAGTAGACCGCTCCGCCGGAGCGGTCGCCTGTTGGAACTGTCGCTTTTCTAGCTATTATTGTTAATGAGTTTGTGTAAATTGATATCGGGAACATTAAGTGATTGAACATTATAATGTGAAATGATTAATAAAGTGTTTGATTGCACCAACATTACCCACGAACGCCCACAGTATAAGAAATTAATGACGATGTCGGCGGAGAACCCTACGCCCCTGTGCTTTATGCTTCTCCGTTCTCTCTTATTCTCCGACATATATAAAAAGCAGGTTTTGTATCATTTTATGAATTCGTCGATTCAGAAAAATATACGGCCAATTTCGTTTAAAAGTATCACCCTGGCCGTCGGCAAAGCTTACTCATAGATTGAAACTGCCAGCGAAAATAATGAGGGTTATCGACGGGCATGTCATTCACGGCAGAAACATATGTGTGGAAAACGAGACTCGCTCCTTGCAAACAATTTAAAGCGTCTCAACGATTTCATCTAATGGTAAGTGACGATAAAAGCGCGCTATACACTTAAAAGATGATATCTCTTATGTTTTCTACACAGAATCCAGCCTAGGCTCAGACATGAAAGAAAATACATATTCCTAAAGCTCAGTTTGATTTAAATTCACTTGAAATACGACATGCGTATTCTGCTCGCAATAGGGTTTTTACGCTTTAAGTGTTTCCAAGGATCAGGATGTCGTCGTCTCAGCCGATGGGCGTCTACAGCTGGACTAATGAATTCCAATGGGCCCGATCTTGCGCCGCCTATATCTTTTGTCATCGGTCCACCAGGTGGGGGGTCTGCCGACGCTGCGTTTTCCGGTGCGAGGCCGCCACTCTAGCACCTTCGGGCCCCAACGTCCATCGCTTCTGCGAACTATGTGCCCTGCACATTGCCACTTCAGCTTTGCAACACGGTAGGCTACGTCGGGGACTTTAGTTCTCCTACGGATCTCCTCATTTCTGATTTCATCACGTAGGGAAACCCCGAGCATACCCCCTCTCCATTGCCCGCTGAGTGACTCTGAGTCTTCTTACGAACCCCGTAGTCAGCGGCCATGTCTCGGAACCATATGTAATCCCTGGCAACACGCACTATTCGAAGACCTTAGTCTTCAGGTACTGAGGAATTATGGATGAAAAGATGTCCCGTAGTTTTCCGAAAGCGAAAATATACTTGTACTGTGAGATTTCCAAAAATTATCATCCGATTGCCTTTAAATTTGACGTACATTCCTTACGTGATGTGGAGTCACATAAATTTTGCCATTTCCCCAAAGAATCATAAGAAAAACTTTATTCAAAAATCCTGTCTCTGAACTAGATAAGTCCATGGCGTAGAGATCCGTTTCTTACAACATTTTACGATTAAACAAGATGGTGTGTGTGTTTGTCTGAGAATTAAAATTGACTATTGATCTTGTATTTATTTATATTATAAAAGTCATGATGTTGTAGTGGCGAAAAGTGTGAATTTTCAGTCAGAGAATTCGCAGATTCGAATTCTGACAAACACCACTGAGTTTTGCTTTAGAAACAAACGTGCTGGATTATTTATTCCAATCAATTGTCGTACTTTTCGTTGAAGGGTAACATCGTGACTAAATTAGCATGTCCCGGAAGCAATTCTGGAATATGTATATGTGATGGGTCTATGATCTAAAACCCCTTTCTCCTAAGAATTAGGACGCTTATAGTCAGTAGTGGTACATTCATAAGCTACTACTTACCATACCTTATGTCCTTATGTGTGTATTTCGGTTAGTTCTGATCTCCGAAACAATTTAATCGTATTGATGCGAGTGCAAACAGCGTCGCATGTTTGCAGCGTCAACAGAGCGACCTCGGCAGCAAATAGTGGCGACGCAAACACACATACATCATTAGTGGTTATTGAAGCGTCTGTCTATCTGCACGTTTGTTTAATCCCCGAAACTGGGTGTAAAGAGCACTCTCCCACGTACTGCATGTTATACAATCGAGGAACTAATAGGTTTCTTAAAACAGTGAATTTGTTGTCGATATCTTGTCGGTACAATTAGTTTTCCAACTGTCGGTAGATTAATTTCCAATGCACAGACTTAAAGGTACAAAAGAGCTTTTTAAGGCTACTTTAATATTGAGTAATAAAACTTAGATTAAAAGTATACAAAAGTTCCATTGTAACCATAATAATGACACATTGACACTTACCGTTGTTACTTTAATATGTACTCGTATCACTTCAAATTTAAAGGAGTAATTTAATAATTCGTAATAAATTATGTTATAAATACTTATAACTCTAAGAACTAGGGGATGTTCAACGTTACCTGCTTTTGGGCATTATACATTCTTAGTTTAATAGTGAGCTTTAGTATAAATATCTAACGAGAATGTATTCATTTTCACAAAAATAATATATAACATTGCGTCTTATGCTAAATAAATTTTCTTTATACTTTAATCATTTAATTTTTTCCTGCCAAAGTTAAAAGTGCTTTATTCAATTATCGGAAACCATGATTAATTAAACTGTAAAGGTCGTTTAAAAGTTATTGTCACCTGTTTCTAATCACGAGTGGTTACTGCGTATGAAATACTTATTTACCGGTTTGCACAACTTTCTAATAACTTAATTGTTTGTGAACAGCGAAAAAAGATGATTTTTTTACTATACACTGTTTTGTAATATCTCTAAAGGATTGGGAAGTGTTTTCGAAGAAAGCTGCCCAGCAGCAAGAGTTTTTGCGACACTTCCTACTATTATCTTTATATTTTAACTTATTTACACAAAACCTTGACAAATGACATATATAAACCTACTTTGGGAATCACTGTATCCATTGGTGAAACTCACATGACAAACCGTTCAGTAGTTCTATGAATTTACTACCAATTAACAGACATACGCAATATTTTAAACATTTTACAGTACGGGCAATGTTTTACGCTAACACTTCATTGATATGCACGACGTTACTTTTTGTTCGGTAACATAAAAAGTGTGAGCACGTGCGATTAGACATGAAAAAAATTGCTGATGTGGCTCACCCCTATGGGGTATTTAATGGCAACCCTTGATAGCGTATGCATATCAAATGTTATACGAAAACATTTATTGTTCTGTATTAGATTACCTCGTATATGTTTCAATACGAAGATGTTACAAGACCATCAAGACAAGAACATTTTGTTAAAGTTGTGTTTGTTTAAACCCGTATCTAGAAGACTTTTTAAAGTTAACATTCTTATGGCAGGGGAAATAGGTGTCCTTGAGTCTTTGTATCATTTATTCCACACACCTTCCTCCAATTAAGGGAAGAAAATATGTAAGTAAGTAAGTAGCAGCCCATTAACGTCCCACAGCTGGGCACAGGCCTCCTCACTCGAAGGAGCGAGGGTTTTTAGAGCATAGACCCACCACGCTGCTCCACTGCGGATTGGCAGGCATGGTACACAAGTGCACTCTCTATTCCACCACTCTCATAGTCCGATGTGACGGGAATCCGACACGACCGGAGAGAGGTCAGGCGCAGGGCCGACGGCTTAACGTGCTCTCCGAGGCACGGGGGTGGATCACACCGCCAACTTCCCAACTTCGGGCAAATATTGAGAAAATCTTAATAGAAAACTCAATATTGATTTTTGAATTGGCCCGACCCAGGACTCGAACCCAGGACCTCATGTCTGTAGTCGAACATGCTAACCACTAGACCAATGAGGCAGCGAAGAAAGTATATTTGGGTACAAATAGTGTTCGCGCCATCTGGTACTTGGCATTGGTACCTCGGGAGCGGCGTATTCGCGCCATCTGCAAGCTTTCCGACGTACTAATGTGCTGGTTATAGGGAAGCGGTGCGTACACGACACGAGAGGGCGCCTCTTGCGCCGTTCCATTAGCATGGAGCAATATAATTTATCTAGTATCTGTAGTCACAGTAGTCGATGACTAGCTGCCAAACTCGAATGTGGAATCTCCCCTTAACTTCTCCTCCCACCGTCTTGGGACAGATTCGACCTGGATTTCTATGGACCGAGTCCAGAGTCGAGTCCATGGCAGGGTCGCGGCCGGCGTTAACAAATAGTATATATGAATAAAACATAAGCATTATTTCTTACTACGTCCGTTATGGACTTTGAAACAATACAAACGATGTGTAACGTAAGTATAAAGCGACCACTGACTCATTCAGCATTAGATTTTGAAACCTACTCATCATTGATTTAAATTTATATAAACTCCTTTTGCAATGTATAGATGGCTACTACGTACGAATTGCTCTATAATCCCACGTGAACTGTGGTGAATAACAGTAACTCATTTGTCATATTTACGAATGCATTCAATCAATTTGTCACAACAGTCACTGCTGAGTTGCTAGCATCTTCTCAGAGTTAGCCTTCTGAACCAATGATAGATTAATGGACAATGGAACAACTCTATGATTTAGTATAGCTTGTTAAATGGCCTTAAATAATCGGGTTTTTTTCATATTATGAAACGACGTTATCCGCTGCATCTGATCGTGATAAAATCTATCTAAACTATTAGACGGATGTGAGTGATTCATTAGAACGGTTTGAGTATATAATTTGTCTAGGTTTATAAACACTAGTTAAAATACAACGATAGTCTTAACAAGAGTCGGAAATTTCACTGTTATATAACTAAAAGTCAAGGAGAAGTATAAGCATCTCTATAATGAGAAGGGAACGTGAAGATCGTAAAATTGGTGAGGGATTAAGTGATAAAGACAATGCAATGACGTGATGGTAAACTCGGGAGAAACGACTGTTTTATTGCGAAAATCTTTCCCAAGATCTGGGTGAGCGGCGAAATTACCTCGATCGACATTTGTTGGACACCGAAATAACGAACAGTGCAAAAGTTCAAGATAAATTATGGCCATGAGAACAAGAACTATCTGACAAATAAGTTTCATGAGAAAATGAAGAAGATTATATTGAGATAAATATAATATTAAGTAGGCTCAAAAAGTTCTTTTGAATCGGCAATTATCAAACTGTTGGGAAAACTGATTCTATCATGATTAAACCAGCAAGAAACTTCTAGTTTAAACTTTTAACGATACATTTTGTAGTTACATTGTGTAATAATTAAATAGTTATCAACATTATAACATATGCCTTTTGTATGAGCATCTTTTGACGTATTTCTTAAAATGATGTAGAGGCAAATCCCAAACTGATTGCGGTATTTTGTACAAAATACTTGTGTTCAATTCTATAAATGTTTTGAGAATATTGTCGCCCTAAAACATAGCGTGACATGCTTACCTATTTTACTGTATAAAGGGATATATAAAATGTTATTTAACAAACAGCTATCATCTCGTGCTACGATGCATTGGTTAAGGTTATCATCGGTCTGTGTCCATAAAAAATGGTAAGCAGAAAGTTCTTTCACTAAAGTGATCTCATTCTTGAAGGCACTTTTAAGACGAGGTGGAATATTTAATTTAATATTATTATTATTTCAATTTCACGTCGACAAAATCGTGGACATCACCTATTTTTCAATGGAAGTTGAAAATAAATTCAACAAGTGAAACTAATTAAAAACTTTCGGAACTCGCAATGCTTTTACGACTGCAGCCACTGGCCCGGACACAACTTCAAATCATATTTCAGTTTTTCAGGGAAATTGAAATCAAAATATCCTTTATTCATGCAGGTATATATGTAAAACACAAAATTGTTTGTGCGAATGTTCGTTATAGAGTTTGGACCTATGCATCCGACCTGCACTAGATCGACTACATTAGAAAGGCAACAATATGAAGATGGTTTTATGTCTATAAGCGACTGCTTTCGAATATCACGAAAGGAGTCACTTAATAGACAACCCGGAACAGCGAATTTGACCATATTCACAGATATAGCTTTGGCCGTGGGGTTCTTTTTGGGAAAATTGAAAGATGCGAGCGTAGAATATGTACCTCATTACCAGCCAGCTTTCTTCGGGCTTCCGTTTGAAATCAGATCCACTCATGCAGCAACAGTTATTTTTCATTTAACATAGATAGACTGATTTGACCTAATGTCCCTTCTTCTCTAATTGGGACAGAGGGCATCTACAGTAATTTTCCATCGCGAACGATGGTGAACACCACGGCTTTTACCTGCCATTCCAGAGCTTGCTTGCGTATATGTTTTCGCGATTGCCACACTGGCAAAAGTGGCTCGGGCTTTGGCGATCCGAGAAGCGATGTCTTGTTCTGTGTCTCCAGTTTCCGTCACGACACTGCCCAAATGAGTGAAAGACTAGATGCGATCTAGGTGCTCTGTGGGAGGAATAATTAGTACTGGTTCTCATCTCCTTGGTTTTCTTGATATTGATTTGAATAGTTTAGTTGCTTTCTCGCTTAAATAATTCAATTTGGATTACATGTCCAGATGCGTATGACTTAGAAGACATATGTCGTCGGTATAATCCAGATCTTCCAAGACATGGCATAGTCCTAAAGTAGAAGCTGTCTCTGAATCTATTTCAGAAGTTGAGGCTAACAAAGCCATGTGTAAAAGTTAGTATAAGTATATAAAATGAGATAAGAAATGCCTGACAAGAGTTATTAGTTCTCGTAGCTGACAACGCATCGGTAGTTTCGGTGACACTGCAAATTATTTGGGTGATATAATTCACTTGATATCCGGTGAACTACGCGCTTGTTCCCTGATTTATTTCTATAAAGAAATCATAAAGTTTAAACATGAATGTGGCGACAGTGCACGCTGTAATTTGCTGGTTGAGCAACATCTTTTTATTAAATGGTCCAACTAATGACAGATTTATAGGGGCTGGTGTCCGTGACTTTACTTATTTATGTAATTACTAACTTGGATAGAACTAGCTAAAGTTATGATTTACTATTTATTGAAATTATGATGGATAAAATCGGACACCCAACTGAGTTTATTGTGGGTGTTTCTTACAACGGAATCCTTGTAATTTAAGAATTTGAGTCGTTTTTTAAAGAGTGAGTAATATTTTTTCACTCACAATTACACGTTAGAAATAAACAAGTAAATAAATAATTATGAACAACCCAGTTTCTTGGGAGCGCTTAAGTTATATTTAAGCATCATTACCCTCCATTGAACAGCGTCTGTGAATGCTCGATTAGGTTAAGTTTGTAATTCGGAGCAACTTTGTAACTTGAACTACTTATATGAACAAATTGACAGTCATTGTGGTTAAGAATATGTGTCGAGTTAATAATTGTATGTTAATACGCTCTTTATTTAGGCTTACTTTGGAAATAACCTAACGTTTTACAACGGAACAGAAAATTAGAATATTTCAGAAAACCGAATGAGTATTGAAACTTCGCAGCGACTATCAATCAATCGATCAGAAATCATTTGACATGGTGGTATAATATTTGTGGTGTAATAACTGTTTATCACACATTAAAAACTAAACAAAATAATCAAAGTGGCATTATGTTAAATTTAATAAATAATAATAATATTTATAACATTTTCATCACTTATATAGATGCACGTTAGTGGCAATATGTCCAATTTTTTAAAAAGAGGTTTTCAGCTTTCCAAAGGCCCTGCCTTACAAATAGCCCTTATACTTTCCTTTTAGAGACGAATCGCTCTAATCACGTCAACAGAGTAAAAGACCAAAGTATTAGACCATGTCACAACACCGATGCTACATACCCGTTGTGAGCATCTAAGGCTGCATTCATTGAAATTGTCTACTAGACGCGATAATGCATAAATAAATTTATCTAAATTTGTGCATGTATGATTCAAGTCTGCTTTCCAATTACAGTTTTTGTCATGAGCTAACCCTTAGAATTTAAATGTATCAACTTTGTGGTGTAACACCATTTAATCAATGGAGTTTAACGGTCTCGCTGATGCATAAGTGCAAGTAATCGCATTACTGGCAGAGGGTCTGAATTCAATTTCCGAGATGGCATATATAGAGTGTGCACTTGTGTATTATTCCTGCCAACCTCTCTGCTACGAGTGAAGAGGCCTGTGCCCAGCCGAGGGACTTTAGTGGGGTGGTACTTTTTTGTGATGCTGAGTAGAAACCATAAGAAATAAATTACCTTTAACCACTTACTTAGACTACAGACAAGGGCTAACTATCACTAATAAGCAGTGTGAGTGTCATATTGGTTTCGTTATACAAAACTGGGTCAAAGGCAGAGGTCTATCCATATCACCGTATAAAGAGTCATTAGTAAAATACAAAATAAGGAAGCCCTCAGGAAGTATATAACCATATAGAAAGAGCAATAATGCGCAGTTCACAAATGGCTACAATAACATGGAGTGAAAATAAAAAAAAAACAATATATTAAATATGTTATAAATGAAGAAGTCCGAGATCCAAGTAAAAATTAAAATCCAGTTTACTACAGATTGGGAGTAACAAAAACATGCTAGAACAAACAGGAGCTATAAAAAAAATCAAATAGGCACGGCACGGCAACCATTATTAGCGAATTAAAATATATCTGATCTGTAACAAATAAAAAAAACATTGTCCACGTAGGATGAAAGTAGAGTGTTATAAATATCTTTAACGAATAAAGAGCCAGTTTCTGAATTTATGAAAAGAGAAGTAGAGCTGTCTTTATCAAAATTAAAAAGATAAGAGGCCTGGTCCAGGCGGAATCAGCATATAATAGTTGGGATAGAACACCTTGGTACCTCACTTACTATGTTATTTAACATTATTTGCAAAAGAAAGAGCTACCTAGTCAATCGAAGCATTCCGCAATATCACTCCTCTCTAAAAAAGGGATGCGAAACAAATAACTAACTACAGACCGACCAGTCTCACCTCATGCCTCTATAAAGTATTCTATACTACATAGTTTCGCCGTACCACAAAGGTATTGTCATGAATGTAGAGCAGCTGTCGAAACTTGGGTATCTCAGCTTGATCTCCTGGTAGCTCTGATCTTATTTTAGGCACGGTGCACTCCAGTGGGAGGTATTTGGTGAAACTGGCTTTGATTTGCGAAATCCTAGGCTTTTTGCGGAAGCCCACGAGCTAGAGAACGAGAAAGAGTGTAAATGCAGTGGATGCTCCCTCTCGCTGCCAAAAGGGGCGGAATATTACTCTCCCCAGTCGCACTTATCCGGGACAGCAGGGAGCAATGCGCTAATTGATCCTTTTGTCTTATCCCTTGACCCATAGGTCTTGGTAATTACAAAAATGTCTCCATTGTAAACATTGTAAATCTATTCTGTTGGTGACACTGCTGTTAAGTCAGCCGGGAGTGGCGTGGACCGCTGCGGGTGTTGCGTGGAGCACGCGAGCCGTCGCCGTGTGTTACCGTTACAAACTTTTCTGAAGGAGGGTACGTACACTGATGTATCGCCCACACCTTATCGGCTACCTTGTGCATACAAGTAAAATATATGGAATAACAGAATTTTAATTCGATAAGTTATATAACTGTTATTAGTGGATGGAATTTACAGACTATAATCTTTTATATGGTAACCAAATGCTTTCGTTATCCTTCTAGACTCGGACGAAGTTGCGGGTGCCGACTAGTGTAAATGAAGATAATGCGAACAATAAACAGTTAATTCAAACTCTGCCGAGGCCTAACTAATTACTGTAGTTAAATACACAACAGGGAAACTTCTTGTTAAGAAATCGGTTCAAATTAAGCCCAATGTTGCCTTCATTAATTTCAATGAAAATAATAAACTTTCCAATTGAACTTTAACGAATACTGAATTCTTGTTTATATTACAGTGTAGTCATTTTATACCGAGAAATAGTTTATAATGAAAGAACTTAATTCAAGGTCAACATGGCGGCTCGAATCAATTTCACTTACATCGAGCTTTCACAAAACCACACGATTTTATTCTGTTTTTGTTGCTTTAACAAACGAAACAAGTGTAATTTTCCAGTCCACGGGAAATACATTAAAAGATACGGCATGAGTCGTGTTGTGTTCGTGATTCGGAGTTGGGGGAGGCTTTTAAGCATATTTCCCTATATCACAATTATTCCGTATTTCTTCGGCTGCTACGAACAAATACGATTAAGGGTCTCGCATAAATAAACGAAATTACTGAATACTGTCCCTTTCTGTACGTAAAATTTTAACACGTTACGTATTTATTCAAATCTCCCTTATAGACTTAACAAACGGTAGATAATATACTTTTTATATTACTGATTAATTATTCCTGTAGCAGAAGACTCTGGGACTGACTGGGGTGTAAGGGAGAAACGAGTCCCAGTCCGTTTCTCCAAACGCCAACCTCACCTGCACGCGGTGCACCCTGCTTCTACCGACGAGGCTCTGGCGACCGACAAATGGCGGTATAACCATTCTCCTTAGCTGACCTAAATGCCACAGACCGATAACGGGCAGCAGCGTTATCGGTGCGATAAGGTCAGCACTGCGATCACCAACCCGCCTGCCAAGCGTGGTGATTATTGGCATAACCTAAAGTAATGATACCTACAAGGCAGCAACGGCCCCCAGTCCCCGGCGGCCCCGCTATTCCTAGCTCTGGCAGCGGTTATGGTAACGGCGGGGCAGGGGGTGCTAAGAATCTCCGGAAGAGATTCCGCTGCCAACCCCGACGACTTGACCTGGCAACATACAACGCACGCACTTTGAGGACCGACGAAAAGATCTTCGAACTGGAAGAAGCAGTAAGCAAGTTACAGTGGGACATTATAGGATTGTCCGAAGTCCGTAGAGAGGGGGAGGACACGATAATCCTCGAATCCGGTAACTTGTTTTACTACCGGGAAGGTGAAGTTCAATCTCAAGGTGGTGTCGGATTCCTTGTCCACAAATCCCTCGTCAACAGCATTGTAGAAATTAACAGCGTGTCCAACAGGGTAGCGTACCTGATACTCAGAATCACCAAACGGTATTCGCTGAAGGTCATCCAGGTTTACGCACCCACATCATCACATCCGGATGAGGATGTAGAGGTTATGTATGAGGACGTATCCAGGGCCATGCATACCTCTGGGACATTCTACAATGTTGTGATGGGAGATTTCAATGCAAAACTCGGCGAACGAAGTGGGGCAGAGTTGAGAGTGGGGCAATATGGCTATGGGCAACGGAACCAGAGGGGACAGATGCTCGCTGATTTCATGGAAAAGGAGGGACTCTACATGATGAACTCCTTTTTCAAGAAACAGCCGCTCCGAAAATGGACCTGGCTGAGTCCCGATGGTTCCACGAGAAATGAGATAGACTTCATCATGTCTACGAAACGGAACATATTCAATGATGTCTCTGTGATCAGTAAAGTGAAAACTGGGAGCGATCACCGCATGGTAAGAGGCACATTGAATATCAACGTCCATCGAGAACGGTTCAGACTGGTGAAGTCTACGCTCCGACCTACTCGTGCCCAAATCCAAGACCCCGAGAGCTTTCAACTAGAGCTGCAAAACCGCTTCGACGGCCTTGAGGAATGCGAATCTGTGGATGAGGTTAACAATAGGCTAGTAGAAACTGTTCATATGGTTGGGAATAAGTACTTCAGAGCCCGTAAAAAGAAAACCAAGAGATTCTCTGACTACACTCTCAATCTCATGGAGCAAAGACAGACAATGAGCTTACAGTCAGCAGCGGACGCGTCCGATTACCGGCGTATCAACAGACAGATCTCCAAATCACAAAAACGTGATCTGCGAACCTTCAATACGGAGCGCATCAAAGACGCTATTGAAAGCAATAAAGGCTCCAAAGTGTTCGCAAGAGATCTGTCTATTGGTCAACGCCAGCTTACGCGGCTGAGGACCAGTGATGGCAGGCTCATTGTGTCAAAACCAGAGATTTTGAGCGAGGTCGAGAATTTCTATGGACAGCTATACTCATCGACTGTCAAGCCTATTGACTGTTTGGCTGCAGATCCCAGAGCCAAACTAACCCGACACTACACTGAAGACATCCCGGACGTCAGTCTGTACGAGATTAGTATGGCTCTCAAACAGATGAAGAACAGCAAGGCACCAGGTGATGACGGAATCACAGCAGAACTCCTGAAGGCGGGTGGAAAACCGGTACTCAAAGTCCTTCAGCGAATGTTCAATTCCGTCATCCTCGATGGCACAGTGCCG